>VYXD01001552.1:1002197-1081045 GCA_013397195.1 Hylia prasina | reverse complement strand
GCGGGGACGGCGCTGCCGGACCCGGCACAGCGGCAATGGCAGCGCGGGCTGAGGGCGCGGGAGCGGCTCCGGCGGCGGCACCGCTTGCGTGACAGCCCGGGCGCTGCCGCCGGGGTAGCGCAGTGTGCTCCCGCCCCGGGCTGTGCGGAGCCGGGTCCGAATTCTCTGCCCCTGCTGCTGCTGACAGGTGTACCGAGAAAATGCGAGCGGGGAGACGCAGGTCTAATAGATTAGTGAGCGCCAGAGGTAGTGCTGTTCAAATATGGTCGTTTTTCCTTAAATCCTGCGTTTCCCCTCACTGATTCCCACTCCTTTTGTGCTTGCTGATTGTGTGCTGAACTGATTTTTCTGGATGAATCAACAACACGTTATGAAAAATGTATTAAAGTATAGTGGTGTAATGTGGGTGAGTAGGGCAGCGAGAGGCGTATGGCACTGCAATACCCAGTCACTCGTGGGCGGGCAGGAGCCCACTGTTAGCTCGATGGGAGCAGTGGGACGTGTGTCATCATCAGGACAAATCATGAGGAACTTGTCAGATCTTCTGAGAGGAACATATCACAAATTTGTACACTGAGAATTTCTTATTTGTATAAAAACCAGTCGTGATATTTCGGTGGCAGTGGTCATGCAGTTTTCTTTCACTGTACTTACCTGGTCTAATGAAGCAAAGTGTCACAGAAGGCATGAGAGGTCATTTTATTTAAACATAGATAGTTTGCAAATAAAAATATTTTCATGTCAGCAGTTGTAATAAAAATGGGCCTAACATGAATTGTAGAATGTGGGGTTTTTTTATACTTTGCTTTTTCCCACAGTTTCAGCTAGTATAGACAGTGTCAAGAAAATGTATCAGTTGAAGAAACATAATGTGGAACTAGTAAACTTTCTGTCATTAATTCCAGATCAGACAGAACACAGTTTGATGCATCTGTTCATCCTGATTGAAATGAAAAAATCAAATGAAGTTTTAGACAAAAATATGTTGTCATGCAGATAAGTTGTATTACATTTAATCAGAGGTTTTTACAATGTATTTGGTGGTTTGATTCTGATTATGTAAGTTACATAAAGTGTACAATACCTATCTTATTCTCCCCAAATGCCACTCCTGTCTGTGTGCAGCAGTGGATGCAGTTGTGTGTTACATCTTTTGAGAAGTTTAATTGTGGGAAATGTAATGATGACAGTTGTTCTATTTAATATTTCGTATGTCTTCTTGGAAGTGTTTTATTTGCTCACATGTTGTGTGCTTTAAAAGTACATCTGAAAGGACCTGATTCAACTCCTACTTTGTCTTCAGCTGGAGTGAGATCAGCTCTATATTGTCCTGTTTCATGGTGAGATTCTGTGCTTTTTGAGGTACAGCAAAATATTATAGTGGCTCCCCACACAAGCACTGCATTTTATAACATTTCTAACTTGACATCATGTTGCTGCAATGCAATGCTGGGTGAAGATTTAATGGACTAAAAGTGTTAAAGAAAAATAAGGCAAACTTTTTTTTTTTTTAATTTTAGGGAGATGTGTGAATTACTTAAGCATTTGAAAGTATGTCTCTGGGATATTCTTATTAAGAGGTGGCATGATATGTATTCTCATTTTCTTTAAGAACTTTAATAGCATTAGGCATTATCTATATGGATAGATTTTATGCTTATGGATGAAATACTATTTTCTGATGCACTTATAGAAGTGCTTAAAGATACTTTGTCAAGTTGATTTTTTCTTACTTGTGCGCAATCTGTATCAAATAATGTGTTAAGAAAATCTGAACATTAGAGAGAAAATATGTTGCTGTTACTCAAATCAGTGCAATATTTGTGTATATTTACAATACATAAACCAAAATCATATTCCAATACCATATCACTGGAAATCTCAAAAGTGCCTAAAAAACCCCATGTAAATCAAGTCCATCTATAGTCAGAGGTGTTTTTTAATCTACTTTTATTTGCCTTTTAAAAAAAACTTTAAAAAAATCTGTTTAACCCATGAGATTCATAAGCTCTTTGATGTGTGAATCCATATTCTGTGTGGAAGCAGACATAATTCATAAAAAAGGGTTAAAACACTCATCCTTTTGTTGGTGGAGATAATCCACCTGAATCCTACTGGAAAAAAAATGAAAAAGGTAACAGCAATGTTTTATTTCTTTAGAGAGCATCTGTCACTCCAATTTTCTCCTGCTTTCCCCCCCACCAAAATGTAAGTCCTATTCTGTGATGCATGGAAGCAGAGCTACAAATGAAAATACCAATGTCTCATGGTGGGTTAAGAATAAATAGTTATTAAGTGGCTAAGAATACACCAGGCAATTAAACAGAGAGAAGTAAGCTATGCCATGGGCTTGCAGTGGGAGATGAAGGAGACAGAAACCTGCTTTGTGTGGAGTTTATAATTTTATGATGAGATTTACTTGGGGCAGTAGTTTTGGACTCAGTGCTGGAGGAAGCTGCTGGAGTCCTGATCTGCTGATTCAGACCCTTTTCTCTGTGTGTGCAGTGTTGTAATCTAATATGTAGCAGACTAAATGAGATGAGTAGGATGTTTTTAATCCTCTTGCTGGAGGGACAGTATTTGGATACAAACCCCACCATCATAACTCTGCTAGTACAGGTAGAGTGCAGCAGGGACTAACATCTGCAAAGGTGGTCAAGAAAAAGCTGACAGCTCAACTGGGAGTAGTTTAGAAATAGTAAATTTTTATAAATATTTACTGAAATCTCAATATGTGCAACCTGAGTCTTTTTACAATAGGGAAATGCTAAATCACATTATTAAGAGGAGCTACACAGGTAGACCATAATTTCTTGTCAGACTTATTATTATGTTTCTCTGCCGCAAGGAGAAGGTGGTGGGTAAATAAATAAACAGATGAAAAAGAAAAAACAACAACGAAACCCCCAACAGGACGTCCTCTCCATTCTAATAATTCTCCTCACTGATACTTCCCTCTGTTTCTTCCAGCATTTGCCTTTACTCTGAAAGAGTTCCTGTGCTTTGGCAAACGCTCCCACTGCTCCTCTTGGTGCAGGGGAGTGCAGCATCATGAAAAAAGGCAAAGAGCTCAGTCAGTGATAAGTTTTCATTGGGGAGAATATGGAAATGGCTCAGACTATTCCATATTTACATTCTTGTAAGAGTGATTGGTAGTTGTCTGAGGCAATCTAGGTTACAGAAAAGAATGCAGATGCAGTGCAGAAATTGAATTTTGACAGGATCCAGTTCCCCTGTTTGGTGCTGCTGTTAAAAGAATGTGCAAGATAGAAGCCTGGATGTTAAATGATAGCTGCTTTTTGTAAGATACTGCACAGGCACATTTATTTTCAGGGGTAGTAGTAAACTTATGTGAAATCAGTGAGGAGTAACCAGCATGTCTGGAATTAAGCACTGATCTGAATGCTTTGTTGTCTCAGAGTCTTTGCATTTAAGCTGGTTCTTGGCTGTAGAATCCCAGGCTTATAATGAAGAATGTCTGTTTTATCATTAGGACCATCCCTGGGGAGAAAAGTGCCGTTGTTTATGTTCCAAGTAGTATCATATTTAGTATAATTAAATAATGAAAAATGTCACCTTAATGTAGGAGACAGAAAACATCGAGGATTGATCTTCTTGGTGTTTCTACAGAACTCCATGGAAAAGTACAGCTCCTCAGAATGGATATTTTCCATTTTTGATTGCTGGTTCCAGTTAATATTGTTTGAAATTATGATAAAAAATCCAGTTTAGTCCATTGTAAAAATTTCAGTTTAGCCCATTGTTTATGTTGCAAATTAATTTTTTTTTTTTTTTCCCTGAGGGAGGCAGGATACCATCCTTAGAATCAACATACTTGCAGAGGTGCACAAGAATTCAGCATAGCAGCTGGGTGCTCAGTGTCTCTAGCATTGTTTCAAACTTGCCTTTTATTTTTTCAAACAAATATTAATATTGAGTAACTCTAATTGTTAGGATTTCTGGTCTGATCAGTGGGAGTAAATTTCATCTTTTCCAACCTTGTGTTGAGCCAGAAGCCAGCGATGGCACTGAGCTGAGCCCAGCCCGTGTCCTCCCTTTTGGTGGTGCTGAGGAAGCCTGGCTTCTAATGGGAGGTATAATAATGATGGGAATTTTTATACATCTCTCAGCTGAGATCTCTGTAGCTACCAGAGGCAGAAGTTTCCAAGAAGTTTGCCTTCCATGTTGCTGCAAGAACTTAAATACTTTCTTTCTAGTATAGGCAGGCAAGTTGCAGTATATGAAGAGTGTAATAATTATGTCACCATTAGAAGTCTTGGTGAGGCTGCATAGTTTCAAGACCTTGTCCACTCTGCATTAACTCTAGTGCTAATACTGCACTTGGAAAACAAATACAGAAAATGTCTCATTTCAAGACATGTTTTTTAAGCACCCTGATGCTGACTTTTCTAAAATTGTTCAGAACTCTAATCACTGAACAATAGGTGAGTTTGTGAAGCTCTTGAAGGATTTTCAATGTAACTGGTCTGTCTAGAAATTAAGATGACATTAGTAATTTCAGACATAATTTAATTACAAAAAATAGGTAATATTAAAACTTGTTATAATTAGTAATTATGTGTGAGTAGAATGTAAATATAGTTTTTATTCATAAACTCATATTATACTCATACCATCTGATTATTTTATAATATGTATCAAGTCATTAGCCCCTGATAGGACACTTCACCTTGAAGTCACTGATGCACCTTGTTTTGTGAGGCTGCTGTGCTTGTCGGTGGAATACAGATAGTGAAAGTTTAGGGGTTTTGCTTATTTTACAAACTAGAGAAATAATTTAGAGTCATGGTTATGTAATGTGATATATGATCAGGAAGCAGTCAAGGTCAATGAAACCATTGTAAGAATTGTGGATAATAGAGAAGGGCCTCAGACTCCAGGTGGGATATACAAAATGGTTCAATTTTACTTGACTAAAATTTTCAAAAGTTAATGAATTGGGTGCCTTAATTTAGGATTCCTGTGATGAGCTCCATTAAAAAGGTGTTATGTTTCCAGAATATTAAACACATTATTTGAACAGAAACAGCAAATTTGAAGCAAGGCATCAGGAATTGTTCACTACCTTCAAATATCCTTATTCTATATTCTACTTTTTGAAGCCCTAGACTTCCTTGAACACATCATTCCTAGGCTTTTGTTCAAGAGTACTTGCTTTAAAGTAGTTGATGGCTTGCAGATATTTTAAAAGGGCTCTTACATATTTTTCTCCTTTAGCCTGTGATAGTTCCTCTGTACTCCTGATGCAGGTATTACAGTGACTTAGCAATTCAATTATTAATTTGCTATTAATATTGTACTAATATATATTCAGAAATTCAAATAAAAGTTAGAGGAGGCAATCAGATTCAGCAAATTTTATTAATAAGTATTTTTTTTTTAACAGAAGGTTCCTATGCCAGAACCATGGAGCATTGCATTATAGTTTCAGTATTCATTTAAAAAGAATAAAGTTTGTTTCTCTGATTACACTGAACACAAAGCATGATTCAAAAGAGAGAAAGATTTTAAAAAGATGGTCTTCAGATTTTTTAATAATTTAGTTTTGAGTCAATCTCAAAATACTTTGGAGTTTTCTTACGAGTTTACACTCAGGTGGGTTTATTTTGCAATTTATAGTCTGAACTTTTGAGGTGTATTCACTGTGGAAATATCTAGTATTTGAAGGAGTTCCTGTTGCAGTGCTCCATGAGTGCTACTGGAAATGGATTCTTGAGAGTCTCCTTGCTGCATCTGGCATTCTGCAGAGCCTAGGTACAATTGATCCAAGTCTGTCTCGGGTCTGTTATTGCTTCCCTTTGCTAAAACTTTGGGAGGAGTGGAGGCAGTGGAGAAGCTGGTAGTTCATTGGTGTGCACTTGTCCCAAAGTTTCCTCATCAGCCACAGAGTGAAAAACTCCCTGATGCTGTCAGTACGGATACCTTGCCTCAAATCCTTCCTTTGGTGTACATACAGTGCAAAGCTTCCCAATTCCCAATATCAATGATATTGATTGGATTTCTTTTTGGTTGGTTAAATAATACTTTATTTGCTTGTAAAGAGATCTAGAAATTAATGATTTTATAAAGGATTGGAGGGAATAGATAAATTGCGATATTCCTTTTCATATAATTATATTTTGAAAGTTAAATGTAACCTTGAAAAGACTTTGCTGTATCTTAGAAGCTAACAAGTATCAGCCACAATTTATTCTCTAGCAGAATGAAATGGTAGCTGGATTCCAGTGGTAGCAAGTTTGGTTTTTCAAGTGGCTGTAGAGAGTGAAGCTCCTAAACAGAAGGGCCTTTAAAACATACCACTAGTGAAGTTCTTTGTTAAAACTGTAACTTTGATTAGCCTGTTATTTGTGGGTGTTTGGGCTTTTTCCATGTTAGTATATTTTGTGGGTTTTTTTTTTAAATTAAGTCTTTTCAGTATCAGAAAACATTAAAAGACTTGAATCTTAACGAAATGCACATTTGTGGGTAAGGCCCTAAAATAAATGGGTTGAAATGTTATTCAAAATCAAGAAAAGCTCAGTGTAGCTTACAGCTATTTAATTTTTCTATTAACTGTAAGGAGGAAGTCCAACGTGCCAAGCATTTAATTCATCAGAGGTGCATTTGAAGATTAATTAAGCCAAATTATAAGTAATGGAGTAGGCAGCCCTCAAAGATTCCCTGTAGAGAGAATAAACAGAGACTCTGACAGTAGGGGAACAATGGATCTCTCTGAGGGCTTCAGCATCTGCACTTGCCATGGACACAGAGTGTGCTCAGTTAGGTACTTGAGCAGAGATGTTTGGAGAGCTCCATTACAGAAGAGATGCACACAATAGCAACGTGCTGTCATCCTAAATGTGCAACAAGATACAGACTGAGCAGTTGTCTGTCTTTGGAAATCTGTCCTGGTAATTCTTGGAGACATTTTAGCAGGGAATCCATGGTGTTCTTGAGGTTTCTGTTGTGTGAGCAAATATGTTACTGTAGTAGCAGGCATGGTTCTCAGAATTCAATCTGTATATGATTAGACAAAAAAATCCAGTGCAGTCTCAGCAGGAGGTTTCATATTGTAATTAAGATGTATGGATATTATAGCTATGTTTTCAGGATGAAATTTTCAGTTTAAAGTTGGCAATAAAATAGCCCAAGGGTGAAAACCATCTGAACCAAATTACTATGTTATCAAGAGAACTTAGAGCAAACTGTGTGTGTGTCAGTGTGCGTGTGTAAAAACCCTCAAAAATCAGGCATTTGAAAACAAAATAGTGATTTGGTAGTTGCAGTAATTCAAGAAAAAAATTAAGGGCTTTATCTTTATAAATTTAATAATAGATTTGAAAGGATTTGCTTTAATGTTTAAGTTTGGATATTGTAACTTCTTCTCCCTAGCTGTCCCATGGGCATGTTATCCTGACCATGACGTTGTGTAGACCTGGAAGTCTCACTAATCAAAAAAGTGTATTCAGCATGTGGTTATTGTATTTTGTATTTGGAATCGTGTATTTCAGGGGTTGATGTGGCCCACTATGCAAGGTCCTCTTTTAGTGATGCATATGTTTAAGACATCTTCACCTTCTTTCTTTTTTGCACAAACATTTGTGTGTGTACTAAAACAGTTAGTTCTTCAAAGAACATAAAAACCATCCAAAAGTATTTGTTTGTGACAGGAATCTTAATGTTTTTTGAGAGAAATACTGAACTGCTGTCTAAAGACTAGGGAAATGCAAAAAAATACATATTGTTTAAGCTGTTTTTTTAAATCTTGTGTGGCTGCAGTTATGAAACAATATGAAATAAATGTAAATCTGGAAATGAAGACTTCAGGTTTTTAGGTACGTGTTGGTGAGCGTAGTTGCTGGAACACAGTTTTCCTGAAGTGCCAGTCTGACTAGGGACTATTTTGTATTTAAAATATTCACCTCACAAGTTCTAACATATTTAGTTAGCCCACTTAGTTCTGCTCATTAACGATTTCCAACAAGCTCATTGAAATATGGATTGCTTCCTCCAAATATTTTAGTTATGGACTCCCCCTAGGACTATGTGCAGATTATATTATGATGAAAGGCCTTATCAAGTGTAGTTGCTTAATATATTACCCCTATAACTTTAACAGATGCTATTAATGTCATTACTGTTGGTTGTTACTCATTGCTGGAATAGCTGAAGCACCATCAGCACTCAGACTGGGAAAGGTCAAAAGCCAAATACTGCCAGGCCTCCTGGGGATTTAACTGACAGCCATCAGTGTGTATCACAGGACTTGGGTTTCCACTGAAGAAATAAAGAAAAATAGTCCTTTCAAATTTTCAGAAGTTAAATATATTTTCCTATGATGTATCTTTTTTTTCAGATTCTACTCACTTTTGTACAAAGAAGATAACTTCAGAATGTTTTTGACAAAACTGCAAGCAGTGGGGTCGTGATGGGAGCTAGGCTTCTGCTGACTTGTGGTCTTATTTTGGCACTTAGTGTTTGAAAAGTGTCACTTGGAATGACATTTCTTATATATATAGCATGGTACATATGTGTTTTTACTTTGAGCAAATAAAAGAATGTATTCTTTGTCTGATATGTGGCTCTTTTTGCTTGGCAGGGTAACTCCATCTTCCGAAAATCCCAATGGTGCTACCTGTAGTGTAAGTCAGGGAAAGCCCTCTTTAAGAAGAATAAAAGGGAGAATACACAGAAGCAAAAGCCTTGATAGCATTGATTTCTGTGAATTCACTGTAAGTACTCTATCTTTTACATTTATCCTATAGGAAGTTAAGAGAATCTTATTAATAAAGCAGTTTGCTTCTTGCATTGGGTTTACCTGTTTGATTAGCAAAAGTATTGTACTTAGTGTTTTAATTGCCTTGCTACGCTGCCAAATGTGGTGTCACTTATATAATTAGTGATGTACAACTACACTGTTGTTCTTCAGCAACCACGAGATAGAAATTTCTATGTCAAATTTTAACATTGTTGCCTGCATAAGATTAAGAAATTGACTGGAAATGGAATAAATACGAAAAACGAAATATGATTTCAAATTTTATTTTTATATCGAGATTTTGGAAATTGTGTTGAAAGTCAAACGTTACTTTTTACAAAACCCAAAAAACTATTTCAGTTGCATATGGCTATAATAAAGTGCTAGAAAAGGAAATATATTTCTCTAAAAGATGTGTATCCTTCTAGCACTTGAAAGCTGGTATCATGGGTTGCTACAATTAGCCAGTACTGGTATATTCCTTTTCTCTTCTCTTTGGTTAGGGAATGGACGTGTTTGTGTTACAGTTTCAGAAACTTCAATGTGATCATGGTAAAGAACCATGACAACCTCCCAACTAACTGGGGGGAATTTGGTCAAAACAAATTATATTCTGATCAACTAAAGTAATGTACTCTTTAAATACTTAAACAATGTCAAAGAATGTGTTAAATTATAAATTGGTTATGAAATATGAGGATGAAAGAGCTAAAAAATATGTGCTGTCTTTAAAATGTAGAAATCAATAGTGATGTGAAGATATTGTCTGGCATTGCGTGGTGCTAGAAACAATATCACTGAAATGTTCAGATGGGATTTGGGGAAACATCTTTAAGGCATAACAGTGGGTTGAGTGTGTTGTCTTTCAGTGGGATGTTTTTCACAGATGATGCCAACAGCATAATTGGTGTTTTTTTCCTCAGGACAGCTTTGTTTCTAATTGCAAAGTCTTGCAGCGCTATCTTTGGGACAAAGAGCTTGTTGTTTGCTGTTCAGGGAAGTAATGAAGTTTCTGGGAGGGATTTGGGATGTAGTGTGTTGTGTGGTGCCCAGATACTCCTGGACTCCAGTCCTGCCTGGCTGTGGGGGTGTGAGGGAGCTGTGCTCGGGCTGTGCTGCCTCATTCCCACTGCCCTTGGTGTGCCTGTGCTAACTGGTGTCCCAGCACTGATCCTGCTCTAAGCATTGCTCTGCTGAAGGTTACAAATTCCCCACGGGAGCAAAATTTCCTTCTGCTATATGGGTCTTCATCTGTGTGGTCCTATTAAGGAGTTTTATCTAAATCTATCTCTACTCTTGGGGGCTTCAAAGAAAAAGAGATTATAGCCAAAGGTAAAAAGAATTTCTTGCATGCCATAGAACCTTTGCAGAGAGATTTGAGACAGATAATAATGGGCAAGTCTGTATCTGTAGCATACAAATGGTGGAGTATGTAAGTGTACAAATCCATACATTAATAGCTAAGTATTGATAATTAGGATCAGGAAAGGAAGTTTGCTTTTTCTGAGGTCTCATGTTAAAGGATGATACAGATTTAAATAGCTGAGCACACAAATCAGCGTTAAAAATACGGATTTTCTTGCTGCTACATAATTTAGAATCATACTGAAATATTTCTTGGTATTGTATAATTGCGGTTTTATTGTTCTCAAATTTTGATTAAAATAGATCTAAAGAAGTAATTGAGTAAATTAGTATGCCTAAGTCTTTCAAGAGTGCTCTCAGAACTGAACATTTTTCATGTTAAGAGTCTTCATCTAGTAAAAACACTCAAGCACTGGCGTGCAGAACACAATTAAAAATAAAAATTAAAACACAAAGGAGCTTTTTAAATGTTCTCTTTACAACTACTTTATGCCATAGTGTATTCATTTTATGCACAGCAAAGTTGAAAAGTTTTGTATTTAAATACATGGATAACTTATTGCTAACAGCATCCAGTGAACTGTTGGTTTCATTTGTCATGTAATGAGAATGAGATCCATTAATAATCCTGAATGTTGCTGGATTTCACTTTAACATAAGTAATGTCTACGTACATCCTAAACTAATCTTTTTTGGAAACCTTTTGTTTAAAGGTTTCACTCAGCAAATTCTTACCGAGGACAAATCCTAACAGCAGAAAGACATAAAAAATAACTTATGCTTTCTTTTCTCCAAGTGAAGAAATGTGTCCCCAGTGGGGAAGTTCTGCATTTCAATGCAGTATGCCCATACAAAAATTCAATACATGAAAATTCTCTATTTACTACTTTACTGTGACTTCACCTGAAGCTGGGGACAAGCTGTGGGAGCTGCGTTAAACTGGGAGGCTCATTAAAAAAATGAATTTATTCTTTGCAAGCGAGGGAATAACCAGTGAAGAGCCTTTTGCATGTGTAAAATTCCAGCAGAGGCCAGGGGGGACTACTGTGGGTGCCTTCAGAAGGTTGTCTGGGCAAGGTGATGCTCCCAGGACTGTTGTTTACTGCAGTTAGTAAAATATGAAGTTGGTGATATTAATGGCTTCTGGTTATACCTGTGGCTCTCCATATGGGTGATCTGCCTGAGAGTGCACGAGAGGTCCTTGCCTGTGGAGAGCCTCAGGGTCTGATGGCATCCCTGCTGCTGCAGTGACCGATTGCAAGCCTCAGGTGTTTGGATGTCCCTGCTCTGGAAATGCTCAAGGCCAGGCTGGATGGAGTCCTGGGCAACCTGAGCTGCTGGATGGCATCCCTGCCCGTTGTGAGGGGTGGGAATGAGGTGACCTGAAAGGTCCCCTCCAAACCAAGCCATTCTAGGATTTGTGTGAGACTGTCAAAGCACACAATTCCCAGCTGGTGCATTGCATACCTATAGTAACATCCGGTGCCTGGCTCCCCTGTATTAAGCTCACAACAACCTTCCAGAAGATGTAAGTTCTTCCTGATTAAAAGTGGTGAGAGTCTGCAGGACTGCTGACAAAACCTCAGTTTTATTTCTTAGTGATGCCTCTGCTGTCTTAAGTGGATGATAGCGGGCTTTGTAAGTGATGCCTCCTTTTACCATTTTGCTAAGGCAGCAAGTGAGAAGATAAAGTGATGAAATTATGTTAAGCCACAGAGTGATAGCACAGCAACTCCCTTAAAATGTGTATCCGTTTTCAACTTCTTGCACCCTTTTTCTTTTCTTTATCCTCTCCATGTATTAGCAGTACCACTTAGTCAGATTAGCACCTGTTCATCCAAACTAAGTAAAATCTGTTTTATTGCCCTTCAGTTCTTTAAGGGAGTATCATTGTGCTATGCTGTGGCAGATATTAGCCCTTGAAAAACTCAGTTTTGGTGGTGTGTATAAAAAAATACGCCTGTATTTTATGGTGGATATTGACAAATGGTTATTTTTCAACCCAGAGATGTTGCAGAGCTCCTAGTATGCATTGCAGAAAAAGGGAGAAAAGATAAAGAATAGCATTGTCAGCTCTTGGAGGCACATGTGGAACACCTACTACCTTGTAGATTGATCTTGTTGTACTAATGTTGCATTACATCCATAATTTTAATCTTTATTACTCTGACACAAACCCTGGCTTTGTACAAGCTACCCCAGACAGCAGTAGCATTTCTGAGCCCAATGCATCGACAGGGTTTTTGTTGTACTAGGCATTGTGCAAACATGAAGTGTTTACTGTCAAGGACCTTACAATCTATTTCTAATAATAGGTAAGATGTGACTAACCTTTGATTCTTTAGCTGCATATGGCTCTCAAGCTGTTCAAGGGCTGCACTGATGCTAGGGCTTCTGAAGGTCACGTTGGGATGCAGGTGCATTTTGGGACTGCCCTGCTTGACAGAGCCCTGGGAGTCTCCTCCTCCCGGGTGTGTGAGCTGCCAGGGGAGGCTGTGTGGCATCTCGTGGCTCCTGCCTGTGGGACAGATTTTGTGCAGGTCTCATAGCACTACAAACACTGACCACCCCTACAACGTGTAGATGCAGAGAAACCATCCTCTTCTTTTCCTTTTAGTCAGTGCTGATGTTTTCTGGGAATGACCGAAAGGGAGACTTTGAAAGCTTTTATAAGGAGCTCATGTAATGGATTTTATGTCTACGATACCTTTTTTTCATTTTTAGTTTTGTAGCTTCTTGATTGGACTTGAGAAATTACTGAAATCAGCACCTTGAAAAGTGTATTTTTAAAGGAATACAGATTTAAGCCTTTGCTGCTAAAATCAGCCCTTTGGAGAAAGGAGCTCGTCTTGGGAATCAGAGCACTGCAGTTATTTCCAATATGAACAAGTCCAGTGCTGGAGGCAGCTGGTGCTAGCCTGCTCTCACTAAACATGCACACAGCTAGGTTCAGTTAACCTGCAGCTGGAGCAAAGCAGAAATCTCCAGTGTACTTCCATTTGCACTGGAGTTAAAATCCAAGCAATAATTTTGCAAAACATCCTAGCAACACAGGTTTCTTTTCCCCACTTTTCCATTCCTTTCTAGTAATTCCTTTTCCAGGTGCGTTGTTTTGTCTCTTCTTGCCATATGCTGCCAATGAAGTGATGTTGGCTAGAATCGCTGTGCACTGATGCTTTAGAGGTCAGTGATGCCGGCATGCAAAGCACAAAAGTAACACAGTAGGGTGGGAGATAAGCGAAAAGAGGAGAAAAGAATGGCAACTAAGTACAAAGAACGGCCTGAATAAAGCACTGTGGAATGCATGACAAAATGGGAGAGGCGACAAAGGAAGAGATAATCAGAAATTGAGAATTAGTTAATGTGCAGTTGCCTTCTTAGATGGGGAACACACATGTTCACCTAGAATAGTAATTTTTAGTGCACTGTGGTAAGTGTTATGCCTTTGAAGGGGGGATGATACCTTGTATGATTTCTTGCAGAGGAGCTGCAGAACCTCGGTATTTCTCAGCGTGCTTGCCTGCTCTCATTAGCAGGATGGAGTGATTGACCTCGCGTGCTCTGCGGGGGTGTGCCCGGCCCGCTCTGTGCGCAGGGAGGTGCGTGTGCCCTCGGGAGCAGCTCCCCGGCTCACCGTGCTGCTGCTCACACCAGCAGTTTCACCTGCTGCATCATTTCTAATGAAGTTTCAAGGCTCTTTAGAGGCTTTAGTGATTAACTTTAATGGATGTTTGTGATGACATCCTTATTTCACTCCCCCAATCAGCTTGGTAGATTTTTATAGCATACAGCAGGCTTAGAATCAATTTGTTGTTGGAGATGCTCTTCCCAGTGTGTTGGGTAACTGTTGCTGTGAGCCCCATTCCCCCAGTGAAAAAACTGTACTGATCAAAACATAATAGTGCACTATACTGGTTAACTTGTCGTGGAGCATATTGCTGAGCAAGCCAGTCTAGTCTGTACTGAAGCATGGATTTATTGCAGTTTTTTATTTAATTTCATCTAGTCCAAACTCATCTTCCCTTTTGAATCATCTTATAAATGACTTCTGAGGCGGTAGATATTATTCAGTAATTTGATTTTTGTTTTCTTTTTTAAAAATAAATTCTTCAGGTTTTATACTTCCATTTATCTTGATTTTCCTGGTGAATATTTTAATTTGAATATATGTCTGTAAACCTAGTAAAATGGGAAATGAATAATAACACAAATAGTATGTATCAGACTCAATTTCTTAGGATGGAGACATAAGAGTGCTCATGTTCTTTAAAAAGTCCTGCAGGTATTTTGATCATCTCTGTGGATGTGGAAGGAAGAACTCATTAGCACAGCTGGAGTCTTGTAGATGCCCTTAATTTGTTACTGTTCAGAGAAGTGTGGTTGTTATGCAGCTGTTTCCGAGATTTAAATCCTCTCTGGTAGCTTAGACTTGCTTCACAATATTGTTGTTGTACTGTAACCCATTTATTATAATAATTTAATCTATTGATGGCGTATGAACAGAGTACTGACTTAATGCAGTTTTGGCCAGTTTATTTTACCTAAAATAGTTAGAATAATGAAAAAAAGGGATATTTAAGCGGTCAACACATTTTACAGTTAATTAAATGAAAATACGTCTGGCGTGTATTTTTGTTGGTCAAGTATATAGAAAAAAACACAGAAATATACATATTACTGGTTTTAATATATACAGTTGATAGTTTTTAAATACAGAGGAAAAAGAGTTTAATTGGAACAAGCTTGGAAATATAATACTGATGGAGAAAGGAAAAAAAAATGGAGGCTTTTGATCCAAGATTAGAACTCTTCTGGGAAAGAGGAGTATATTTCCAGCATTGTTTATTTTGTCATCTTGCTTTTTACTTAAAAACAAATCCAAAGTTTTATGTAAGAGCTATTCTAAATGTCAAGGCAAATTATTAAGTCTCAAGCATAACATTAGGTGAAGCTTATGCAGCCTTAAGATTAACCTAAGGAAGTTAACCATAAATGAACGAGTAATTTAATTTGCTAAATTCTGAATTATGATTGACCTTGATTTGTTTTTCTGAATTGATTCAGACTGATTGATTTACATTTCTCAACAAATTCAGTGCTCCAGTTTACGTCCACCAAGGATGTTAACTGATGACAGTGTTTACATTTAATTTTAATTAGAAATACATTTTTGAGTGCATGTTTTAGGTTCTTTTTATTTCTTCTCAGAATGGCACTGTGAATTCGGGCAGATGGAGCTGTACTGAAATACTCTTTGGCATTTGTTAGAGTAATACCTGCTTGATTACTCCACCACCATTATACTTGGCGGATGATTGTGACTTGTCAGGTCCATCATCTCTTAAAATGTCAAAAGATATGTAAGCCATTGTGTAGTTTGTCTTTAGATTACATAATACCAGCTCCTCTGTGTGTGGTGGTGGAGGATGCTATTGTCATGTATTTAGTCTCAGTGTTAGTGCCCACCTGCCAGTGAGCTGCAGCCCCAAGCAGAATGAGGGTCCAATTGTTTGTCCTTCAGCTAGCCCAGAGATGCAGGGAAGCAGAGAGGTGATTTAGAATGACCACTACCCCTGCTTTTCAGATACTTCTGAGCTCCCTTGAATGTCTCAATTTCTGAACTGAACTCTGTATGGAGCCACATGATGATCGGTGTGGTATTAAAGCAAATTGATGGGATGACTCAGGGAAAAGAGTAACTCATATAAATGTAAGCTTCTCTGGGTCAATGCTAATGTAAATTTTTTTTCTGAAAAATCAAGGTTTCTTATTGTAGATTAGATACCTTAATGTTTTGGTAGGCATTAGATACTTGTGTAGTAAATAATTGTTTCTGTCCAAAAGAATTTTATGTGAGCGAATCTAAACTGGCTTTGAGTCTAAGTGCATTTATCTTTCATGCCAAAAACTCTTCCCAAATTTATTTCTAGAGTAGAAGTTAAGATTATATTGCTCAATCTATTTTCCTGTTATTGATAGATTTTATTTGTTTGACCTTTCTCCACTGTTGTGCTCAAAAAGAGGCAGACTTGTTATATATGAGAAAGCAGACTGCAACAATTTCTGTTGCAGGCTCTCAGCCTTGAGCTTAAAAATAGCAAATAACAGAAGTGTCAGTATGAGTGGCTTTTCAAATATATCACTAGAATGTATATGCTAGTAGCGTGTCTGTTTTAATATTTTTATTAGGTTGCTGGAGGTTTTTTCAGCTTAGGTTTCTTGGATGTTTGGGGTTTTTTGGCTTTTGCTAATTTTTTTGCCTTATCAGAACTATTTCCCCTTGGAAACTAGAGTTTGGGTGATTAATTCTAATGGCTTTTAAAATTTGTTTTTTATTATTAAGCAAAATACGTTGGTTTTGTTTGCAAAAGCTGCTTGGAGTTTTCTGTCATTAAATACTTGTCTATGCGTGGGCACCACTGGCATGTCTACAAAGATATAATAATTTCATGGAAATAATAATGATCCTATAATGCAGGTACAGTCAGTGTCAGCATGCAGTCTTTGGTGGGGACAGAAAATTTTCTTGCTGCTTTTTCTAGCAAAAGAAATTGAAATGTTTCCTTTGACCTTCAGACACCTACTTTCTGTTGCTGTCTCAGAAACAGGATTCCTTGATCCATGCCTGGCAATGCTACAGAAGGTTAAGGATGGGAATATTAGTATTCCACATGCACTTAAAACTTGTTTGTGCACTGAAATGAGCAGAAAAATATTTTCTTCCTGGAACAGGGGAATTGATCTACATGAAAAATCAGAGTATGTTCATAACTTATGCACAAAGACAGTAGCCACAGTTCTAATTAAGGCTTTCAGGGTTTTGAGAGATTTTTAACCTCGAGCCTTTCACTCAGTGGGATTGTCTCAAAGTGCCCAGTGTTGGTATTGTCACCAAGCAGGACTGCAGTCAGACAGGCCAGCTTGGTGTGGAGGTACCCCAGGAGTGTTCCAGAGGAACAGGTGTGATATATGTGGAAGTGGTGCAGACAGAATGTCTGCAAGCGTTGCAGTAATACTCAGCTTTATTTTGATAAGCCTGAAGATGCACTTGGCCAAATACTAAAGATTCTGAGGGCAGGTTGGGCAAGATCTTGACATACATTTGGCCTCCTTAGAAAGTCTTTTGAAATTTTTTGTTGTTGTTGTTTCAAGTTTTAACTTTTTCAGGTTACGCTAGAAGAAATATTAATCAAATTATTCCATAGCTGTTACTCAGATACTCCAGTAAGGATAGCTACTGGAACACTTCAAAGTAGGATTTCACAGCACTGGGTTATATTTCTCTCCTTACACTCTGGAAAAAGGTCTTTTTTTTGTTACACAAAGGGATGAGAAGATAGTGTGAGTGCCTAAGCAGCTGCAGAATTCCTCTTTTTAAAGTCAGCCATGCTCAAGTTTATCTGTCACTATCCAGACGCTGATGTGCATTTCTGTCTATATAAATTATATATACATATAAATATACAAGTGTCATATGTACACACATGCATGCACTTCGCATTTAATATAGAAAGTATTACTGGTTAGGGTCACTCTTTGTCAGCATGATCTCTACATAAATTTTTAGAGTCTTGTTGACTAAACCCTGCCTGTCACCTTGTACCATCTCTGCCAGTAGCAAACATCTCCAAGGGCAGGGCCTGACCCTACACGGGCAGTCCTTCAACAACAGTTGTAAAATGTCATCGTCACCCTGTCAAGGTCTGCCTTTACCAACTTTTTTCCCTCTGCTCTCTTGAAGTCCCAGTGGGCGTTCAGGAGCGTGTCATTTATCACTCAAGTAAAATAGGGCTTTTTTTGAATGTTCTTCACCATCCCAAAGAATTCTCCATCTATCTCTTTTCCCATCTTCGTTGTCCAAATGGCTGGGGAGTGTGCCCAGCCAGGGGACAAAGGAATTTGCCTTTAGCAGATGGTTTATTTTAAGAGGATGAGCCAGTACTAATGTAGAGGAACTGACAGGATACTCTCAGCAGTAAAAAAAAAACTTGAAATATGGGCTGTAGCATAAGGTTTTGCTGCAGTCACTGGAAAAATATTAACTGAAAATGTAAAAATAATGGAAACATAATTTTATGCATTGAAAGTTGAAAATGAAGTACATTGCACCCAGCACCCAAGTCTTCAGCCCAAATGCAGAATAAAATAAAAAAAGATTGATTTTGAGCACCTTGGAATTCGGACTGCATGAATTTGCAAAAATGTCATGGCAAACTTCTAGGAGAACGTTGGGTTTTTTTAGTCCAAAGAAATTTATTTTTGAAGTCTGGGGCTGTGAATGGAAAACAAATTGTTTCTAAGCTGTGCTTAGACTGAAAAAAAGGGTTAGACTGCGTTAATGGAATAGGGCAGTTAGCGTGGGCTGGCTCATCATTCTTGCAGCAATAGAGACACTTTCAGTTTGCAGAGATTCTGGTTTCTTTTGGCACAGATGTCCTTTTTGTCCTCTGGCACAGTTTTCCTTGATTTTTCAAAGAAGTACTGGATGTTTGTTATTGGTCTATATCTACGAAGAGCAGCTTGCTTCTCCCACTGGTATAATATGCCTTTGCTTATTGCTCTGCAGTGTTCTGTGAGGGAGCATGCAGGACTGGATAACCTCTACAGAGCAGCTGCCTTTGGATATTTGGCACTGTTATTAGCAATATACTATTGGGATCACAGGCTCCTGTAATAAATTTAGCAATCTTGGCTGCACTATCATTATACTTATGTAGCACCCCTCAGAGCTAGAGAATTTGAAAAGTACATATCCTGTTCTCACCGTGGTGAATACCACTGCATGAATAGAAAGGAGGCAAATAATAGTGTTTGTATTTTTATGAAGATTTGACATTTAACTTCTGGTATCTACTGACATCTGCAGCTGTATAATGTGTTGCCTTTCATTGCCCTTGAGGACAACCTAGGGAAAGGGGGCTTAAAGGCTGGTAATGACAAAGAAGGGGGAAAACCAGCAGGGAGATCTGCTCTTGAAGCTGCTGAGATGTTCAGAAACCAGAAAGTGCTTTCTCAACCTGCTTGGAAAGTAAGTTAGGCATATACAGTACTCAAGTCTGAGCAATATGCTTTTCAGTGAGGTTTCTTGCAGTTCTTCAGATAAAGGAAAAATACTGAAGTCACATACTACAGTGTGACATGGAGAATGTTCAACATTCAGCTACAAGCATAGTTCTTGTTTTCCCTCTCTCAGGAAGGCAGCATGTTTTATAATATTATTATAATATTATAATTATTTACTTGACTCTGATAATGTAGAATAATATGATTGCCAGTCAAAGCTGCGCATCAAAGTGCTCAGGCAGCACTTCAGCCAGCCTTTGTTAGGCATGCTTTTATATATGGACTGTTAAACACAGCTTTGTGAAAACATGATTCATTTACTGTGACGAGATAGGGATGTGAGCTCCCAAATGAAGACTCTCAACAGCTGCTAGAAAGCTTTTCACAATTTATAATTGGATATGCAGTCTATATTATTTCATTCTTAAACATGTGATCCCTGTGAAACTGGGTTGGCCAAATTAACCAAGTTTGCTTTTCTTGGTTACCTACCAGTGCTTGCATAAGCAGAGAACTACGTGGCTTTTCCTTTCTCTACCTTCAAGGTAAGGCAGGGATGGCCTAAATCAGGTGTTTTCACATTGCACTATTGAACTAAAAGCTGTTTCCAGTAACTGGATGCAGTATTTCCTCTACTTTCACTTGTAACAGTTTTGGGCAATATAACAAAACAGCTTTGGGTACCTGGATGATTGATTATTACAGAATCCAGCACTCACTAGGCAGAAACAATCCAGGGATGCAAGCACACAGAACTGGCCTGCCTTCATTTCTACACTTCATGGCAATTCTTGTGAGTGTTCACAGGCCAGCTAGAATGAGTTCAGACACATGCCCAGAAATGTGATGCATTAATCTGAAAGTTCTGTAGCCAATACTTTATAATCGCATATTTGCATTATTAATCTCTGCTGTATCTGCTTCGTGGATTCAGATCTGCTGCTGTGCATTCTGTGAGGGCATTTTAGGCCTTTAAGATGGGCCCATGAAGAAATACAATTTAGGATGGAAAACAGACAATTTTTAAGAACAAGTGCAAAATCAGGAAGATAATGGATGAGTCAGGAGGATTTGTTGGACTTGATCCCAGCCACCTAAAATTTCCTGACAGGAGTTTCATTTTTTCTTCTACCACTGCAAACTTTTCTGTTTAAGATGGTACTTAAGACTAGTGCCTGCACTCTGTGGAGTACTCACAGAAGTGATAAGGCACAATTTGCACAGTTATGCATCTTCTGCTGATACTGTCTTGCAGAAATGTACCTCTGTGGGCAACAATTGCAAGTGTGAAGTGTCAGGCAAAATATTATAAGTGACCCCTTCCAGCATAAATCTTTCTTATAAACTTTCTGATTCTGCTGATAATCTAGAATTTTCTCTATGGGATTGTGTTCTTTCCAGACCATACCTTCAAAAAGCATCTTTAATAAATTGGTGGGGCTACCACACTATGTGGGCTTGGCATCCTTGATTGAATCATACTTCAGGACTTCTAGCAAGACCAGCTGAAGATCTGCAGTTAGATTTTGTCCCTGAATGGTCTTCCTTACTCAGGGCTTACAGTGGCTTTTACACTAATGTTGGCGCTGTTTGTCTTCTCTTGTTTTCATCTTCAGCTTTTGTGGTGATTATTATTCATATTACAGTAGTAGTTAGAGCACCCTGTTAGCATCAGAAACCTACAAACACAGAAGAAAACCCAGTTCTTTAAGTAGCAAATACATTAAAATGTGTTAAAAACTCACTAGTACAGATGTACCAAGCAGAATTAAAAAGGTAAAGATGGTTTATCACTGCAGTCATAGTGCCCCTAAATTTACCTCAAGGCACTGCATTTAAGAGTTCTTAAATGTTTTCCTCTTCTACCTTTTCACTTTGGTACACTAAATATTCAGAAAATTGGGAGGAATTTGCCCTGAAATCACTTTTTGTCGGGATCTGTAGTTCCTCTGGTGTGAAACAGACACCCATACTGCCTTTTCTGTGGCTGCTCTAATTAAAAGTGAAGTGGATGTTCAGCATCCCAGCAACGGGGAAGACCTTGTGTAAGGATATTAGAAGGGAGTCTATTGAAATGAGGTATTGTTGGCAGAGCAGAATCAATGAGCAGGATAAATATGGCATTGAACAAAACAAACATGCTGGAGGGGAACACATGGAAGGAAACTCAACCGGTGTGTTTTCACCCAAAGGACATAGTCTGGAGTGTTTGTTTAAAGGTCGAATGTTCTTAGTAGAAATATCATTGAGTAAACACCTCCAGTGAAATAAACTACATTTGAGAGGAAGAGGACTGAAGTGTGGATCTTTTTTTAAAAAAATTGTCCTTTGAAGGGAAAAAAATCAGAGAATATCAGTTGTCATAATTGTGCTTATGGTTCATAATGTGATAGTAGAGGATAAAGCAATGTGTTTTAAAACTATTGTGAGAATCCGAAGTGTCAGAAAACACTGTGTTCACTTGTAATGGTGCAGGGAAAGCAGAAATTTCAACAGAACATATGAAAATTCAAGTGGCTTTCTCTTTTATGCAGCTGCTTCTCTTTTCTGGAGTGCAGAGAATTGTTCTCAGACAGTTCCTTGGTGACAAGGAAAAAGATGAGAAGAATGAGTCCCATTAATTATTAGTTTTTAAGCTTCCTGCCTAATGAATGAGCCTGATTTTGGTAGTGCTTTAGGATGATGCCTAATTAAAGATAATTGCATCTGAACATCACCTGTGGAGATGCTCAAAATTAATAAGCATTGTCATCGTAGAAACTGTTGGTATTAGATACACTTATGAAGCTGTGGGTATAGGAAATTATTCTTCTACAAGAAAAGTTTCTGGGACCCTTCTGACAGAAGAATTGCTAAGGAGCATAGAGGAAAATACCAGTATGTGTGCTGGAGTTCTACCACATTTTACCTGGCACTGATAGAAGTGTGAAATGTAAATTAACTTGTAGGCAAAACTCAGAAGTGGGCAGTATTTACCTTGCTGCTTACAACTAGAAGCCTGAAGAAATAAAAAATTTTGAGAGCCTCTGGTCTAGTCAAGATTTCTCTGTGTGCCATCTTTGATGCAGATCAATTGGATAATTTCTCATTTTAACTATACAATATACAAAAAAGATAAAATGAATGCAGAGATGCATGCCTAATTGAAGGGTCTTTGAATCAAATGGGTTGGGATGTATGGAAATCTTCCTCTCAGTTAACACAAAGCTTTTTCACGGTCATTTTGGAAAAACACCAGTAGGGTGCATAGTTGGGCTTCACAATGATATGGTGTTGCCATTTACTGTAGTTTTAGTCCAACCTTTTTGATGTAATGTGGTGTGGGTTTTTTAAGTTGTTCTTCCCGGGTAAAGTTTTCATTGATCTTTCTTCCCTTGTAGCTGTGGGAACAGCTTTAGAGCTTGGCTATCGTAGATAGCAAAAGCTCAAATGAGGAAGGACACAGAAAGTGTCAGACCTGAAAAAATGTGAAAGAAACTCAAGCGCTCAGCCCTTATGCCTTTTAAGTCACTTATGACTCACAGTTTTGACTGACTGAACTTGGCAGCGTTTGTGGTATTTTGGGTATATTTGTGGAAGCCCACAATAGTGGGTTTTGTCATCCTTTGTATTCAATAATTCAACACAGATTTTAGTCTTTTAAATTGTTGGAGTCCTTTGAGATCTTTTCAGGAGTGAGAGTTAGCTTTGAATTACTTGAAAAGTATTATTTAAATAGATTATGTAAAGAAAGTGTGATCTCCTTTGGAGGTTTTCTATCCTTTAATAAGGGGCATAAAGCCTGGGAGCAGGGCCAGAAGTAAGAAGTTGGCAGGGACTGTGCCTCCTATAGAAAAGGGAAGGGAATTTGGAGTCTAAACCTGAGCAGACAAGGAGGTGGAGGAGAACGAGCCAAAAGCAGGGTATGCAGCTTTGAGGAGCAGGGGCAGAAGCAGTGGGAAGCAGGCATACCGTCAGCAGCCGTTTGACCAAACCAGACTGTACCTTCTCCTGCACAGCTGGAGCCAGCCTGCATGTGGTCTGGGCTGCAGTTCCCTGCCCTTGTCCCGTCCTCGGGGACAGCTCTGCGCAGAGCCGTGTCCCACATGCCGCCCCGGCCCTGCCCGCGGGCCCCCGGTGTCCCCGGAGGTGCCGGAGCCTGTTGCGAACCTCGTGCGCCTCCCGCGCCGCTCGGGCCTTGCGTAACAGCGCGGGCAGGAGGGAGCGCCTCGGCCTCTCCCGGGAAGGAGACTCGGCTCATCCAGCGGCTAGGAGGAGTCAGCAGAAAAAACTGAGGATGCTCAAGATGTTAAGTGTTTAGTATGAGGGCGAATCAGCTGCAGAGCTTGGCAGGCTCCAAGTGCTGAACCCCGATAAACTGTGTTTTTATTGAATTAGAGTAAATCGCAGAAATTAAATGTTTGATGGGGACTTTCAAGAAATTATTCTGATGTGTGAAGGAGGGAGCACCATCTAAGCCTGCTTTCCATTTCTTGATTAAACTACATAAAATGCACTTGAATAAGGTATATTAGTCTTTAAATACTAGGCAGTAATATTATATCAAAGATTCTTTATGAAATCAAATTATGTCAAATAAAATACTTCAGTCGTTTTTAACCTCTCAGAGCTCAGCTCACAGTTTGAAGAGTAGTCTTGTAAGGATGTTACAGATGAAGCAGTATAAACTCGGGTAAATTGCTTCTCAAAGTTGTGTATGTTTTATATGAAAAAAGGGCACTGACGTTTTTCTAAAGCTGTTTGAATATTGGCAGAACAGTACCACAAGTAATACAGCTGCAGTATTTTCAAGCGCAGGTGATTTGTCCTGGACCAGTCTCTTAATACAAATGTTGAGACTTTAAACACAATGACTATTTGTTTGTTTGTTTTTGTTTTACTCTGTAAATATGGTAGATTAATTTTGAGTAAACAGTTCATGTCCCATACGGACAGTTCTCTGATTTGCTCATTTGCACTTTGCTTAGCTATGATTTTCAATATATATAATTAATCAAACTAATGAACTTACAGAATAAGGAAATAATATTATATTGTAATCCAGCCCTCTTGACTTTGCTTTTTGACCTTTTTGGATATTTGAGTATTTTTTTCTTCAAAAGGCATGAAGGAAAATCCTGTAACTGCTTTTGGAGAGCCACCCCAATCTTAGTGTCCTTCTGTCCTTCTGAGAACCACCAGTGTCACAGTCTGTGAGGGCTCATGTCAGGCTGGTTACAGAGCACATCACATCCACAGCTGCTTTTGCAGCAGTTAAGACACACCCTGTGCCAGTACAGGAGTGGTGCACCAGATTACTTTCTTCTTTTCCTTCCTTTCTTTTAACCATTCCGTGTTTCCATACTAATCTTGTTACACTTTTAGTGACAAGAGAAACTTCAGAACTTGTGAAAATGCCTTCACAGCACAGCTTTGACAACACCATCTTTTCACAATTGTGTGTAGGCTAAATGTAGAAGTGATGCAAAGGGTGTTGCCATCTCAGTTTGAATGCAAGGAAGAAATGAAGTTTTAAGCAGGAAAAGCAGCTAGAATTGATGAGACAAACAATATGTTAGCTGATACCACCTGTAACTTTGCAGCCATATGTGCTTGTGTAAGACATTAAACAAGATATACCTCACTAATGCAGGCTAATGCTGAACTCTTATAAACTATTTTATATATATATAAACTTTATGAACTATTGTAAAGTTTTTGAAGAGAATGCTTTACCACAAATGAATGGCTGTGTGCTTGATAGGAACTTATTGTATCACAAACAATCTACTCACAGAATTCTGAGAAGCTAATATAATTTGTTAGTATATAGTCAAGAATTTTTATTAAAAAGTAGGAATATTTTCATGGGAAAGACTACTGGAGTTTTCTTAGTAAGGGCTTTTCTCCCATTCTCCAGATCTTGTGCTAATTAGCCTCCTACCTGCTTTTTCCTGATGCCAGTTCTGTCTCACACCACGTTCAGTGCTTGAATCCCCTTCCTTCTGTCTTGTGCTGGCTGAAATCCATCTCTCTGCATGCTAAATATGTTAATTAATTTTCTCATACATTGGACTGATACATAAAATTGTTATCTTTATTTACACACTGATAGCATAATTTTTTACAGAGTACATGTACTTCTATAAATGTTCTGCAACAGCAGAGGAAAATTAACTTTAGAGGCCATGTCTTCAAATATATGCTTCTCCATGATCCCTAGAAAAGGCAAGTGTCAGTCAGCCAGAAATGCATCCTGCAGCAGTCCATCCCTGGTTGCATCTCTGCTTCCCCTGCACATTTTCAATGCAGTCTTTGAACACATGCAGGGAAGGGGATGCTGCCATAGCAGTGATCAGTGGATGATGTTGTGAGGCAGAGCTGCTCTGCTGCAAAGTGCATTGCAGTACACAGGAGCAGAAGGAATCGGTACAATCTGTGCAGAATTGTGCATTTGGGTTACGTTGTCTGTGTGATGGATCATTAGCAAATGACCAGTTTGTCCCTAAGGAAAGCCCTGGTCTCTCCCAGCTATTAAATGCTCTATTTATGTAGTCTTGATGTCACTGAGGGTAGCAAATGATAACACAAGTGATTACACTGGTGCAGTTTCCTGTCTACAGGAACAGCAAGAACCAGATGCTGGAGATGTTTCAAGTAAGCAGGGTAGAAAAATATTTCCCCTGAATAACTCTGTGTTGCTTTTATTTCAGAAGAAATTAGGTTAGGCCATAATCCGAAGTTTTAACATCTTTTTCAAAACTGAAACAGTTTTATAATCATGCTTATATATTCTTGAAATGTATACAGAAGAGGTGAAGTTTCTGCCCCAAACACTTCCACTGGCAATGAATTCTATATTTTAACCAAATTACAAAGTCTTGTTCTTTTTATGGTTTTTTTTAGCTGCCTTTCAGAAGTTCAGATATTAATTTGTTAAATCTTCTTTCTAGTAATCTGAGACAAAAATATAATCTTTATCTATCATAAAAACATACCAATTTGCCCAGTTGTAGTCCTTTTCTTACTTAGGAGAGATTTTTCTGTGCGATTTTGTATCTTTCCTCTGCAGTTCCTTTTTTAGAAGCAATGACTCATAAACATAGAGTTGAGGTGAAGACCTATTATTTATTCCTTGAGGAAATTATAGTGTTTTCTGTGCTAATCTTCATTCAGCTCCCTGATTGTCTTAATACTTTACCTTTTTTGGTACAATGATCAGATGTTTCTGCTGAGCTTTCTCCAATTAATTCAATGGTCGCAATTTTTTTTTTTATTTGATAGAATTTTTTACAACTGTCATGCTAAAACTTTGCTTTATTTGGTATTTTTGAACATTAAGTTTTATTTGCCTTTATGTTGCCTATTCAGCTTGGTTGTTTAGGATTTCTGAACCTTTCATGGCATTTTTTGGTTATGACTTGACAGTTGCTTTATGTCTCTTACATGTATTTTTTATTTTTCTACAGGTTACTATTCCTAGGAGATTCAGTCAGAGTTATGGAGCAGTTCATTGCCCTAGTAAAAAGAAACTGTTTATTTTTTATTCTTCACTTTATATCCACATTTTGACTCGATATGATAATTGTATATTGGGCCAAAATATGCCTTCCCCATTAAGGGTGAATTTTGAACAAGAGATCTAAAACATTCCTGTGCTACCTTAGCACAGAAGACTAATTCTGTGAAAAGCACAGGTTTCATAAAATTTAATTATCTTGACTAGCCTTGGGTTTTTTCATGTTTTAAAGAGCTTCATTGTATATTTATTCAATGTGCCAAGGCAAAATATATTGCAATATTTCTTGTTTCCTAGCAAAGCCATAACCCTGTGTATGCTTTTGACAAGCATAGGGACATCCAGAACCAAGTGAGGCTCTTGCTCAGTTAGGGCCTTCCATCATCCCATTGCCTTTATTTCTGCTGCTCTGCCACTCCCTTGCTTCAACAGAAAGGAAGCTGCTAATAATAATATAAATGCAGAGTGAAATAAAAAAATACCAAACATTAATTGCGTGGAAATCCTTTATTTCAATTTTGTCAATGCCTACTGCTAATCTTACTTGGCTGTTTTTGTCTTTTTATTGCCACATAGCGTTCAGACCTCATTAGTGCTATTTTGCTTCACTTTTAATAGATTTTCTTTAAATCCATTAATACTTTAAATGAGATTGCTCTTTTCTGGTGTCCAAGAGTCAGGAGGGAATGTTACACTTTAAAAATTGGAGTATTGCTCGTACCAATGTCAGTTGGAATACTTGGTAATCACACCCTCCTGACAGAGGCAACAAAGATGGCTGATGGAAGATCTGACACAGAGGTTAGAGAGCAGGGAAATTGGCTGTTGTACATGCTCCCGTTTTTGTCATTGTCCTTTGGAATGTGCTGTGGTGGAGATTTGTTCTCGGGCATTTGCAGTAGGGCACCTGCATGGGTGTGGAATTCCCAGGTTCTGAAGGATGTGCCACATCTGCAGGCACAGCTCACCTCTGCTTTGGTGGGAGGTGTGGTATAGCCACAGGTTCTCCTCCCTCTGAGCACCTTCACAGGTTTGCTTTCAATCCATCTAGCTTGAACCTCTATGTATTCTGAATATATCTTTGATACCATTGTAAGAGGAAGATGGTCAGTTATTGTTCTAAATGGCTGGATTACAGGAAATCCTTGAAACACCATGCATTTTTAAAGGCTCCTGTTTTATTTGAGCCTGTTGGCTTTGCTTTCACCAACGTTTACAACGTGACAAGCAGCAAACAGTAGGATGGGAAAGTCCAGGGAATTTGGAATCACAAAGCTGCTGACTTGCAGTTACCATTTACCAGCAGGAAGGGGCTTATCTCATTACTTTTCCCTTGAGATCTAACCCAGCCCACACACATACCAGAGTCTTTAAATATGTATAGAAACTATTTTCAAACCCTTTTGAACCAAGTTTTCTTTCACCTCAGCTGGCTTCATTTCTGTGTCTTGGCCAATGATTCCTGAGTTGAACTTTTAATTCCTTTATTTTTTTTTTAAAGGAAAACTACAAAATCTGCTGACATAAGGAAGTTTGTCAGTTTTATGAGTAAATTGTCTTAAATGTCAAATTATGTTGCAGGTAAATCATTTTTAGTATCAATTCAAGGCCTAAGTTCACATTGGATCCTGGAATGCAGCAGAGTGCTGTATAGCACGAGTCATGAAGAAACCTGCAGACTGTCTTTGAAAAAATATTAATACTGTCTCTTGTTCTGAACTGTAGACCTGAGAGTACTGTAAACAAAATCTAAAACTGGTAGTGAAAGAAAACCAGTGACCTAGAACTAGAAGTTGAATAAAATCTGTGACAAAATAGTTCAGAGGAATTTCTGTATATTCTCTGGAAAAGTTCTAGGTCTTTTACCTGTGTAGAATCTTAGAATCATCAGGAACCTAAGATTCCTGAAAACACTAATGATTTCACCAAGTAGAAGCACTTGTCTTGGCTTTTGAGCCAAATCTGCTGCTTGTAGATTGAGAGTTATGCAACTGAGTGGTGAAATTAATTTGACTAATTCCTTGTTACAGAGAGTGAAAGGTAATAAATCAGTTTGGAAAAGAAGCATGCTCGGGGTTAAGCATGGAGGTAACTTACTGAAGGATGAGATGCCATCACAGATTAAGTGCCATCTTAGCTGCAGTCTCCTGTGTCAGAAGACAGAATGTTTTCTTTTCTCACATTGGATTCTTTTTGAAGTTTAGTAGATCTCTGTGATGTTTTATAGAGAAGATGGAATGTGTAACATCATATGGTGATGGGAGCATAATAGTTACATAATTAATCTTTCTACACTGATTACTATGTATTGCCAACATTTTCAACATGAACGTTCGAATATTTAGGTTTATTATGTGCATTGATACAACACTCCATGGACACTGCAGGGGCATCTTGCTGGTACATTTAGAGAACTGGAAGGAAGGGCAGCTTTGAAGGTAGTAGTGTGGGAGCACAGCTGGGCTGGATGGTGAGCAGGCACCTCAGAAGCTGTTGGTGACTCACTGTCACACTGCGGTTCCGAGCAGCCGCTTTCCAGCACCGCTGACCCGTCACAGACCAGGGCTGACTGGAGCTGCCTCAGAACTTATGGAGCTCCAGAGACACACGTTGGTCCCTCTGGCACAGAGTGCTCAAGTTTGTTATGTCTTGTGGTTGTTGGATGTGGTGTGTTATCCCACTGCCTTAGTGGGCATTACAGCATATCCCTGTGAAATAACACAGATGAGAATGAAATAAAGACACATCACAGTTGTCTGAAATATCTTCCTATGTTCCTTTGATTTTACAGCAAAACTTGTTTTCTGAAGTTCAGTTCTTAGTAGGCATTGAGCTTTCAATGATGAATACTCATTAACATGATTTTTTGTGCAATTTGCTCCAAACCCATTTTTAAAATCAGTATTTATTTTTTGTGCCTCTGCTATGTGTGAGGTATTGACCTTTACTCCTTTACTGCTTTTATTTTGTATCATCTTACATGTGTCTTCTTTCCCTATAAGAGGAAAACCAACGTGGAAGCCTGAGGCTCATATTCCTTGTTCCTCCATATTGATCTTTGACTACATCAGGGATTTTAGCATGTAGAGAGGACACAAGCACTGTATACTTTTCTGACTGTGAATGTCTTTTTGCCTACTGCAATCACAATTGCCTCATGTGCACTTTTTTAGTTGATGCTGATTCTTACTGACCTTAATCCCTCTTCTGAAGAGAAATGCCTGTCGAACCTTGTAATACTGTCAAAAAGCATGAAATTCAGAGAATCATATTAGTGATGGAAAAGTCCTGTTAGGTCATCCAGTCCATCTCTTGCCAGAACAACATTCTCCACAGGGATGCTCTCTAATGCTCTGCCTACTTGAGAATGGTCTGTAGTTCTTCAGCTGGAAACCCTGAGACTGATCTATTGTACATATAATTGCAGCATTTCTGCTCTGTATTTGCTTAAACTTTGACCTGCAGGCCAGTCAGGTAATAACTGACTGTTGATTCAGAGCATCTCTGTGTGTGTGTGGCTGTGGTGTACCATATCCAAAAGGCATGAATGAATACTGGCAAAATGACAAAATATTACCAATGTCTAAAGGGACACATGACTGAGCAGACCAGCATCTTATTTCTGCACTGTCAGGCAGTACTTGCCAAGAAGCTGAGTATCAGTGGCTGTGTGTTTTAGTTTAATACTGTGGCAGCTGTCTTCTCAAGTATCTCAGTATTACATTGGGTACAATTCTGAGCTTAGCAGAGTCATATATTTCTTTCAGGTTGCCTCATCTATAGAGTGGGATGTAAAGTTGTTCATCTCATGATTGGAAGTCATTTGTGATACTGGAGGGTCTTAAGTGAACACTCATGGACTGATATTACTGAAAAGCCATGTAGCTCACAGTAGTCTCAACTGACCTCTCTATACACATCTCAGAGTCTGTTTATTTAAAAGAAATAAAATACATACCTTTTAGAAGCTGAGAGATTCCCAGGAGGAATATTAGTTCACTGGTTTTGGGGCATAAGGCTTCTCATCTGCCACCAACCACAATGAGCTGGGGCTGAGCTTTGGAGCTTCTCATTTTGGAGGCTTTTCAGTGTTTATTTGTAATGGTCTTACTTGAAGTAAGAAGTGCTTCTCAAGGAGCAGCTCATAACTCTGATGGGGGCTTGGAGTTTGGCATGTTCTCTGGGGCAGTGAGGAGCAGTCTGTGGGAGCTCTGGCACATTCCTGAGCTGTACAGTGTGTAGTGAGTAACCTGTGTGCTGGAACTGTGTACCAGTCAGGCATGCTGTGGGCTCTGGGGACACTCAGTGCCTTCAATTGCATGTGTATAATTAATCCTTAAAAGAACCATCCCTTCCAGTGTAGGAAAAAACTCTAAGGGGACAGCTAAACTATCATTTTCTGTTAGTGGTTTTATTTGACTACTTAGTAATATATAGAAAAACTAATGCTTTGAAAACTTAAGATTCATGATAGAAGCTATAATGTGCCTCTTTTTATTGTGTTTGGTCTCAAGGTGTACATTTTCCTGCTAAAAAATTTGCAAAATCTTAATATTTTTTATTATGTATTCTAAAAGTGGAAATAAAAAGCTCATGGACTTAAAAGCTAGTTTAATTGTGCCAAAGGAAAAAATAGCCTTGAAACATAATTTCTCTCTCCAAACATCATCTGAGAAGACCATGTCTACCTCACATGGCATCACCACAGTAATCTTTTGATGAGAACTTCCTGTTATTAGGCCCTTCAGGACTGAATTGTTTGAGTTGCTGGACACTGATCAGGGCAGCTCATAAACAGATTGTAAAACAGTGATTCATACTGAAGGTAAATTTTGAACTCCTTGTAAGGAAGTGCTGGAGCAGGGACAACCCTTCAAAATAGCTCTTTTGGTAGATTGATGATAAAACACATGTATGCAGCCCTCTTGTGAATTGTGCTGTGAAGTATCAGTTCTGTGCTTAGATCATATGACAGGTTCTACTTACAAAATCCTTATCAAAATCGGTCTTTTGAAATTGAAATGTAAAATTCAGTGTGGGCAAAAGTATCCTGACATGCAGAGTCAGAATAGGGATTGAGGCTAAGAAACAGCCTTTCAAATGTAAGCTAATATATCATAGCTAGTATGGAAATATATGTCGATGCAGAAATCTAGATTTTCATGAAATATTGGCTTTATCTGTATCATTTTCATCAGCAGAAGAAAACAAAAGAGTAAATGAAAAACTGTGCTTCAGTTTGAGCAGCAGCCATTGTTAGAGAAAATTAACCTTTTTTCTTCCATCTAGGGTTTGAATTTGCTGCCCACGTGAAAAACTGTAAAAATGGAATAGGGTTTTGAAAGTACGAATTCTTAGTTTATTATGTACTCTCAAAACTTTGAGAGCAAAGTAGTTACTTGAAACTCAAATGTCCTGTAATTTATGAAGTTAATGGAAGGTAAAACTTTCGACATTCCTGAAATTTTAATCCTTCTGTAGTGCATGTGATTTCATGTGATCTCTCACCCTCTGAGAAACTGCTTCATTATCTTGCATAACAGTTTGGCAGATCTCCATCTTTGCTCTGCTGAATAAAGGAATAGTGTTTCTACAGAAACAAGTTTGAGAATTTACAAGATGGAGAAGGAGCTCCAGGTTTAAAATCCAGTTCTTAAATAATCACTTGTTAGAAGCCAAAGGGTTTTTTTTTACTGTAGTAATTTTGCTAATGTTTTATGTTATATACAATGTAATATTAGAGTAGCTTTTTTCAGAGCTGAATTTTACAAAACTTTCTGTAAAATATTTAGAAGCTGTTTGCATTTCTAAAATAACAAGCTGTTTTTCTCTGTCTTTAGAATCAACTCATTTAATAATGATTTCATTGTGTTTTGTAGCTTTCAATTGGCAACATCATTATGGTCTGTTTTCTAACTTGTGCCAATATAAACAGGATTAGAAGCAGATACCTGACATAACAATTTTGTTCTGTTGCAGAGTTGGCAGTTTATTTACCAACGAAAGTACTATTCATATTTTCATCACCTAATCCCTATTTCTGCACAGGTTCTCTGCCTGCAGGGCACAGGCAGGAGGTGGCCCTGGGCTGTTGTCAGACTGAGGGGTCTGACCACGTGTTGTGTGCAAGGGCCTGAAGCATCCATCCCCTGGCACTGGAAATTTAGAAACACCCTGTGAAAAATCCCAAGGGGTCACAACAGACACAATGTCTGTTCAGTTGCTGATGGAATATGTAGATAGCACTCTATGCATTGGATGCTGTAGGGTTTTTTCTTCTACATGGACACATTTAGCCAAACACAGCCCAGAAGTGCAATTAATGCCCCATTATTGATAATTGTAATTCTTAAATGCCAAATTTCAAAGCAAGTATGTCCAGTTTGTGCAGCAACTCAAAAGCTGTGCTGTGACTTCTGTTACTGTTGTGTTCCAGTTTTAACAGTGGTAAAAAGAAGCTGCTCATTCTTCAGGTCTGAAAAACAACCCCAAGGCATTTGGCTAAAGATTGCCATGGATGGGTGCAAGCATTCGTTCATGTGTCTGTGCACATGCATGGAAACTAGAAGTCACATGGGTTGGCTCCAAATGCCAATTATAAAATATTTATTTTACTAGTAAACAAATCAATAGCAATCAGTTAAGGATTCATTAGATGAATAATTTACATTCACGTAATGCAATTGATTTAGTTTTTCTGAATGCAACTAAAATTGTTTCAGCTGCACTTATATAGTTTTAATTTGATTTAATGAATTAATGGATGAATCTTATTCCTCAGAGCGCTATTTAAATTGATTTAGATATGTCTACACTAAACTGGGTATGAAGGTAGTTTAATTAATTTAGAGCACTACTGTAGAGTTATTCCCATTTACACAGAAATACCAGCTGCAGTTGCATTTTGTCTTTGAAGTGTTGTGGTATCAATCAGAGACATTCCCACTTTGATTTGCTGTGTTCTGCTGTAGGAATTCTGGCCAAGGTGTGAGTGCTGTGCAGGTGACAGTAACCATCCACTAAGGAGTCAATCCAATTATCTGAAATATCTGTATTCACTATTGATTCAGTAAGTTTAGCCACCTGCATTGGCTTTTTGCTATCTGTGAAGTAATCAACACATGAAACATTTGTTCAATTATTGCTGCATTAGCTGCCGAGTTGGAAATTGTATCTCTCTTTTGGGAATGGAAATTTAAATCTTGAGAGAAATTAGGGGCTTTATACTCCTAATTTAACACTCGGTTCCTTTGTTCTGCAAGACTACCTCAGTAAGTGAGTAGTCCCTGCTCTGAAATGGAGTAGAAATAAAAGCCAGTGAACTACAGCACCAGAAGGCAGGAGATTTGTCCCTCTCTCCTGGGAAATGGAGGAACCCCCCTTGGTGTGTCAGTGGGTATTTCCTTGCTCCAGCAGAGAGCTGAGCCTGCTGACAGTGCTGCTGATGAACTGGAGGTGTCCTTAGGATAACAAGGAAGTTTCTGTTAAGAAACATTTTCTAAACTTGGCAACATACAAGTGAAGTACTGGTACTAAGACTGGTCTTTTAAACCAAAATAACTTGCCATTGGCTAAAAATAAAGTTTCTAGATATGACAGAATGAGCCCTGGTAGAAAAACATGCCATTGGGACCCACAAAGGCTGTAAACATTTTGTGATATATGCCAACTCCATTTAGATTTTCTTTTTTTAAAAAAAGAGGGGACAAGTAGATGCAGCAGACTGATACAACATTTGGTTTACACTTCATGTAAAATCAGAGGTTTGGTGATGGTGGTGTTTAAGGGCATATACTGCCCCCTTTAAACAAATAATTCTGACTACAGGCACATTTAAAAGATATGCCAGATTTGTACTCTCAGAAGATATACATGGCTCTTAACAGTGAAACTAAAATTTAGCTTATGCCTGTGTTACATATTAGTGCAAGTAAAGAACCACCAAATGGAAATTTTAAAAGTTTCCAGAATTTTGTCTATTTTATGTTGTGTCTGAGTCCAAGTATGTTTTCCCACTACAATATTTTTTCCCAAGTAAATTCATTAGGTAATGAAGTGCAGATAGTTGTGAAATCCATCCTCTCTAGATGAGTTTGGGGTGACGTACAAAGTGTAAAACTTTTCAAGGAAGTAAAGACATTCTTTCTATTTTCAACACTGAAATATACCCCATGGAAAAGATGCTTTTTTAGGTTCCTGGGAGCAGTTAGACTAGTGCTTAGTGAGCTTTTCTACTTTTGTTTCTACTTTTTGATCTACTTTTAATCGCCCCACTTATTTATCGCTAATGCTCGTGGAGGGAAAAATTAAAATTCTTGCCAAAAGGCAAGATGCCACCCTTAAAAGTAGTTTCTGTTGGATCTGTCAGTTGATAACTCAGTAATGCAAGATATTTTTCTAGGTCATTTGAGCATCTGAAGCAAAGATCTTGCTGATGATGCGACCGGTATCTTTTGTCCTACGTTATTTTATCAACTGAAGTGTTTCATCCCTAATTTCGTTGAGGTTGAGTGAAATACTTGGGAAGTATAAGGCATGAGATGTGTATGTGGCATGCTGAGGAAAAAGATTTTTCCAAAAGCAAGAAGATAATCAAGGGCTAAGAAAACGTTTTTTGAAACGAGATGATACGGAGAAACAGAACCTAAAATTAGAAAGGTAATAAAATAATGCTCACAGCAGTAACACTGAAATATTGAGAACAGAAAGACACACTTTTCAAAAAGCAGCCCTGATCATAACTGCACAGAGAAAAGAAAAGGACTGACTTTAAAGAAAACACAGAAGAAAAAAATTATCTTTCTCTTGTACAGTTGACTTCGGGTGATCAATGCAAAGTGTCTCTTGAAAAAATGCTAGAAAGTAGTTGCTTGCAGTAAGCCTTTACCCATTTGAAAGATACAAAAATGATAGAAATCTCATTTCAAAACAATTACTTTGAAGGCTGTCTTTAAGTAGAACCATTATGCAAACGATGAAATTCTCCAGATTCCTGACATTCTCATTCTGTTAGAACTGCAGTTGGTCACTGCAGCTTTGTTCAGGACCTGAGGAGCTGGGCAGGCTTCCTTCCAAGCTGTGCTTTACTGACAAGGCTCTCCATGGAATGATAGCTGCATGTCAAAATATTTCTCTGCCAGGAATGGCTCTTGGGACAATGAAATTGTTGTTACCAGCCTGCCAAAAAGAATCCTGGTAAGGAAAAGTAAAATCAAGCGAAAGTAGAAAGGTGGTTTTTTTGTTTTCCTTTTATTATTCCCACAGGGAAGGGTGGAGTCCCAGGGAATAATGGTACACATTTCCTTTTACATTTAGCAACAAGTTGATTCCATGAGCAGAATAAATATCCTGTGTTCTGGTAATAACTTGCAGTTTGTATTTCAGGGTGATTTCAGAAGTGGAAACACTTCGTTGGATTTTAAGTCACGTCATGTCTCTTTGTAAAGGAGAATAAATAGCAGGCAGTTCCCCTACAAAAATCATTTTATATTCTTTGATTGAGATTTTTTATGTCATTTGAAGTTTTAAAGCAAATTATAAAAGTGATTTTTGGCCTAATTTAATCACAATTTAATCTCTAGACACGTTTGTAGAAATAAATAAGGCTTATCTTTGAAATATGGAGGACCTTTCCCCTACTTTGTACACCTGATACCCAAGACCAGTTTCCAGGATTGGCAGTTTCACCTAATGCTGCAATTCTGTATTTTAGTTTTCATTGTAACTGTAGATAGTTTAGTACTATGTGGCTGCTGGCCTATGCCCAATTCCCCCTGGCTGTCAGTGAGATTGTGTGGGTATGGTAGTTCCAGATATTTCAATCTTCAGCATAAAAATCCATTTCCAGGATACAAAAATGCAAAGGGAAAATTCAATTTCCGTTACTGTTGGTAGAATTTGAGGAATACTGCAAGAGGGTTTGTGCAATATCTGTAAGAATGATGTGGTGATAGAGTCACAATTCCACAGGCAAGTGGGAAAAAACGTGTTATGTTAATAATGGTTTCTAAGTTAGAAGAGGTCAAGCAAAATGATTTACTGATGTCTCTCTTTTATTCTTCTAATTATTTTAATCTCTTGAGTTGAAGAACTTTATTCAGATTGCAGGCACCTCCTCACTGTTTTATATTCATACAAAGAACCAGAGGGTTTTAGGCATGTATTTGCTATTACCACAATGATGGTCTAGCATGAAACATTATAATTTCCAATCTTATATAGAAAGCAAAATGTACATTCTTGTTATATAAAAAATGGCACTTTATGTACGTTAGGTAAACCTCTTTAACAATTTCTAAAATTGCATGTCTTCTAGTATGCTTACTTTTAAATGTAAAATATGAGACAGAGCTTCTGCACTCCTTACTTGATTTTGGGGAACTACTTTTTATATGGTTATTTCAGAGGAGACTGCAAGTACCGTGTCAGAACAGTCCTATTTGCAATGCACTGAAAATTAGCTAATATCTGCAGCATTCGCTCAGAACATTGTCCCTATGATTTCTCTTTCAATTAATTGCCCCTCTTGTGGAATTTTTCTATAGTTTTAATTGAGGAAGAGGAAGAAATAAGATTACACCATTCCTCCAGTGGCTCAGTGGTAACATTTGAAGCCTTTGCCAGTTGTTTGCCACTAGAAGAAAAAGTTATGCTGTAGACTGCAGAAAACTTTCTGGAAGTGACTTCATTACCTAGCAGTCATCTTTGTTTTGAAAAAAGATCTCTGCAGAGGAGGAGTGTCTTGTCTTCTCCTTCAGCCCTCCCTATCAATACAAACTACATCAAAATCTGTGTTAGCTAGGGAAATTGAGAAGGGAAACTGTTTGTTTGTATGAATCCAATTTCCCCTGTCCATAGCAAAATCCTTCTTCAGAGACTGCAAATGAGCTGCATGCTAAGGAAAACCTGCTGAACCCGAGTGCTGCAGTGCCATGGAGCAGCTTCCAGCTTCGTGGTGTTTGCTGTTGTTTGCAGGGCTGGCAGTGGGAGAGCTCAGCTGGTGAGAGCCTCTGGTTGTGCTCAGAGCTGTAATTGCGTGGCTGGGGAGGGAGAGGCAGTGCCTGCCCTGGAGAGTGGCTGAGTTAAATGTAAAAGATAAACAAAGCAAAGGAAGGAAACATGCAAATAGTTGTTCACCAGGACTAGAGAGCCATCCAGGATGCTGCTGGACCTCTGAGCCAGGGGTCTGTATGCTAAAGGAGAGTTTAGAAGAAAACAGAACAAAACAAAAACAAAAACCCAACAAAAAACACCCCAAATTAGGAGCAGTAAACCTTTTTTTTTTTTATTTTGAGAGGGTCAGTGCTCTGGCTTTACAAATGCCCCCCCCCCCCGTTTAATTCCTGATGATTTATGTCTGTTCTATGGAATATTTATTAATATATCATTAAAAAGTACTGTCCAAAGTGGACTGTGTTTGGATTGAGATTTTCTGAAATGTTAGAAAAATCCTCCAGATGGCAGAATAACTGCTCCAGTGTAATGCAGTAGGTGGGGATATAGTTTTATCCCTCACTCCAAAACACTCCTGGTTTTGAATTGATTAAAGACTTTTTGAGAGCAATTGTGGCCAGAGCCTGTGGGAAATGGCACAGATTAAGTAATATTTGCTTGTTTTGTTCAGGGTGCTGACTGAGTACCCTTGTTCTATTCTTAAAAAGCTAAAAGTCAGATTTATTTGTATGTGGAGTGGTGTAAAAAATGTCATTAACAGCACAGAGAGGGTGGTGCATGGATGAGGAGTATGTCAGATGTTTCCAGGCCATTTTGCACATTCCATTTACTACTCCCAGAACAGCAATAGTGCTAGGAACTCTTCAAAATTAAACACAACATGAAGCAAATTCTATTTTGGTGCTTACCTTTACTTAGTGCCCTGTAATTGCATTAAATCTCCCCTGCCTTTAGAAGTCTCCCTTGCTTACTGTCTCTCAGTGAAGTTGTGTGAAAGCATTAATTTGATGTAGAATTTGTCATGTATGCCATCATATGCTTTTGACTCTTCTTCTGTCTATCATCTCTCAGCTTCCTCAAGAGACTTCTCTGGGTAATGTGTAATCTCTTTATATTTTCAGGATTTCTCTTTCATTAGCCAGTAATAAGGACTTAAATTTCTAAAGAGGTGGTCATACCATGAAACTATTAAATACATTTCACATTTCTTCTAATGCAATTTTGCTGCTGGAAGCAGCAGAAAAAAAGAAGAGAATTCTGTAACTCTCCAAGTCCTTACACATCATCAGCATTTATGCTGCAGGTAAGTGATAGTCCACCTGACACAGAAGGAGTATCCATGCCATTTTAGCATCTTCTCTTTGGCTCCTTCCTTTGTGGAGAGGCAGCAGGTAAGATACATGGATGCATCCCTCCACTCTTGCTTCTGAGCCCTGCATGATGGGAAACGATTTCTAAAGCACCACATAGATAAATAAAACATGAAATACTCCAGAAAGATGCTTGTCCAGAGCTGTCCCTTGTTTAAGTCCAGGCTGTGCTGTGAGAGATGTTTTGACACATCTGGATGCACAGCATGTTTGCTGAAGGCAAACAGACCCTGCAGTGATGAGGGACAGCTGGGCCCTGCTGGCTCAGCACACTGGGGGCTGGCACCAAGATGCTGACGCTGCGCCGTGACCGCAGCTCCCAGGTGATCACCCCACTGCCTGTGACATTAGAAATCAGCACAAAGTTGCCTGAGGAGTCATTCATGCAAACTCAGGGGATGAGAAAGCAAAAGAGAAACTGCAGCTGCCTCTGGAGAAGAGGCTCATTGGTAAAGCTGCTCCATTAAAGCTGTTTGGGCCAGTTGATTCCATCCCTCAAACGAAGTAAGAGCAATTCAGATTCATGTTTGTACTCTCTGTCAGTTGCTATGCCCAGGTGTCAAGAAATCTGAAAATATACACAGTTGTATCTGAATTCACATAGCTTTTATAAATCTGTTGGGCTTTTGTCATATTAGCTGTTTTTCTTTCTATCCATTTTTATCCTTTTTTTTTTTTTCTTCTGATTCCAGGGAGATCAACAAAAGGAGGGAAAGGAACACATGAACTGCCATATGATTTTTAGCCATTGTTTATCATCTCCATATATAAACACCTTCAGTAGGTATTTTTCATTGGTAAAAAGAAAAATTTGGAACACCTCAAGCCTTTTCCTTTTTTTTTTTTACCTTCATGCTTTGGTTTATTTCATGGTTTGGCAAATAAAAGTTGAAATATTTTTTAGGTTAATGGCACATTATATTTAATTAGAGCACCAAAGCAGTTCTGGAGGTTTTTTTTATTTGGTCATAATTCTAACTATAGAATTAGGTCCTGGGACCTCACACTTGTAAATAGTTTGCAAACCAACAGTAAATATGGTTGAAAAGCATTAATTCCTGCAAAAAAGTATGAATAGTTGCTCAAAACATCAACAGGAATGTTGTTAAAATGAGAAATCACATTTGATACAAACTCTTTGGTGTTATATATCTGGACCAAAATAGGCAAAGGGTGTACAGATTGAAGTTTGCCTTTAGCATTTTTATGTATAACTTACACACCTTATCTGCCAAAGGACAGCTTTAACAATTCAAAGTGAAAAGCTGTGAAGTGTGGTTCTCTTTGGAAAAAAAAAAAGAGCTGGCCAAGGGAGGACTGTTAATGTGTGCTGCAGGCTCCAGAGAGGTGCCACAGTGATGGGGGCAGGGGAGAAATCACTATATCCACCAATGTGGCAAAATATTTAAAAGGCTTTAGCTGGATAAATCTACAGTTTATAATATCTCAAAATTAAAATTACAACTAATTAAATAGCACATAGCCAAAGAAATTAAAAACTGATGGTGGTGTGCTGTTTCTCTTGTGATTTGATGGTAGAAATGACATTGAATGCTCAAAGTGCTTTATTGATAATTAAGTATATATATCACTGTGTAAATTAAATGATTTAACCCTGGTTTAACCTCCGTATCTCTCAATAGTTAGAAGTTATAAGTAGATATTTTGAAAGAAAGCAGGAAAAACTTTTAAAGTTATTTAGAAATTGATTTGCTTAGAAAATATGGTTGTAGATACAGATTCAGAGAGTTAATTGTTCTGCATGAAATTATTTAATATTTAAGACAAATTTAAAATGTAACAGGCAGACATTTCAGTTATTCTTACATTGATTTTAACTTAGCTTTAGTCATCCCCACCAGCACAGATGACCGACTCAGAGAGGGCTGCAGGATTTTAGCAGAGAATAAGAGGCAGTTTAGAACAGGAAGAGAATGAGTTAAACTCTGTTTAGGTGAGTTGGATGTATTCAAGTTGGCACTTTCTGATGGAAGTCATCCTAGAGTACTTACAGAAGTAGCTGAAGCAGTTTCTGAAGCAGTTGTAATTATCTTTGAAAACCCAGGGAGGATGGAAGGAGAGGTCCCGGTGGTCTGGAGATGCGCATGATGCTTGATTTCTTTTTAGACAGGAGAAAAAGAAGAGCTGAGGAATCCCAGGCAAAAGAGACCAAACTGTTGAACAACCATCTTGAGAATAGTAAGGAGGTAAAAACATTCCATGTTCCTTTGTGATGTACAAGTATCAGGGCAAGTTCCTTGCTTTTGTCCATAGTTAAGAAGATAAGAGAAAGTCCCAGTGCTGTCGTATATCTGACTTTATTGAGGCTTTGAACTGAATTCTGTGTAGCATTCTGATTGGCAATCTAATGAGGTAAAAATAGAAGTCCACTGCAAAACTGTTCAAAACAACATGCCATTCAGCTGCCAGTGGTTTGGTGCCAGAAAGGGGAGCTGGTTCAGATGGGGTTCAGCAAGTCCTTCCATCCTTGTGGGGACAGTTGTCATGTACAGTTTAAGGGGGTATGCTTTTAAAACTTCTGGGTGATAACAACCTGAAACTGCTTCTAAATCCTTTCTTTGAGAGACAGATTGGAATTTAGAAATCATTGAAGAAATAACCTGAGATCAATTATATATAATTCTGTAAATGCAAAAGCAGACAAAGAATAAATCAGATGCAAAACATTAAATAAAGAATAATTGCTTGGCAGCAATAATGCAAAGGATGAATGGGGAATTGTGAAGGGCTGCAAGCTGAGTGTGTCAACACTGTGATGCTGCCCTTCAAAAAAAGCAAACATTGTTCTGCAATATATTCATAGGCTTTGCAATATCAGATGTATTAATGTGACCTCCTCTGAGGCCGGAGTAAGGCACTTGCTTTTTGACTCTGCTCTTAGGAGGAAAACACTGAAAACTTAATGTGCAGCAAATCCAGAATGTTTACAAAAACTAGCCAGATGGGGTTTGCTAAACCTAGAAAAGGGAAGAAAAGAAACACCAGCTTTCAAATAGGTGAAAAGTTGCTGAAACATAACGAGCACCCATTGTTCCCCAGGACCACTGGCTGTAGGGTCAGAGATATAAAGTGCTTTGTTTGCAGCAAAAGTGACAGACACAGGTCAGTGCAAAATCCATCATTTTCATCCCCCATCACATTTAAGCAAAGTCATGAACTGTGGTTCGTGCTGAGGTACACGTGCAGGTACTGTGTTTTGGAGATTTCTGAAAACAAGTCTGAAAAACACCAATGGGAGGTTTAGTTGTACTTATCTGGACAACCTGAGAGAGAATGGACTAAATCACACAGAACATTTTAGTGAAATAAAGGCTGGGTTTTGCTCTACAGCCTTACCTGGTTCTTACTAGGTCAGGTACAGTCTTACCAGGTCATTTGTTGTCATCTAGTGAGGGATGTGAGTTCCCAGCAAAGATGGTGATGAGCAGGGCAGCACCTCCAGAACAATTCCTGTGGCTCACAGCTTGCTCCTAGTGGCTTCTTGGGAAAAAGGAATGGACCTTGGCTTGGGTGAATTGTCCTTCAGGCTGTCAATCAAGCTCCGATGGCCTAGATGGTCTCTTGACGTCTCTTACAGCCTCTAATTCTGTGATTCTCTGGTTATTTAAATGTCATTTTCTGTGGTCATACTTGGAGGCTAAAACAGCAAGTTCTATTTAGACTTCATGGTTCATTGACTAAAAAACCCGTTCTGGTCTGTTGGTTTACTGTAGATAATAAACATGTAGCTTTTTAGTACTTGATAGAGAAAAATAATATTTTTTCGGCATTCAGGTTAAAATAATTCTTTATTTCTGTGTATTTCCCTAAAACAGAAACTTGGAGAAGTTTAGAATACTAACAAAATTATGTTTAAATATTGCTACAGTTGATGAGATAAAAGTATGTGAAATATGAACCTGTATGGTAAGGTAATTAAATCTCTTGCATGTACCTTTCCATATTACCAAAAAACTCCAAATGTTGCATCTTAGGGCAAACTGTGACTTTAATAATTTTTAATGGTTGACTTACATTAATGTCTAAAGTTAGTGTTTAGCTAAAAATACCTGACAGACTGTTCCATACATAAAGGTATCACTCAGGAGCTGGGCTTTACAGTCCATGTGACTGCCCAGTTTCTCTCATGCTGCTTTGGCACTAGAAGGACCAGTTGCTCAGCTGGTGTGTCCTGGTGAGGGTCTCACTGCACCAAAACACTTCAGTGATTTTGACTGCTCGAGAATCTTTAGTGAGACCTGCTGCAGGCACCTTGAGTTCTGCAGTAAGCTTTTAGTAAGAGCTAAACACATTTTCCTTCCTCAGGACCAATCTGCCTGGGTTAGCTGCATTCCTGCATCATGTTCAGAGTCCAGGCAGATGTACAGATAAGATGTGCAGGGCAAGCTTGTATTTGATTGCTGCTTTTTCAAGTATACTGGACTGAAATATGTGAGTTGAACTCCCTCATGTGAATGATGTAACATGAATTCTCTGTCTAGTTACATTACAAAAATATTCCTTGTAGCAGCTTGCAGGCTGTTAAAGCACAGAGCAGAAATCTTCCCTTAAAAGTGACATTAAATCATTTTTTATCACTTACTGTTTTAATTTAACGGTAAACAAGATTACAGAATGATTGCCTTCGGACTTCCAGCCTAGAATATTTTGAAGAGATGGAGAACATGATTAGAGGTCACAGTCTGAGAATGAGAAGCTGGGTGATGCTCTCAGAGAATGACTGCATTAGAGTACATGGAAAAAGTGCATCTCTCTGGGATAGTGTGCTTCCCTCAGACATGGACTACATAAAGTAAAAGGCTTTTAGTTTAGTGTAGGCAGAGCAATTAAGATTCCCCTAGGGGGAGGTATATAATTATTTTGGAAAATAAGAAACATCATCAAGAAATTTCTTACACCTCAGCTGATTTTCTGAGTGTTGAGAGAAATTTTTATCTTTTGATGTGTATTCTTTAGTACTGGGTATTTTGGGGGCTTATACTGGGTATCTAAGGGGACAAAACTTGTACAGAAATGTAGAAGGTGTCTTGCAAGACAGTATTAAAAGCATGGATAATAGTAGCAAAGAAGCTACATAGCTGATAGAATATAAAAATAAAGCAGCTTTATGCATTTTGGGGTGCAATCAAGCTCCTTGCCTTTCACTGACATCAAGATATGATTCAAAGCTGAGTTCCAGCAGTGGGAGAAATTTGTTGTTAGTGAATTGTTGAAGTGTTTGTTTTGTTATTGGTGAAAAAAAAATCGAGATAAGCAAAAACACTTCCTGGAAAAAGGTGGAATATAAAAATATAGAGCTTCACAGGACTTCCTCTCTCAAATGACGTAGTTGAAGTGCTGCTGTAAAAGATAGCTGCCAGATACGTCGTTGTTCCTGGAATATTACATATTTCTCAGTTTAAGTAGTAAGGGTGAAATGGTGCCCAAGGATACAGAATCTTGGAAACTGCAGTACACGAAGTTCCCAGGCTGCAATTGCTCCTCATGCTCGGGCCATTGGGAGGTTCTGATGCCGTGCCAGATGTGCAGCCTGTTGGTGAGAGCAGTTCCTCGAAGCCCCTCCTGGTACTGCCCCTGCCCCTGCTCGGCGCTGGCCGTCCCTGGGCGCGTTCCACGCCTGCTCCCCTGGGCAACAGCGGGGCAGGATCTGCTGTGTCTGTCTGTGTGTCTGCAGGATCTGCGATGGGTCTGTCTGTGCGTCTGTCCATGTGTCTGTCCGTGCCCTGCCATGGCCACGCTCCCTGTCCGTGTGCCTGTCCGTGTGTCTGTCCGTGCCCTGCCATGGCCACGCTCCCTGTCCGTGTGTCTGTCCGTGTGTCGTGCCGGCAGCTCCGGAGCTGAGCCCTGCCCTGACGCCCGTGGCGCTCTCAGCTCCAGGCTCGGTGGTGGCTCCTGTGCCAGAGAACGGGGCAAACCTCTGCAGACTCCCGAGCGCATCCTGACCCCCGTAAACCAGAGCCCCCCTCCGCGTGGCTCCGCAGGCTGAGCAGAGTCTGTGTTACTGTGTGTGGCCACAAATGGAGCCGCCTCAGCAGCTGAGGAAGCAACTGTTTCCTGGGCTGATCCTCATACTTGTGTAATAATACTGTGCCCCTGCCAGTGAATGCAGCAGTATTCTGATCTGTAAACAAGCACAAACGTCCTAGAGGAGGAGAAGTACTTACATTGATGATTTCCCACTGCGTTTGCAGAGGCAGAAAGTGGTTGGCAGTAATAAGACGCAAACTTCAAAAGAGACTGAAAATATATGTGTCATTAATAAAATCTGCATAGCTGCTTCTGTTGATTGCACTGAGAAATGACAGAGAGAACTAATGTAAGTAGCAGGATATTCCTGTAGTAAGGATTTACTGAAATAAATCTGCCTAATTCTATTTCATTTCACCTGGGCAGCTGTGTCTGATTACTCTGTCCGATGTGATGCTTTTCTTCGTGCCTTTGTACTTGTGACACTGCAGCTCAGCCCATCTTTGCCTATGTTAGCAGCACTTGGAATTCATCCTTTTATAAAAAATCAATTAAGCCAGTTCCTGTTCTCTGCAGTGGTTGTGTAACTTGAGATATTGCATTATCTGCTAGACAAGAATGGCTGTGAGGGCGTTCAGTGTGCTTTGTGAGTCCCAGCAACTCAAAGGAAGGATCCAGTGGCCAAGCTGAGAAAGAATATGACTGGCTAGAATATGGCTGGCTATGTTCTATGGAAGAAATATGAAAGATGACCCAGCCCCATGTCTGGAATGCTAAAGCAGAAAAAAAATCAAGTAGGCACCTTTGTAGTGACCACAAGCAAGCCCACAGCTGTCAGAAGCACGCTGCATACTCCCCCACTGCTTCCCCATGGTGACAGATGTCCTACTTTTGCAATTCAACACTCTGGTCATGCTAACTTATAAATTATACAAGGAAAAAACACAAAAATCAGTTCACCCATCACTGAAAAGAAGCTACCTCTAGGCTGCAACACTGTCACTGTTTCATGGGGAGGGCCAACTATATAAAGCACTTATGACTTTAGGAAAATATTAAGTGTAAGATAATGATTCACTTTTTAAAAATGACCTGCTAATACATTCCATGCAAGGACACCCAGACATGTGTGGATTGCTTTTTCATGGCCATGCATTTCCAAGATACTTTTTCCTTTATCTGATTGAAAGCAGAACCTTACTGTCCTATCCAGTGTTGACCTGAGGGAAACCAACTGGTTAACTGGATGGTAAGCATGAGCGTTTCTAGTAACACCTGCACCTTCTCCCTGCTGACATTTTATACAAATAGATAGTGAAACGAATCCTGAGTAGTTTAAAGGAAATTTTTTCCAACAATTCTGATAGCAAAAATATATTTGTTTTGATTTATGAAAATTTAAAGTGTTTTGGGCATAGGGGATCAAACTTTGTGAATACTTAGTAGCACTTTTTTGCATTATTTATGTCTTCAACTGCAAACAATAGCAGCAGTATTTATACTTGGGAAATAAATTGTGCAGTTCAACATGGCCTGAGCTAGTTGTCTGTAAAATAAACTTTCCTCACTCTGAAAGATATAAAAATACCACAATAAAAGATGTTCTGAGAAAATATTTGGATGGAGAAAAGTACATAGGAGTGGCAGACCAATCCTGGAAAATAGTGCAGTGCTATTTTCTAGTGATACACAAAAAAAATTGGCAAACTTTCAGGTATTGAGGTTTGAACTTGGGTGGGAATGATATTTTAATGTAACTGCCTTTTCCACTTACATAAGAAGTAGCAAAACCTCAAAAGTTATGAAAGAAAGAGATGGATCTAACCCTCCCAGTGCACTGAGCACAGTGAAAAGCATTGGACCTCCTTTTCTTGTTTTCATTTGAGATAACAAATATCAGATCATATGTTTGGAAGTAATTAACCCATCCGTTATTTTTCTGAGTCATGCACAAATGTTTTTATTAATTTAAGTATCCCAGTACAGACAAAGCTGAAAATTTAGATGGGCTCCTCTCCTGTTTTTCTCCTTTCCTCTCCCTCTCCTTCTTTTCAAAGCATAGCCCCACATTTATATTGCCACATCCCACACAGTTCCACAGACATACCTGGCATTTTGGACAATAAAAATCTAATGGCTGTGGTGGCTTTGCCATAGGTGAATATTTTTGGAAATGCTCAGTTGCTGTGCTTGCTTTTCATTTTCTCTGTAAGTACTATGAAGTTACTGATCTACCCTTTCCTCCATATTCTCCTGAGGTTAAATGCCATACTTGGTTTCCTGCAATCTTAGTAGTAATTTCTGTGCACAGGGCCTGGTGGGAGAAGAAACAGTTTGCAGATGACATTTAGAGAGTGAGATGATGACATATGTTTAGGACTAAATGGAGTTGTCAGACACTAATTGATTCACATGTCAACCTCTTGCTCTTCATGTAAGGTGCATAGGGAGCATTACAGCTTGCAACTTGTCTAGGGCAAGGGTTGTTTCCAGTGTTGGCATATTCTTGTTAATTCTCTCTCTGCATTCTATGAACTGCAATAGACTAAGAGACCAGAGGTTTCAGTTTTGAGATGCATTTGAAGATCATAGAATTATATAATGGTTTGGGTTGGAAGGGACCTTAAAGATCATTCTAGTTCCAATCCCCCTGCTGTGAGCAGGGACACTTTTCACTAGACCAGGTTGTTCCATGTCCCAGCCAGGCTGGCCTTGAACACCTCAGGGGTGGGGTGTCCACAGCTTCTCTGGGCAAACTGTGCTGGTGCCCAAACACCCTCTCAGTAAAGAATTTCTTCTCAATATATAATCTAAACCTACTTTCTTCCAGTTTGAAGCCATTTCCCCTTGTCCTACCACTCCATACTCTTGTAAAAAGCCTTTTTCCTGCTTTCTTGTCAGCTCCCTGCAGGTACCGGAAGGCTGCAATTAGGTCACCCTGAGGCTTTCTCTTTTCCAAGCTGAACAATCCTGATTCTCCCTGCTTTTTCTCATGGGAGAGGTGCTCCATTCCTCTGATCACCTTGGTGGCCTCCTCTGGGCTCTCACTCTGCTGCTCGATGTCCTTCCCGTGCTGGAGGCCCCAGGGCTGGATGCAGCTCTGCAGGTGGGGTCTCACCAGAGCAGAGGGGCAGAATCCCCTCCCTCCCCTGCTGCCCATGGTGCTTTGGATGCATCTCAGGACACATTTGGCTTTTGGGGCTGCAAGGGCACGTGGCTGGGTCATGTTCAGCCTCTCACCCACCAGGACCCCCCAAGTCCTTCTCATCCGGGCTGTCCTTGGTCTGTTCACCCCAACATGTGCAGATGCTGGGGGTTGCTTGGACACAGGCGCAGCACCAGCTCTTGGTGTTGTTAAACCACATGAGATTCACATGGTTCCACTTCTTCAGCTTGTCCAGGTCCCTCTGGATAGCCCCATCCCTCACATTTGTCAGCTGCACTTCTCAGCTTGGTGTCATCTGCAGACTTGCTGAGGGTGCACTTAATCCTTTGTCTACATCATCAATCATGATATAAAATAAAACTAGTCCAAATACAGACCCCTGAGGGACCCCATTTGGCACTGATCCCTGTTGGGACTCTAATATGAATAGTGGTAGAAATCTTGGTTGTTGCTTCTGTCAAAGTAAACTTGTCTATATAATGCAGTTGAATATATAACTGTCATTGCAAACTGTCTTCTGGAATTTCCCATAAAGGTTTGATTAGGACAGCCAGAGTTGAGATTCCTTTCTGGATAGATGCTGTGCTTGAATGACTCTGGAGGAGGAAAAAAAAGCCCTGTCTTGAAATCTTCTAAAAGTATGAACGGGAAATGCATACTTTTCACTCTAATTCCTTCAATGAGCTTAATGTAAAAATAATCTGCCATTGCTGTAAGGTTAATGGTGCAGGCAGTTTTCACTGGAGCTGGGCTGACTTTGGCAATTCCCTTTCATTCCCTTTCTCCCAGGCCATGTGGTGTTTCCCAAAGTAGAGTGGAGTCAGACTGTTGAGAAATGCAGAGCTGTGTGGATGCACATATGCATGTGAAAGCAGGAATGTTTACTTTCCAAGTAATTGAAATGCATGAGAGAATAAATATGCATTTTCTTAGTATACAGTTGCATCTGCCATAGCAGGCCAACCCTTAGTACCTAAATAACAAACATGTTTTAGGAAAATGAGAAGCATAGCTATCCTAACATCTTGAGCCCATGTCTTTGTTCAAAACCATACTAATTCTCCCTCAAAGCTTCCTCCAGAGTGCTTTCATTATTCCTGCAGTGCCACGCCGTAACTGAGAAGTGACCAAGAAGCTGTTCAAGCCATCTTCAGAAAGGCTTTGAGTCCAGCCCCTTGTATGTATTACAGCCAGCAAATTAAAAAAAAAAAATAGATTCCAGTTTATTACCGATTACATGTTTACAAAATGCTTTCGTAGTGCTTTGGCATGTATGGCATGAAGAAAGACAAGCCATTGCACTTTTTCTTTCCTGAGCATTTCTTTATGCACATTTCTCCTCCTATAGGATTACAAGCTGGCAGAGTAATGCCTGGCAGGAATTGATAAAGAATTGCAACATGAATCCCTGCAGGGCACATTGGGGCAAGTTTGTTATAGGAACAGTCTTCCTCTGTTTACATGAACAAAAGCTGGGTTTGACAGTTTCACTGATCAGCAGCTTTGGGAGTGTGTGAACTCTCTGTTGTTCTGTGCGGCTTTTTCTACAGTTTTCTCTACAGTAGCAACAATCTCTCTTTTCAGAGTGGCCCCTTTCGGAGTGTTGTCAGCCTGGGTTGGGCCAGGTAATGCTTGAGGTCCCCTTCTAAGCTGGTGTTCTGTAATTCTCCCTGCTCTGCAGTGCTTTCCAATGCAGGGTTTATAGAGAGGGTATCACTCACAGTTAGACTTAGTTTGTCTTGTACATTGATTTATAAATGAGAACAAGTGAAGAACATGAATATTGAGGGGAAAGCATGTAGCTTAGTTTTTCTCTAAGATTGTAGCTTAGTTTTTATCTAAGATTTACTTCCACAGTTACTGGCTAATAATCCATTTAAAATGAAGTTGTGCTCTGACTGAAAGCAGCTTACATCCATGTTAGAGCTGATACAGATAAAATTCCATTGGGAACTTGTGTTAGGGCTAAATTGCACCCACACTTACCATTATTCTTGAGTGGGGGAAGTGATCTGTTTCAACCTTAATGGCGCCTCAAAACTCAGTCAGACTGATGAATCTGAACCTGCTATTTCATTTTGATAGAATGCATTTTATTTTCCAGAGATTTTAGTCCAGGTTTCAGCAGAGACACAGTATAGCACTTCTCTTTAAAAGTGGTGTTGTACTTGCTGTGATCAGGATATTCATGGGAGTCGCAAAACAAGAGAGGAGTCATTCATTCACTTTTAGATGGAGCTTTCCTTTTGCTGAGCCTGCCAGAAAAGCCCTGTTCTGTAGCAGTACTCCCTGATTTCAAAAACATCTGACAGATTCTTTAAACATTTCATTGCATATTTCTTGTTAGTGATTTTGTAGTTGTGCTGTATCACTGGACCTAAAAAAATATAATAGCAGGTTTAGGTGATTTTTCTTCCCTTTTCCTTTTTCCCTTCTCATTTTCTGTTCCTTTTTATTTCTTGCTTCTTGGTATAGGGTGTGACCATACAGAAAATTGCCCTCTCAGAGGAAAGATAGAATTCCATCACAACAAAAAATTGTAAGGCTGCTGCAGCTATCCTTGATTGTTATGCTAAAAATAAATATTTTTCCTAACCATATGCTGGGAAAATTTGCATCAAAATAAATGAGAGTGCCACAGCATTTTCCATGGTAGTATGGTTCAACTTTAAGTCCAAATTAAAAGGCCTTTAATCTGTCATTCAGCTTCTTGTTATTTGCTTTTCCTGCTACACCCAATTTCAACACTTGGAATTATGATTAAACAAAGAAGTAGCAGAATCAGTTGCAGCCAGAGATTCTTGTGTGCCCCTTCTTTTGCCTTGACTTCCTCTAATTTGTTGCTGACACTCTCTGTGAGAACAATTGTTGTGGAAGTGGCTTCAGGTTACCACTTCTTCAAAAAATTACTGCTGCTCCTAAAAGTCACGGTTGCAAGAGCAATTTATGTGAAGTAAGTGCAGGTTCTGCTTTGCAAGTGCTGCAGTTTTGAGCAGCTTGACTGTGCTGAGAAGGAGAAGAAGGCACAGTGAGGCAATTGCCAGTTCAATTTACAATATTCAGTGCAAAAGCTTCATCTGCCAAAGATGGGCGACCAGTGAGTCCAAGTCAGTGTTTACACCCTTCTTTTCATGTGTTTCTAAACTCATCTACAAACACACAGAACATCTTTCATAAAAAAGTTAAAAATTCAGCTCTACAACAAGTCTTTGTGGAAGAAGAGTTTTACTTCTTCCCTAGTACCTGTTGTAAAGCGAGTTTGACCAGGTAGTACAGTCATAAAGTGACATTGTAATTTCCAGGTGGCTTCCACAGGGCTATGAAGTACATGTTGGATGGCTTTTCCATCCATCTGCTCCAATCTCAGTTCACTCCCTGGGCTGCAGAATTGCAGAGGGACCAAGGAGATGACAGGGCACTGTTCATTCAGCCAGTGTGCTCCTGCCTCTGGACCTACAGGCACAATCCAATCCAAAGAGTTTTTCAGACTCAAAAGCAATTTCTTACAAAGGACAGGAGATTGAAAATGTCAGAAGAGCTTCTCAAAATACAGAAATTAGATGGTGCAAACAGCAAGCATTAATATAAAAAAGCAGTGCCTAGACAAAGTTTCCATTAACTACAAATTAATACCTTACATAGGTTCACTTGATTGTGTGAAAAATAGCTTTGGTCTTTGTTGAAAAGCGATTTCAATATACTATCATAGCATTGTCACTGATTTAACCTCTGAAGACTAAATGACCAGAAGGCTAAAAACAGGAACCTAATTCCTGGTGGTTGTGAGACTGACATGCATTTGCTACATTATCAGGTGGCAAGCACTTGGGTATGGAATTGGCCTTTTTGTGTACAAAAACATGTATTTGCAAATGCTAGTTTAAGAAGCTGGTTTGAAAACAAGGTTGAAAAGCAAAGAGGAAACCATACCCCTTTATGAATGGTCTGCTTTGACAGTTTCATATCTCTAGAGCCTTTCTTCTTTTCTGCTGAGCTAATAGGGATTTCATATAACCTAGTGTCATCATTTAACTTATAGGATATCCATTCCCTTTGGGCAATTATGCTATTGGAGCATGTTCTAATCGGCCGGTATTAGTCCTATTGTGCTGAGAATTAGCACTAGAATGTGTGTGGGGTTTGGGGCATGTGAAAAGGAGTCAGACTTTAAATGCCAAACCAGACCAAGAGCTATTCTTCTGCTACACACAACCAGGGATTTATCAACACCACTGTTTTTTCAGATTGTGCATATGGCTCTTTTATACTTAACTACAAATAGAAAAGGCACGCAAGCGCTGGTGTAACCTTAGCATGTTTTCAATACATATTAAAATAATCTGGCATTTGCTTAGGAACTTCAAATTCCTCATTATATATGCAAGGAAAATGAATGGTTGCATAAGTAAGTCACACGAATTATAGAATTTAATTCAAAAACAGCTTTTAAGGTATTTATTCAATTATAAACCATTTATGTTCTGTGGAGTTAATGAACAATACTGTGGGGACCTAGTTTTTAAAAAGTTCTAACAATATTCTTTAATTTATGACTTTTAAAATTTGATAATATATGCCTCATTTGGCATTGCTTAGATGCAGATAAAAGTGTTTATGTGTGCAGGTTACTGTGAACCTGGTTAAAGCTACATTAGATAGATCTTTATATAACATTCAAAACTTATCCATTTGGGCTGAAATATTCCATTCATTTTGCTGCCTAAAATTTGTCTTTTGGAAAAGCTAAGCGAGACTTTGAGGATTTGTTGGTTGTTTGGTTTGAGAGGATTATGCATTCTCTTATTTGAACTACACTTAAATCATACACTGAAAAATCACCTGTAAAGATTAATTTCCAAATGAGAGTCATAACAAATTGGCTTCGACCTGCCTGATCTGTGAGCGTGTGGAATCCGAATTCCCAGTGGTTGCAGCAGAGTTCCTTTATTTTGCTGAGCTCGTTGTTGTGCACCTAGGAAAGGATGTCCTTTATACTCACATACCCTAATTAACTTTGCAGTGAGCTGGCTGGCCAGCCAAGGTCAAGGTTAAGATGGGGAGCTTTTACAACTCTGCAAGATCATTCATCCAGACTTCAGAGCAAGCAGGATAGAGAATCCTTTCCTGCAGCTTGGCTGTAATTGTAGCACATGCTGTTAAATTAATTTCTTTACAGTATTTATATGGTAAAGTATTGCAATAAAACCCCCAGTAATACAGCAGAATTGAAGGAAAGACTGTACTTTAATTCTAAGTATCTGGAAGAAGCAGTAGGATTTTGATGATGCCATTATTTAAATTAGATTACTGTGTCTAAATGTCTAAATTAGATTACTGTGCAGGACTCCACAGATATGGAATGATACTGTGGTTTCTCCTCAGGATCCTACAACTTAGGGAAAAGACAGAGGCAAATGATGGTACAGAAGGGGAAACAAGGACACAGTGTTGGGCAGTCTGAGGGGAAGCTCTCAACACACCTTCTGTCTAATGCCTGCCAAGCTTTTGTAGACAAAGAAGTTCAGAACATTTTTATTGCAGGGTTCTCTTTTCAAGAATGAAGGAGGCACAAAAACGCTGATGTGAAAACATAATGAACCTTAATAGAGGCTTGCATTTTAGCCAAATCGGGGGAGAGCTGCTGTTTCAGTGTTTAAAAAATCTCATTGATAGGTTGAGGAAGCTTTCATGTAAGTGAAGGATGTGGAAATAAAGGCAAATTTTTTACAATTCCTTTACTGAGAGTGAATTATGCATTTTTTATACAGTGTTATGACACTCTCTAGTAGTCAGTCACTTATCCTTGCTACACATACATGTTTAAATGCATAGGAAATAAAAATTATACTTTGTATTTTTTTTAAAAATGCTTTATAATACTTGTAGTTGAACAGAAAAAACCCTGAATAGCAACAACAAAACCAAAAAACTGAAACAAACATACAAACAAATAAAATCCCAAACCGAAAAAAAAGCCCCAAAAACATAAACAAGAAAACCCACCCCAAAAATCCAAACAAACAAACAAAAAAATGGGTTCAGAGTTCAGTTAAACCTGACATTTATAAAGCACTCTTGCTTTACAAAGACTACTTTGAGGAGCTTATAATAGCAGAGCTACTCAGATCATAGCATAGATGAAAGAGGTTATTCCACTGGGAGTCTTAAATTTAAACTAGTCATCTCTGGTTTGGCTTTTGAAATATGACAAGAGAATCAATGATTGCTGCTGTTAAGAGTCTGAGGAAGCCTTTGGCTTACTGACAGTCTAGATATTAACAATTTTGAAGTCTCTTCATACCAAGGGACTATTAAGATGAAGCAGTAGCTTTAAATTAAGTACCATAATTCCCTCAATTTATCCTGAAGGAGAGAAGTAATTAGGCTTGTTTATCTGAGAGAAATGAAAGATCAAATTAGAGGGAATGCCCCTAAACTGACCCGGTGATTAAGTTGAGTTTACCAGAGACTTCATCTTTTCCAGCATTGTAGCTCCCATTCTTTTAACCATGTTCCTCTTGGTGTTTAAACTGAAAAATGCCAAACCATGAAGTTGTGTATTTTCCTGTTAGCAAAGTCAATGATCCCATGCTTCAGAAATCATTCATCCTCTTTTGCTTCTCTAAAGTTAGATACGATATTGTAGGGAAGATTTTGAACTGGGTTATACAGAATAAAGGCAGCAGTTTTGTTTTGTTAGCAGGGTGATACTTCTCTGACTCTTCCACCACATTCTTATTTTTTTCCTGCTTACTCCAGGTGAAAAGAACACTTTGCTTTAATGGCCAGATCCATGAAGCTGCAAAACCCAAGGGTTTTTAAGACTGTAATGAACTAATTCCCAAATAGGGGGTTGTCAATAGGGTTATCTTTTTAGCACATTGCTACCTTTTACCTTGCCACAGGGGCATTGAATTGAAGAATTCTGAATGCAGCATGTGTAGGCCTTGGTAGCACCTTAGGATCTCCATCAGTTCATAGCAGTATGATTTAGGGGCAACTCTGCTGCAGTTACTGCTAAAGATCACCAATGAGAAGGAAAGCGGGAGAAATTATAAGGTATTGAAAGTTGTTATTACTGGAAAAAAAACCCTTGTAAAATTATTTGTTTAAAAGAGAGGGTTTCTGATTTCTCTACTGGGTATTTTTATGCCCATTCTTAAGTTTACTAAGTAACTAATTTCATTGATCTTTAAGATTAAAATTCACAAAGCCATTTAAAGAAACTGCTATGGTAGCTTTTCCACATTTCCCTGATGAATACTTCACCCTTTCATTAGATTTCTTATGCTTCTATTTCTAGTTAGGGCATGCAACTCCTTCTGTATTTAAAGACCATTCAGTAGCATAGCTTCAAGCCAAGCTGTGGCCCTGTTTAAGACAAAATAGCTTTGTTGAAAGCTAACTCTGTCTTTACTATATTGTATCAGGGCTCTAGAGGAAGATCATTTTCATATGAGGAAGTAGAACCTTGGTGAAGGCATTAGAAGTAAAAAATCCATTTTTGTAATTTATTTCTTTTCTCGGCCACTTGTCCAAATGGTTTGAAATCTCTATTTTTTTTTTTTCTTTCCTATATAGGTGGTAGGCTGTTTGAGGCAAGCTTGATTCTCACTGTGTTATTAGATGTTTCAGTAGTATAAATACAAATAGCTGTATTGGTTCAAGTGTCCCATGAGGGGTAGGTGTGTTTGGGTAGCTGCAGTAATGGTGCTCCCCTTGGATGGCAGAATAAGCTGATAATTGTAAAATGTATTGTGTTTTACATCTACATGCAGGAATTCACACGTGTGTGCATGGGGACAAAATGGGCTTGATTTTCCTTTATATGAGGAAAAGCACAGGGGAGGAGGCTCTGGATATCAGTCTGTAGAAGAGGAAATAATATTTCAGTACATATTAGTGTGGTAAGTCCAGCTGCTTCAGATTCCTCTGCACAGCTTCTCTCTTAGCTGTTTGTCAAGCAGCCCCTGAGAAATGGCACTCTCATTTTCTCTCCAACCAGAGGGGTTTTCTGCTTCTCTCTTTTCCAGCTGGCAGAATCAGAGATTGTAGGAACCTCCAAGGCTTACAAGAATATTTGTACTGGCACTTCTGCTGTTCTTTCAGCAATTCATGTTAAATGGCCTTAATGTATGGAATTAATGCCTAATGAATGCCTAACTAATCTGGCTAAGTTAAGAACACCTCAATTAAAGTATATTTCCATGTTCTGATGTTATTATACAGTAACATCTCACCCATCACAGTTTTCTTATATTACTGATGAGTTCATCAGTCCCAAAGGCTTAAGCAGGTTTCTTTGTAGCATCACAAAAGAATTTAAGGTTTGTAACTTTATACAACTTTGTAAATTTTTGTATTTTTTCATATTGGACCATGGAGCTGCTGGAAGCAAGTGAGTGAGGATGTTTAGTATTAACACTGTACATGGGCCTGTGTAACATTGCTCTGAAGCCTGCTCAGATAACTCCTGCAGTGACTCCTCAGGCATTTTTGCAAGTCTATGCAGGCACATGGAGCTATTTTAGTATCTGCATGGGAAGTGCTAATAATCAGTGAGGATTCAGTCCAACCCCATGGAATTAAGAAAGTGCTTGATTACTAAAGAGAGAGTTCCAACTTATGTAAATTTATTTTATGCAGTGTGACTGCAAGTCTCACACATTTCTCTTTTGTTAAATCATGACACTTGGAATTAAACAAGTCCTAGAGGAAGGGAATGTTTTCATCATAGAAGAAACTGTTAGCCTGTTTCAGACTTCCATTTAATGGGCTTTTCAGTGTCTTTAGAGGGGTTTGTCATTGGCTTTATTAAATATATTTTCACAACACTGTAATTTCCCATCTTACTATTTTTCAAGTGCTTGTAAAATACAAACTGTTGTATCAATGTAGAATTTTTACTAAGGGCAATGAAATCAACGTTATATGATAATTACTATCTAGTGCAAAAATGCTGTTTTGTTGGCAGTAGAACATAAAAGGGAAAATAATGTGAAACTGAAGGGAGCTGAAGCACTCTGGTCCTTCTCAGGAGATAGATTTTGCAGGCAGCACTGTAGTTAGTTTTTGAAGTTATATAATCCCACATGAAACTGTCACTCAGCAGCAATCCCTGGAGAACTTCTCCCATGCCTACCTTTGAAATCATATTAGCAGCCTGCACCTTCCACGGAAGTTTCTGAGGTTCCTAGTAAAAAGTAATGCTGACTTCCTTCAATACTGGTATTAAAAATTTATTTAGCCTAGAGATACCAAGTGGAAGTTGAAGATGCTCAAAAAGAGGTATGGCTTGACATCAGACAGATTTAGTGCGAGGTGAAAGTAACTTAGTATCTGTACAGGAAGATATTGTAACAGGCTGTTTTGAACTTCTAGAATCTTGGATCAGGATCCTCCAAACATTTGTTACACTTAATAATCAACACAGATTAGCATAATTACACACAAAAACTGACTGCCCTTAGAATGAGACGTTTACTATGCACAGAGAGCCCTGGAAAGAGCAGGCTTTGGGAAAGGGAAGATGAAATCAGCTGTTAAGAAGTGCTGAGAAAGTGTTTCATGTATGTTTGATACCAGCAGACCACAGTTCCCCTTAACAGGCAGGGGAGTAAACAGAGATAAACAGGCTCTTGGGCAGGTTAAGGATTTGTCTTAAGAACTGTTTGCAAACAAATCCTCTTCATCTGAGAGCTTTTAATTTGTTGCAGAAAGTGACTGGGGGGGAGAATTAACTGTTTCTTAAACAGTCATTTATTTTGGTGACATTTCCTATTAATTTTTTTAATCAGGAAAACCAGCTAAAGCACCACCTAGAAAGCAGAGAGCTTAATTTATATATTTGTAAGCTTTTTATATGTTTTTTCTTTACTAAAACACAGTTATATTACCACCACAGAACAATTTTTATTCACAAACTGAATAGAGAGAGTGAAAAACAGGGAAATCAAGAGAAAATGGAAGTAAAAACTACAGATTGGATGCTTACTTGTGCATCAGTAGTGAAGGAGAGTCATTCACAGTGCTGGAACCTGTATTGCATCCTGTGGCTGCTGCTTTCTGTATTAGCTAAGCTATGGTGTGGTGGCGTGGTGCCAAATATGTCATGTTTCCATCACCTCAGTGTTTCTCAATCAGTAGGGAATCCCCAGTTTACTTACTCTGAAAGATCTCACCTTCCTTCCCAATTAATGCCAAAGGGGTGGAGTTGGAACTGAACAGGTTATGATGTTCTTTAACATTGTATATCCTCAGGGCTTTCAGTGTATATATTGCTGTTAACTGATTTCATGTTCCTGAGAATTTTACCCAGAATTAATGTTTCAGTTTGCGGCAATAATTACATAATGGTATAAAAATCCATCATTTCAACTCCTAAGCTGTCAACTCTGTGACTTCCATACAAATTCAGAAGTTAATTTGTTATGTGGTGTACAAAGACAGTTTTGTTTTAGACACAGTATGTCCTCTTAGTTGGAGAGGATGGTCTGCCAAGAAATGAAATAAAGAGAAAGATGCATGTGGTGCTGAGGAGGTGAGTAGGAGTCCTATAAAACGTCTAACTTAGTTATACTTGTGATTTTTTAACACAATCAAAAATAACTCTTCACTTTCTGGGTGAGGCAAAGTGTGTGTTTCATTACTGCAAACTTATATTCTGCAGCAAGCTAAGATTTATGCACATCAGAACATACAAAGATGTCTGTCCTGGTGTTCCTTAAAGCCAGCCAAAAAAGAGTTTTGCATGGAAGTCAGGGTGTGGTGTTTGGGCAGAAGTTCAAGGGTCAGATCCATCCCACATCCATGTGCAGAAATACCTTGGTCTTGTCAAGTCTGCCCAGATCCACAGAGCACCACACTGCCCCGAGCAGCTGTGTCTGTGTGGGACACAAGGTGCTAATGGAACACTGGTCCTTCTAACAGGCACTTGCTTGATCCCTGCGAGGTTGAGTCCACAGTTAAATGACAGTTTAGCTAAATGTTTGCATACAGTTCAAAACGTGCTTTACTGTGCAGCATAAAAACACAGCTTAGCTTTGGAAACTCTTTGTGGTGTAGTTAGAGAGCATGGTCTGCCAGGAACTGGCCTGGCAAACCAGGGAAAACTCAGTCTGTACTGCTAAGGCCACTCCTCAGCAATCACAGACCCTGGGGGCAAGAGAGAGGGTCTGGAGAAAGGAAGACTTAACCTTGGTGTAGGAAGATTGGGTTACAAGTCATTTAGGCAAACCTGACCCCCACAAATCCATGGGCTCCGATGGGATGCACTAGTGAGTTCTCAGAGAGCTGTTGAATGTTATTGCAATGTCATTCCACATCATCTTTGTCATGGAGAACAGGAGAGCCTGAGGGCTGGGCCTGTTCAGCCTTGAGAAGAGACAGCTGAGAGGGGACCCCATCTGTGCATGCAAATGTCTGAAGGGAAGGTGTCACCAGACAGGGCAGACTCCTTTCAGTGGTACCCAGCAGGAGGACAAGGGGCAACAGGCACAAACTGTAACACAGGGTCCATCTGAATATGAGGAAAAATACTCTGAGAGTGGCTGAGCACTGGAAAAGGCTGCCCAGAGAGGTTGTGGAGTTGCCCTCTCTGGAGGTTCTTAAAACACACCTGGAATTGATCCTGTGCAACCTGTTCTAGTTGAAACTGCTTTAGCAGGGAGCTTGGACTGGGTGATCTCCAGAGGTCCCTTCCAACCCCAGCCATTCTGTAACTGATTCTCTGGTAAAGTTTACTAGGGGAAATTGTAAAGTGGTGATATAACATTACCTCCTGTCAAAACCTGTTTAATATGCTATGTCACCATCAAGTCACAGTAAAGATTTTGAGCTAATTTAGAAGCAGCTTTCTTCTAAACCTATGTGGCAGTCTGGAACCAGAAGGCAGTTAACATTTTCAAGAGGAATTTCCATGCATGTATCTACAGGTAAGGTTTTAAAAAGATCACTTTAGTGAGTAAATTTTTAGAACTGTGTTAGAATAAAAGTTGCATTGATGGAAACTTTTTGATGACAATAGAAGTTAAAATCTGATTAGTGGATGGATTCTTTAATTTGCCTGAATGTAATTTACTTCACTGCTGTAGATGTCTTGGATGAAGGCCAGGCTGCAAATGGAATTGGTGTTGATAAGTCTCATTACCATTGGTAGCATCATCTCCAGTTGGAGACTGATAGTTACAGCACTAATATAAACAGTAAAACTGATCACACCACAGCTTTGGATCCTGTCCTGCGCTTCCTGAATTCTAGGGCAACACTCCTATTGGCATCAGTAGCAGCAGGAACGGGTCCAATGGAATTATTTGACAAGAGGCTTCTTTCTTAACTCTGTACTGGCTGAGCTATGTAAGCAAATTGTTAAAAACTCTGATATATAATCCAGAAATCTTCAGAGTTGAGCAGGGCTGATTTATGCACTGTCTGCTGATGGTAGCAATTTATTAGCAAGAGGATATTTGCTCCTTCCTTCCTTCTGCATGTTTCATGCAAGGTTTTGTCCTCAATTTTCTGTTTTCCTAATAGTCTTTGAAATTTGCGACCTTAAGGCCACACCTAATGTTGAATTACTCTGTTATTTGTTCAAATAACAGAGATGTTAAAGTCACTCATTTTTTTACAGGCTATTTATAGCTTTTCAATAGAGAATGTTGAAGGGATATTTTTAAACTGCAGCAACTATGTGTTGTTGTTAGCAGAGTTTCAGGCAAAAATACCGTGTTTTAGCCTTTTCATGTCAAGACTATGAATGCAAGATGTTTTATGTATCTTTGGAGCCTGTAATAACACAAACTGTAAATGATGCCTTCTAGCTTTGTAGCGTATATTTGAATATATTTCATTCCTCTGTTTCTTACTTGCAATAAAATTCGCAAAGTATGGGAGGCAAGTGAGCCAGATGATACGAAACACTGTGTTTATAGTGGCTGTGAGCTGCACCTTCTGGCTGCTGCTGGGGGGAGGGATTTGAGGGCGTGGGTCACAAGTGCAGGGCTCCTGCTGCCTGTTCCAGGCAGGGCCCTGTGCACAGACTGAGGCAGAAATGGTTTCTGCTGTAGCAGGAACACATTGCATTCGGGGACCCGGTTTGGCCAGCACACAAACAAACCTACTGTGGACTTTCCAAAACACGTGTGCTCCCATGCCAAGCTGGATTTTACTTTGAAACTTCAAGGCAGAGATGTCAGACTTTGCTGAGGAACTGTGGGGGTTTTTGTCATTTGATGCCATGCAAAATTGATTCCACATTAACTCTATGCAGATAAAGTAATTTTTGCTGATACCAGTAAAAATAGCGGGTCTCATTCTAAATCTCTTTTGTTTTTCTTTAGCACTGGATTATATCCTTTGCAGCAGTAATGAGTGAAACCTGTGGTAGGCTTCCTGCACAGGAAAATTCTGCTGGTATTCAGTTTTGTTTGCATTCCTGTATGTGTGTGTAGGTTTGCACTTCAGTTTGTCACAGTAAGAAAAGGAATGAAAAAGACCGTTGTTTTTTATTCACCCTCGCAGAGTGAATAAAACCAAAATATTCTCCAAAGTTTGACAGCTGGGAAAAAGCTTCTCCTTGAGCAACAGAAATGCTGATCTGCCATTTGCTGTGAGTTAGTGCCTGAATGTCCTACCCCTCTTACTGCCGTATCTTTCCCCATAATGATTAAACTGTACATAATTCACAGCTACTTGTCCTCCATATTCGTGAGGGTTTCAGTTTACACTTAGGTAGAGATAGCAGGTAGACAAGATGATAAAACAAGTTTGTTTTCCTAGGAAACCTAGAAAAATGGCAAACCTACACTGCCTTATTTGGAAGAAGAAGAAGACTGCTAATATAATCAGCCTTGCCCATTTGGCATTAGCTATTGTTTGCATATCATCACAAAGTGTATTGTAAATGAGCTTGTAAAAGGAAGCAATGTAGTCATGTTGTCATCATTTCACTGGAGGCTGTTAGTAATCAGGAGCTACATACATTTGTCAGATCTTGCTTTTACTTCATCTGGAAAGATCAGTTTGGCGTGATAATCAATTAACATTGTGTATTTCCAGTGTCTTTCCAGGTTGCAGTTCTGTTATCTTTGTCATTAAAACACATGGATGACTTTAAAATGTAAGCTACAAAGATTTGTGCACAGCTTTTCCTCAGTAAACTGACACTTACTAGAGGCTGTCAAAAGTGCATTTTGAGATGAAATAAAAAATGGTTAACTGTACTTTGATGGCAGAAGAAATAGCCCTTCAGTTCTGTTTACCTTTTCTAATTTCCTTTATTTTTCTTCATAAAACTGGCTGCTACTAACCATAAAATCATTTTAATATTAAAAATACAGGTTTTGGATGAAAGTAAAGAATGTGATGTAAACTATTCATAGGTTTAAGGAATTAGAAAACAAAATTCCATTTTGAGCTGTTTATCAGCATTAAAATATGTTCGAGGTACTGTTGATATCTGCTATTTATTTGGCTCAAGCCAGAAAAACAGTGTAAGCATTTTGCTAGAGGTTGTTTCTTAAATATTACTGTTATCGTGGATAATGCAAGTTGACAGGATCTATAGTTGAGGGGCAAGTCATATGGAGTCTGCTTTCAAGGGTTATATTTTGGCAGGCAGAGGACAGGCTGAAAACACATCAGCAGAATGAAAAAGTTTTACTGCTTTCAGATAGAGATTTGTGCCAGGCCTGTACACAAACCATCAGTCCTGGCCAGGTGGGTGTCTTTGAACTGTAGTGTAAAAAAATGGTGATCATAAAGGCAAACTGTATTCAAAATGAATTATTTTGGGTACAGATATTAAGAGCAAAAGCTTCTCCAGAAACATCCTTTGAGGAAAGAAGCTGTGTCTGTGTGTGTGTGAGTGAAGGAAAATTCTGCATGACAAAGGTGATTGATGGCAGTGTTTAATTGCAGGACCATAGATTTGATGATTTCTAGGCTCTGTGAACTGTTCTTGAAGACTGATAGTGCAGAATAATGTTCACACGTGGTTTAACTACATTTCCAGTCTGACAAATCTATGTTAAAAATATCTGTGTTGGTCTGTGTCTGTTCTGCAGCTGTTCTTGAACTTCATATGGGTGGGATGCTGAGCTGTTGCCAAGGTCACCTGGTTTTCCCTTAGCTCTAGTGCAAGGAATTACAAACTGTAGCCTCCAGTGAAGTGGGAGCCTATCAGGGAAAGTGTGGTGGAGAGATTTGTGTGTTGCATTACCAGCTGTGAAAGCTAGAAGCTGTTTGCTGCTCTGCTCTGTTGGAGCAGGTATTTGGTCTGGAAGGACTGCACAGTCAGGCTGTTCAGAGCAGAGTGAGCAAGATGCCACCATTGTCAAATGCCCTCCTGCAGGCTCAGTTCATTTAGGAACTGAGCGTTCTGTTCCCAGTTTCCAAACTGCCTTTCCTAAAACAGCTGGGCCTGCTCCACCCTGCTTCTCACCCTCAGAGTTCAGTCCATTGCTTAAAATTGCCCTTTGTTCTGCTTAAGTGATCTTAAGAGAGGATGTAAACACAACAAGTCCTAAAAATAGTTAATGTTAGCTGGGTGGAGAAGTTCAGAATAAGGGAGCATAACACAAGCAGAGGATGACTATCAAGTGTAATAAAGAATGGAAAAGAAAGGGGAAGACTATTAGGAATATGTTGATTCAAGGGAGGAAGTGTGAAGAAAGCCTAAACTGACAGTGGAGCATCTTGCCAAATTTTTCTTGCTCTTGAAGCCAGCCCCCAGACAACATGGAGCCAGTAATTATTCAGCTGCTAAGTGGGGGGTAAAGTCCATTTTTAGAAGGCTGAAGGAGAAAGCTCTACCTTCAAAACAATTTGGAAGCAGTGTTGCAAGTAGTGTACCAGTGACTAAAGGATCAGGGTGTGTTATCAGCAGGCTAGAAGAGGGGGGTGGACTGGAAAGACAAGTGGATTTCTTAGCGAGTTTACACAAATGAAAAATATCCCAACATGTAGCACTGGCACAGCATCACAGTTTGCAAGGAGTATTATATTTTCCTGCTCTTCATAAATGTGACAGGGACTCATTGGGAGAGGTTGTAAATACAGGGACAGCTGTGCAGACTGGAATTTCTTGGAGTACATTGTAGTTGTCATACCAGTGTTAATAGGTTTTTTTAACTGCCTTCCTTTATTTCCTTGAGTGGGGAGACTCTGTACTTGTGAAGTTTTTCATGTGTGACTGATTTTAAGGGCTGCAGTGGACAGTGTAGTAAGCCTGCATTTAACTAAAACATCAGCTGAATCTTTGTGCAATCTAATTGGGGATAGGTTGGGAAAAGATTGATTATTCTGTAATATCCTAATAAAACTTCTGGCATAACTGTGGCTTCTAGTTTCACTCAATTAAGTGAACAAGTCTTGAGCATGCACAAAGACCTTTATTAAACTTGCAGATAGACCTGAGGAGAAATTAGAGGCAGTGAAATGAGACTAGCTACTGCCAAGAAGGAATTATAAACAACCTGTCATTTTTTTCTTCAATCAGTCATCTTAAATGGAGGAGTAGCTTCTCCCTTTATTTTTCTTCCTCTCCTACTTCTTGCAGTATTTTGGCACAGTGTTTTGTGCAGATCACGTGCCAGGTTCTCATGTGCCTTCTGCACTTGCTCAAATTCTCCTTCACCTGGGGATCGCAGAACACATTTGGTCCTGAATGGCTGGATGCTGGTGGTGGAAGCTGGGAGGAGCAGGCAGGGCTGGCAACATTCCTGGCAGGAGGGAGCTGTTGGCCCTGCACATCCCTGTGTGCTGCTCAGAGGTGCCAGGCCAGGGCTGTGCCCTGGGAAGTGCCTGTGGAATGAGCAGAGCCTGTGCAGGTGCTGATGGGTCATGGCACCTGCAGGACTTGCTGATCAACAGTGTGTGTGATCTGGAGAAACTTTGTTTTCAGTTCTCCATCACTGCAAGAACATCAACTTGTGCAGTTCCCACACCTGTAGTAGCTCTTCAAATTTGGTGCCCACTTGGGCATTTCTTCAGTTCAAACTGCTGATGGCTCACTTGTTTTCTCCTGCAGCCAAGTGGTTCGTTCCTGCCCTGGGTGCAATGGCTGCCCCTGCAGATGTTGAAGTGCTTGCAAAGTAAAAAAAAAAAGTCAATAAATATCGATATTATGGTCTCCATTTTCCCCAGGAAAGGAAGAAATGGCAACAATGAATTTCTGCAATGCTATTTCTGTACATCAGTGCTTGCAAGGTTTATAATTTCTGATCTGCAGTCTCTCCCATCTGTGAGTTCATCTGTCTAGGAGTAGCAGGTGACAAATAGAAAATTTAAGGCTGAGAACACCCGAACAAGTTTCCTTGGTATTAAAGTTTAATGACTTTCAGTAGATGTAGGTTTTTACATAGCCCTAGCCTACTGAGACTGGAGAAGGGCAAGGTGATTCCTAGCTGACCATATGTTACCATCTTGGGTTTCATGACTGGTTTAAAGAACACTTTAGACAGAATTTTAGTGTTCTGGGTAAATGAGATGCTGTTCTGTGTCCAGAAGGCAGTTTCTTCAGCATTTCCAAAGAAGATTTTAAGTACTGTGATGGCAGTATGGCAAAATAAGTGGCAGAAACAATGATGTGCAAGAACAGTGTTTCTCTTACCATCTATCCTAATCAGTCAGTGAAAATTCAAGTTGTATAACTAAATTTCAAGCGTTAAGTTTACAGGGAGACTTGTGAAAGTAGGAGAAGGCCCAGAGAAATGCTGATAAGAGGTTATGAGTGCTTGTTTGACTGCTAACTACAAAGTGATCTCTTTCAGTGACAAGAGGCTCAGTCCCTCCCAGAATAACAAAAATTATCTGGTATGAACTTTGTCATTGCAGATATCTGGATGAATTTTGTGTGCTGAGGGGGAGCTTAGCATAGCAGCCTACAGATCCTTAAGACATTTCCCAGGGGAAAAGGATTAACGAGGACAACACTGACATCTGATAGCTTTTGACTGTTGGATGTTGATAAATGTTAATCATTGAAGAAGCTTCCATGACAAATCAAAGTTTTAATATAAAACTTATATGATGCAAATCTATGAATGTAGCAGCTTTTTAAGTTGTGTAATGCTTTATTATTCATATAGCATACAGCATTATAGTATATAGAATATTACGACTCCTAAAGGATATTTTTATACTGTGACATTTTTGGTGTTTGTTTCAAGCAAATGTTTTTCCTCTTAGGAAAACTGAAAAGTGTAAAGGTGGAAGCAGAGGTGGTACAGAGAGTACTCTGTACTGAGCAAATCCTTTTATTACAGACAGTACTGCATTGCCACAGTTCATTAAATGCCAAAGTGCAGGGGATTCTGTGAAGTTGATCACCCAGCAGGAAAGTGTTGTCTCTTTCTACTTAATCTGGAATCAGCAATAGCAAGTAGAATAGGAAGTGCTAAGTAGCTGCTAGTGTTGTGTCCTCCTTTTCTTTCATTTGTGAAGTACATATTGGAGTGAGAAGAGCATAGGGCATCCCATCAATCTGGGGCTGAACAGGTCTTCAGAATATTTTCCCTGAATGTTCAGAGGGACAATTTGTTGCTCAGGGTTTGCTTGGGATAGAAGCACCACTCTCACTGTTGCATCACAGGAACTTTCCCAGAATTCTTTTTCCTGTTCCCCCAGTAAAAAAGGCTTCTGGTCAATGGCATCACTGGGGAAACTGTCTCTCAAGCTGGGAGTGAACCAATCATCAGACACAGGCATGGAGCCTTGTGGTGGAGTTGCTTCACCTCTCCATACACAGCTCTGCTCCAAGTCAGTGCTGCAAACACACAGTGAGCAAGCTGCCCTGAGCTGGTGCTGCAATCATTGCCTTGCTGCCATGGTCCAAATTACAGTGTCCAAAGTATCCCTCCAGGTTCATCACAATGTGAATGTGTTCTTGCCACTAGCAGCAAACCTGAGTCACAGCCTCAGAGTGGCTGAGCAAGAGTTAGTCAACAGTCTGAAGCCAGAAGGAACAGGCTGGAGTCTGGGGCAGTGTGAGAAAGGGTTCAGGAGTGGGCAGGAGGCTCTGAGGTGCACTCAGCACCTCGGTGGAGGGGTGCAGGATGTGGCTGGCAGGGCAAAGGAGCTGTGGGATTGCCCTGTCTGAGCATGATGTCCTTCATTCCTGGCTGTGTGGCAGCCACAGTGACGTGTCCAGGGAAGATGCAGTGGACACAGATGGACCTGGTGAACAGAGGCTCTATTTGCACTGTAAGATAAAATTTGGATAGAAATGTGAAAAGGGGAGGAAAGGAGGTGGAGACTGTGAAAACCTGGTCATGTTAGCATGTCTTCATACTGAAAGCACTGCAGGGCAGGAACTTGTTTATAAATCCACTAAGAATAGCATGTGAGTGCCATGGATCCCAGCACTGTGATTTGGTTGAAGACACAACCTTTCCAGAATTCCTTTCTGTTCTCCAGGCAAACTGTTTTGCTACTCTGCTCAGTCCAGCTACTGTACTGCCATCCCTTATGTGATACAGTCACTTGCCCATTTCTCTCTGACCTATTTTGGCTTTTACAAGAATTCAGTTGGTAAATAATGGCACATTTGGGGGGAAAATAGGAATAATGTCTTGATCTTGCACTCCTGCTCACATATCTGTATTAATATGTCATGGATAAGTAGATGTTGAGTACCTCAATTAGGCATTCTTCCCTTTCCTACCACCTTCTGTTTCTCTTCAGGTTTTAATCTCTGTGGCTTAGAAAATGCCAGCAGACTATGGGGATTGCCAAAAACTAATAATAATTAAAATTCCTTGCTATAAAAAGCAATATGTGCTTCTTTTGAGCTGAAAGCATTAGAACACTTTCCAAGAATTCCAGCATATTAAATTCTACTGTGACATTTGACTTACAGCATGGTAATTTTTTCCCCTGCTTCAGCACAGTGTAATGACAGTAAGTCCCAGTTTTGTAAATAAATTCCCACTCAAATTCCTCATGACATCGCATGTGGGAGTTCACACAATAAAAAAGGAATGTTCCCCTCTTCTTCATATTTCTTTACAAACCTGTCATTTAAATGAATGTCAAATTTTCTTTCAAGACATAGTGCCTACCTAACTGAGCTATGGTCATTAATGTTCAGAAGTGCTGTGTTCTTAGTTGACCTCATTGATCAGCAGAGTCAAAAAAAACAAAGGAAAACATTCCACAGCATAATCCAGTTGCTGTAGCCAACTGGACTGGCCAGTTCAGGGTGCTTTGGTGACAGCACAGTGTCAGAGCTGGCCTGACGAGTTCCATAGGGATTCCCCAGCTGAAATAAAATCAGGCCAGCTGCTGCCATCATCACCAGCCTCTGCTGGGCTCCACATCACAGAGGTGGGGAGGGGAAAGCCAGACTCCAGCTCAGATCTGCTCTCTGGAGTCTGTACTCTGGTGGATCCTGTGAAATTCCATTACGGTCCTTATAGACACAGTTAATTTAAATTGTGCTGATTTGTTTCCAAATTATGCTGGAGACTAAACTCCAGGGGAAAAATAGGTAATTTAAATCCACTTTCTTTGTCATCACTGATGTGTTGGCACTAAACCTACACTGCAGCTATAGATTTATTTTTATATGCCCAGGGCTCCGTAAGCAAAATCTTCATCACTAGACTGATGTAAGAGCAACTCTTTTTAACTTATTCCTCATGTACTGGACAAGAAATCTATCCTTTTTCAGTGATCTGTATTTGTTTAATGAGCCCTTCTCTCATAATTGTAAAAAAATTGTTGATAATTTGATACTGGCTTTGCAAAAGGAGAGCTGTGTTGAAGCAAAGACATTCTAACTATTCAGTGAATCCCTTGCAGTACTGCAGCCTGGCCAGGGACTGTGTTCCACTCTGAAACTGCTCACCATTCCCAGAGCCCAGGTTCTGGCCAAACTGGAGTTGTTTGGCACTCACAAGTAAGCATATTTCCAGAACAAGATCAAATATTCTGATTTCTGACTGTTGCTCTTGCACCAAGGCACAGTGGAGATTAATCAGACTCCTTGAAGGGTGTGTGTTGCCAGTGGATTTGAATTATAGTTTGATCATCATTTATTATCTCAGTGGTGTCAGACACTCACAGCCAGTTCCTGTGTTGTAATAGTTCTGTATTTGCACCTTGCACCTGCAGCAGGTTTCTTATGGTCACTCAGAAAAATGTTTTAGTAATTTTCTTTAGAGATGGAAGTACAAAATTGTTGCTCCTGAGATTGACCTGGGCCCACAGTCAATCTCAGGAGCTGGAAGGAGTGGGGGGTACTGCAGTTGTTTCTTTGTGTGCCCAGGATCCAAAGACCTGAAATATTAGCACCTGAATTGCCTTGTTAGGAGTCTAAAGAAAAAAAAAATAATTAGGCAGCTTTGCATTGAAATGAAATATGTTTTGAAGCAAACAGAAAATGTTTAGAGGAAAATAGGTATTCAGGTGTCCTGAATGTTTGGTTGGTGGATGTTAGGGTTTTGAGGTGTGGTTGTTTGTTTGGGGTTTTTTTGTTTGTTTGTGGGTTTTTTGTGAGAATTCTGCATAACTCATTGAATACTTGAAGGTTAAAAGCTGGTGGGATCTTGTTCTTCACCCCATATTTTGTTACCAGCAAAAGCCATACCATTTATTTCGTATTCCTTGGTATTTTTCCACTCATGTCTCCTGTTACTAACTTTTTAGAAGTTATGATATTACAACTTATCCTAAGAAATGCGAAAAATAAAGTGTATATCTACTTGCCCCAATGAAACAAGAAAGAGAATGGAAAACAAAGACAGAAAGGTCATTCTCAGCAATTAGACACCTCTTTCTCCAGTAACAGAGTAATTGCCAATTATACAAGTGAATTCAGATCAATGGTAACAGTATTTTCAGAGGCTTTGACCACAACACAAAATAATATTTTCTCTGGACATGTTCTGTTGCATTTTAGATTATCATATTTAATGGAAGTTCTGACATTTTCATGTGCTAGGGAACATATATCAGTATTTATTCTGCTTTTCTACTTTTCCTGGATGCCTGTATGTTCTCTATAAAATTAAGACAAGGAGACATGCTAATTTTCCTTTTGCATTTTCTGTTCAGCTGGGAATACTGCACAGTGCACTATAAGGTGCTGGGACATATCAGTTACTTATAAATGACTTATGTGGTTCTGGTATTACAGTAGGAGTCATGTGGAAAATGCCATGACCATCTGCAAAGTGGAAATCTGGAAACACTGTGATACCATATACAGCATCCATTCATCCCACATGGCACTGCAATCCCTCTGAGGAACTGCAGTTTTCGCTATAAGATGACTGAGGCTGGTGTTGCAAATAGATTCTAGGAGTGTCTCCTGTGCATGTCTGAAGGTAACTGTACGGTACCAGATCCTTATTTTGTATGATCTGTTTCAGATATAGCAACATTCAAATTAGTATTTATTCTAAGGAAAGTAACAAGGAGTCAGAAATAAAGCAGAATTTACAATGGGCTGGGCTGCAGCTCTCTTTTTTTCCAAGGCCCCAGCAATGTCACAAGCAGCAGACATGCAGAAGGATGTGGAAGCCTGGCATTCACAGTAAGTGCCTCGTTGCCAGCCTGGTCCTCCAGCACTTTTCTAGAGCTTTAGCCTCTGTTTGGCCATAAAGTTTTATTTTTCAGGCTATGCATGTGATTTTTATAACACTTTTTACTTCTGACAGTCAGTCAGTGAAATACACAGTCTTAGTGAGTAAGGCTTCTATTTTTCCCTTAGCTCAGCTGGGAATCTGGTTTCCTCCCTTGTGCTGCAGTGACATGGAGAACTCCAGAGGACTTGTGAGAGTCCAGGAGAGAATTCCCCTCATATGCTTGATGCTGTTTTTTCCCCACTCCAGCATGTGAAAGGACATCCACTGAGGATGGGGAAGTGTGCTTGCAGCATTCTGCTAATTTACACAGGCACAGACAGTGTCCAGGCAATGCAGGCAGGACCTGTCTTCCCCCGGGCTGCACCTTCCAGAAGGAATTAAATGATGTATCTGCCCAAAGAAATATGGACAGGTAAAAAATTAATTTTGAATTTGCAGGGTCACTTGGTGATCAGGGGGCTGGAATGGAAGGGCATCTTTCAAATTCTCTGATTCTACTCCTGCACTCAGTGAGCAAACTGCACAAATTCTTCCACAGAGCTACTGTGATGCTCTCCTCATTATTACACTGCAGAAATAACCAGCTGCTGCTTCTTCCCTTTATTTCCAGCCGGTAACTCCTTTAAAAGACAACTGAAAATGAAGTAGATAGTACCCTTATAATTCTCCCCTTGCAGATAATTTCTGTGGTTACTGTGCTGCTGTGAGCTTAGGGGAGGGATGTTGGCAGCAGATGGGAGGCTTCACTCAGGGCAATGTGAGGAAAGACATGTAGATATGGGGCAGTGTTGTAACTCCGTGGCTCTCAGTGAGGACCCTACTGTGTGTGAGGTTCTCGTAGCTGTGGGTAAGGAATGACAGAACTCATTCCTCTGACAAAGCACAGGGATCCCTGGTCTAGAATAGAATTTATTTTTAAATGGAGGCCTTCCCAGAATATCTTTGTTTTGCTCTGGGATTGTTGCCAAAAATATGTTTTTGTGACATTTTGTAAATGTACCTGCATCCTTAGATAACATTATTTTTTTGTTGTTGTTCAAAATTATTTACAAAAAGAAGGAAAGAAGTATAAACTCTATCAGAGTAAGTGCAGGCAGTTTACCTAGGAAGGCAAAAGGAAAATGACGGAGATTTCAAAAGAAAACCTGGATTTAAAATGCAGCAAAAATTACTGTCTTGCAAAATTCATTCCAGCACGTGAGTTTGCTAGAGTGGAGAAATTGACTGAAATGCTCGTTTCCAGATTCAGGTGAAGTTTAGAGGCATCACATAAAGTCAGGAAGTGATTCAGTAGGTTAAAGGCAGTCAGGAGTTTGAGACTGCTGAAGCAGCACAAATGACAAAACAATTCCTGTCAGGGTATTGGGAAAAAGGTTGGAGAGAACAAGGCTGAAAGTCAGGGATTGAGCAGGGGAGGACATCCACGTTTAAAATCCAAGTTGCAAAGTAAAGGGTGTCAATGAAATATTAATAAGATGTTTTCTATTTGGACCTAGATAAGAAAATTGTGAATGTAGCAAAGAAATGTTTACCATAATAAATAGCATTTATATATCCATCACAAGATCTTGAACAGGTTTACAACATACTTACAGATTTTATTTTTACTTCATAGCTGATCAAACACGTGACTTGGGTAGTTAGTGAGAAATCAGAAGCCCAGGCATGTTACTGATCAAGAGCCACTCTGTACAGTGGTCTGAATATAAGGCTGCTAGAATTTGCTCTGTCACACGGGGAGCAAAGGGAGCTGTTCATCTCACAGCTGACACTTCTGTGCAATTACACCCCAAAAATGCTGAACTCCTGTAAACCCCTTGCTGCCTTACCTGAGTTCACAACATCACAAAACTGTTTCTAGGCTTTGGAAACTGATGTCAAATGTTTATCAAGACAGCCTGCAATTTCTCTTTGCATTTTGTCTGCATTTCACAGCATATTATAAGTGGCATGTCAGTAAAAAATAGATTCAGTCTTGCCAGCAACAGAAAGCAAAGAAGGAAGCGGCAGTAGTTGGCTCCCAGCAATGTTCTCTTGGGAACAAGTCTGAACTGAGGCAGCTTTAGGGCTCTTTAGTTAAATTGGAGTTTTCCTTCAGTCCTCTGCGTGATGGGGTTGTTCTTTTAAGGACACCACCATTTTGCAAACATCTAAAAAATTGAAATACAGTCTTTGAAAACAGGCATCTTGTTGTACTGCCTCGGTTATAGTAGCTACTAGCTTACAAAACAGAGAAAATCTCTCTCAGTACATCACAAAAGAGAGCAGAAACATTCCATAAAACACCAGAGGGGTACTGTCTCTGGCTGACAAGATTTATCTTTAAGGCACAAAACCCTTGAGGGATATAACAAAGAGCCTCAGATCTCTAACAAGGAACCGAAGGGAGTTGTGGCCATTTCCATTACTGGGGTTCCAAGGGGAGCAGCAGTGCTGCTGTGCATGTCCATCCTCCTCTGCCCACCATACAGGGGCTGGCTTGGGCTGAGTTTTAGAGACTGCTTCTGTGACCGTTCCAGTTGTTTGAGGCTGTTTCCAGAAAACCCATCTCATGCCCCTATTTTGTGGAGAGTTATTTGTCACTTTCATTACTGCACTGGATTCAGTTTGATTTGGGGATTAAGTTTACACAGATAAAAGTAGACCTGAGATCATTCCAGTCCCCCCATACAACTGTTCCCACCTTACAGCTCCTCATTTTAGCATCACCTTTTCAGCTCATTCTCCTCTATTCCCTACTCGTTTCTGCAGTGGTTCCTTTGTAGTCATTATCATGGCACCAGAAAGTCTAAACAGTGCTTTTTCCACATGGCTTACCACAACTGGGAAATGGTGCTGATTGTCGTGGATGAACTGGCTAAGAGGATGGACAGATAATCCTAGAAATGATCAAGTTTGGCATTGTACTTTTTTTCCTGTCAGTGGTGCTCAATCCAGCAATCCTTGGTGCTACAATCTCAAACGTGGTGTACTGAAGAGATCAACAAATCTCTGAGCAGGAGGATGTGGACTTATCTGGAAAGGCTCCAAGGTGGAGTGGCCACAGCAAAAGGAAGCAAAAGTGGTTTAATCATAGGATAATCATGCCATGGTGACTCACTGATCATGGCTAGATTGCTGGGCTTGCATATCCAGAATCCACCAGGAGCCTGAAGTGTGAACAGGCTGTGGCAGGAAGCTGAAGTGTGCAAGTGTTTGAGCAAACAGGGAGTCCTTTTTTCTGTAACTTATCAGAAGAGTTGTTTCCTTGGATGCCTGATCATGAGGATGGCAGCACACTCACTGTTTTGCTCAGAGCTGTAAGCAACCTTCAGTAATGTGGAGAGTCAGAGAATATGCCAGACTTATGTAGTGGCCCTTAAGGAAAATTACTCACTGGAGCCATTTATACCAGCTTATATTTCCAAGGCAGGGGAAAAAGAAAGATATTTTGGTCTCGTGTTACAGATCTTAAATCCATAAAGAAAAATACTGAAAGTGATTATGTTTCATATTGAATGGTGCTTAAAGGAGATAAAATAGCAACAACTGAAAAATCTGCTGAAATTTGCTGAAAAATCCTAGTATAGATAAGGTGGAAGTAAAAACAACTGGATCTTAGCCGATCATTTTCCAGCTTTTTTCTTCTGGTTCCTGGCATCGGCAATCTTTTTAATAAGTTTTGAATGTAAATTATTTTCTTTTCACATTACCTTTTAAAGACTGCAGAAACTTTTATATAGGTGCTTGCAGAGCTGACCTGCTTTTTATAACTCTTACAAAATGCCTTCGAGAAAGGAATAGGAAAAAAAAGTAAAAGCACAGTGTTTGCCAAATGGCAGTAATGCCTCCTGTCAGTGCAGAGGGGGGGAAAAGGTATAATAAAACTCACTGCTATTACTTAAGAAGCTTAAAAAACTGATCTCTAATGGAGTTAGAAAATACTTTAGGAAGCTGTTTAGGGACATTGAGGATGTGCAGAACACAAAATTAGGATTCTGTTGTAAACACAAGCTAATACCGAGGTGAAAACCTCGAGAAATTCTAATTTTCACTAGGGAAAAGCTAATTCAGAAGAGAGATTTTCACATGTAACTCACCATCCTTTGCAGAGTTTTAATCACATAAAATATTTGCTGCAAATTCCTACAAACCAGTTTCTGGAAAGTCAAGAAGGCAAGGGATCAGGCACAACAGGGCAATGCCTAAAATTTGAAACATACAGACAGCAATTAAAAAGTAACAGATATTATGTAGAAGAACAGAAAAGTATAAATAACTTGGGTGGGTTTTTTTCCTTCAATTTTGTGAAAGTTGCAGGAGATTTGGCAAAACCAACATTTTAATCAAAACTGAGTAATAGGCAAATCTGGCAGAAGTACTGATTTTCTTGCAATACACTGAATCTTTCATAACAACAAGAAAGACTGGGCACCTAAGTTTTCTACCAAGACGACATTCTCTTTATAAAAGTCACAGATCTAGAAAGGAATTCCTGAAAAACAGCTGAGAGAAGACAGAAAGAAACAGCCAAAAAGGGCCATGGAGTAATTCAGGTTAGAAGGGACCTAACAAGGGCTCCAACCTCTTCTCCAAGCAGGGGCAGCTCTGAGGCCAGACCAGTCTGCTCCTGAAATTCTCCAAGGGTAGAGATTATGCAACTGTAATGCTGAAGGAGTAATCGGGGTGGTAATAATGAAGAAATTAAAAACCAGTTTGTCTTTTGCAGAGTAACATAGGTTGCAACAAATTCCTGTATTTTGCCAGTACTTAATGAGCTGCAATAAGGTGCCTTGCTGAGGTAAAGAGCCCTTTAAGGCTCAGTCAGGAAAGACAAACTGCAATAAAAATATTAATGATTGAATGTGCAAGTTGCATGAGTTCTTAAGGGTAGCTACCAATATTTGGCCTAATTTTGTCATTTGCAATTACATGTTTACAGCTAGATTGTGCATTTATGTACATTTAGGTAATTTTTAAAGCACATAAAATCTTCTTCATTGTATTTATTTGGCCATATACCCCCATTGATGTTTTACTGATGTACAGAGAAGTGATTAACCCAAGGTCTCTGAGCATGCAGGTGGCAGCTGGGTGGAAAAACACAGGTTTTCTGCTATTTGTACCTCAGTGATCCTTCTCTGCAAGGGAGAGGTGACACTAATAAGGTCATACAAGAGAATTCTCTGTGAGCATTGATTATTTTCTCCTGAAAAGGTCCAGAAAATGCTAGAAGAAGGAATGCTGAATATGCTTCATGCTTTGTGTTTTGTACTGGTTTTTTCCTCACGTATGTGACATAGCAAAGTTTAAGAACCTAGTAAATTATCTCCATGTAAAGAAACACAAAAAATTAAAAAAATAAAAATGAAAACCACAGCCTTTGAGGCCATTTACAAAGCTGGAGGAATGTGAGGCTAGTACAGTCCAGAATCCAACATCTGTATCCTGCTGCTGCTAAAATATGGGTGTAGTCATAGTCGCTTGCCCTTTCGTTACAAAGTGGAGGTTATTAAAATCCCTGACAATAGAAGCAGGTATGATTTAATAACAGCTGTTACCACAGACAGGACTGTGCCAGTTACGTTTGCATTGCATTTATATTTACAGAAACGAGTTTGTTCAGAAGAAAATTATCTGTCTGTGCATCTGTACAGACATCAAAGTGTGTCTATTAAGTGCTTCTTCCATGCAGCAGAGAACGGAAATGGAAAGATAACATCAGAAAATTAAGCATTTGCTTAAACTATTGAAATAAATGTTAAAAATAGTTAAACAAAATGATCAATTTCTGGGACATCTTATTATTGAAGGTGTTTTCATAATCAGCACCACCTTCCCCAGAGAAGACAAAGGGGAGAGGACAGATTCCACAATAACTATCAGGTTGCTTGTGAAGGTTACTACAATATTTGTCTTGCCCATTCCATGCTTTGCTATGCAGTCAGAAACAGATTTCAGTGTTTTCAAGAGCTGTTCAAGCATAATTAGAGACTCAAAATGAGTTGAAATCTCAGCTGGCGGCCTAGCAATTTGTTTTCATGCTGCAAGTCATTTAAGATTTATATAAGCATAACTTTTTGATGGAGTGAGGGGATATCCTCAGTCCAAGTGTCCCGTTACACCTCTGCTTTTGTGCAAGATACAGAGCCCGCGGTGTCCTGCTGTGTGGTGTCTTGTGCCCCTTAACGTGGCAGCGCCTCTGCAGCTGAGGTGCCGCTGTCTCTGGGAGCAAACGCCGCAATATAATTGTAACAACGTTATATAAGGGTGCATTTGTTTCATTTGCAATACGCTGCAGCAACAGGGTCATTTCTAGCAATACTGGCGATGCAGGGAGCGAGGCATGGGCAGGAGCTGCCGGCGGAGCAGATGGAGCAGGGCGAGGTGGGCAGGGCAGCTCGGAGCAGTGCCCGCGGTGCCTCCAGAGGCGCTGCCCCGGCTCACGGCGGCTCCTTTGGGACGCTTTCGGTGGAGTCCTTGGGCAGAGGGTGGAAGCTGCCTTTTCCTCGCTCAGCACACACTGGGGAACCAGGACTGTCTTCGGGTGCCTCCCCGGACAGTGAGAGGGACTGTTTGTTCGAGGGGTGCGGCCCACAGCTGAGTGCAGCCCTGAGTGAACAAGAAATCGCTCCCAAACACCTTCAGATGTGTGACTTCTTCAAGTGTCTCTGTTTCCTTACGTTCAAAGAGCCCTTTAGTAAAGGACTGCATTCCTCGGCTGAATTAATTTGCAAATACAAGCACCGTCTTTTTAAAAACAGGGAACATGCTGGTGCTTTAGAGTGCTATTTTTCGTTCTGTCTAGAGAATAATAGAATCCTGGTAGAGCAGGATGTCCCCAGGTGTACTTCTCACTGAGACTGTTCCCTTCTCTGTCCCTGACTGCCACACAATAGTGTGGGGCACTGGCCATCCTCACTGCTGACACATGATGCTCTTTTCAGAAGGAGAGTTGGAGGAGGGTCATGTAAGGACTATATTTGCCTTTTCAGTGCAGGCAGGAGGATGGAATATAATAATTTTGATTTAAAAACAACATGAAGTTTATCTGCATATATAACACATACATTTGGGAGACCTCAGTCAGCTTATCCTTGAAACCAGTGGAATTATTTTTGCAGTGGCATGGAAAAGGCTGTGATGTAGATAGCCTTCAGTTACACAATTGACATCTGGCTTAGAAACAAAATACTAATTTTAAAATGTAATATGATGCCTAATGAAATTTTAATTTAAATTCAAATAGCACTGTTCCCGTGCTCACCATCCAGCTCGAGTCATGACATTAAATCATGTTTTGATAAGATCTCATTACCTGTGTTGTAGTATTATAAAGTACCAAGACATTGACATGTTCTGAAGGCTCATTCACCTTATTGCTCTCCTGGCTCTCAGGTTGTACAGGTTGTACAAGATGGGGCTTGTGCTGCTGCAGGCAAGCATCATTGTTCACACCCTTGTCTCTGGGCCTTTCCTGACCATGCATGGGTAAAGCTGACCCTGCATGTATATGAGCAAAGGTTTTGCAAAGCTCACATTTTATATGTTGGTTTTAATATAATGAGGGCAACAGCTACTGTATTATCTTGCATTTGCAGATAAAATAAAAATTGCATATGATTTGTAATCCTTCTCGAATGTGCTTATGTAGGTAGAGATAGTTTCACTGATTTTCCCAAATGATCTAAGCGTTCACTGGTTACCTCTCTAATTTATTTCTGTGCCAAGAATAATGAGTGTGTTAACTGCTCATGATGCAGCTCTGGCTGGGGAACAGAGAGAGGAGGTTTTGTGTGAGTTATGGCAATACTATAGTGTTCATGGGGAAAATGCCTCCACCTTCTTTCCTCTTCCATGTAAATCTCTGTCAACCCTGCTACTGCTTCCAGATTACAGGGCTTTTAAAGAGAAATAATTAATTAACTTCATAATCAGTTAGTCAGGGCTCTTAAGACCTATTAGTGCAGCCAGCGCAGTGATACAGTCAGAGAAATAAAAAAGAGTAGGCTGGAAAAAAATTAGTTCATACTGTAAAACAAGTGTACAAAGAAGGTGTTTCTTCTACCAAAGTAGTTTTGGATGCTTTCTGTGGTGACACAGGGGCTAGGCTTGCTCTTTT
>VYXD01001552.1:926832-993135 GCA_013397195.1 Hylia prasina | reverse complement strand
CAGGCTGGAGCGAGTAAGCAATTAGGAAAGGTTCAACCGGGAGAGTCCAGTACTGCAGGATTTTTTCTGTGGCCGCTGAATCAGTCGGGGATGATTGTTGCTGACATACGGTAAACAGCTTTGGGGCGGCAGTAATCCGTCAGAAACTTGTGCCGGTCCTCCACCTGATCCGTAGGTGTTGCCGGTGCAGGTGCACGTTGCGGGGTGTGTACTCTGACCTCCCCCGGCAGTGCGCGGCGGTGAGTAATGCCGAGCGGCCCCGGGGGGGAGAGGTGGAGTTAGGAACGCTCAACAGGTTATTTCTCCTTCGTGTGAAATTAAAGGTTCGCTTTGAAACTAGTCTGAATTTGAATTTCGAACTGATTTTTAGCTTGTGGCGCCTGAGTAGTTGCTCCGGCTTAAGCGCGACGAGTTCCCGTCGTTTGTATTAGCCGGTGTTACCGGAGCTCGGCTTAGTGGTGTTTGCTTTCGAGTGAAACTATGTGGTTTCGGTCTGATGACACTTGCTGGTATGCACTTACTCAGAAGTGGTATTCGACAGGCTAAAGTAAAGTGTACACCTTACTGCATTACTACCCAAAAACTTCGAGACGTGAGATACTTAATAACAAAGTTACTATTGTTGTAAGATACTGTTAGCTGCAGATTTTACCAACTCCAGAGTCTTACTTTCGAGGTGCGTTCAAGGCAGCCTCAGCTTCCAGAGTGGAATTTAAAAAACTTAAAAGCTGATGTTGACTACTGAGTTTCATGCCTCATTTTAAGTATGCTTCCGGAGGTATTGTGTTACATTTTAATGTATACACAAGCACATTTTAACAATGAATTGGAAGAGTGACTTATTTGGGGTAATATTTCACACTTCTGCTATCACCTAGCTGTGGAGACAGATAAAACATACTTTTTAGATATTTTCAAATGCATTTATATTAACAACAAATAGGAATTGAAGATAAATGTTGTCTTGAATAGCATTGTGTTAGAATTCTGCTGTGTGAGGGATTGTGAGAAATTGGATCAACTTAAATTCTGCAAAATTTTTTTGTGTAAAATTGGGGTATAAAATTCTTATTTCTGATTTAAAACACTCTCTTAAAATACAGCTTTTTGTGAGGCTGTGGACAAACATTGCCTTCCACACATGCATGTACTGTCTTGAAGTGTTTTTCTATTTTTAAATACGGAAGTGTATTTAAAGTTGCAGAAGTGTACAGAAAGTGTATCTGTTTTGGCTGTAGACTGGTGTACAGACTGTGTTAATTGGGATTTGTATCTTGCCACAGCAGTTACTTGAAACTCCTCCTGCTCTTGGTCATATCACATTGGCCCTTGGAGCTTGCATACATGCATAGAGTATCAGCCAAACTAATTATACTGAAAGGTATGTTAATTTAAGAATGTTGCAAAATATAGTCTCACTGGGGTTTAACTCCTTGCTGGGATGCTTTCAGATTTGTGGAAGTCATGTTATTGAAATAGCATATCTTTCTCAGGAAAAAAGCTCCTTTTGTAAGTTCTGTGACTGTCAGTGTAAATTCGTAATCTGTGATAGCTTTTTATCAAAATTATTTCTTCTCTCTTTATCTTGATCACAGAAATGTCTTCAGAGACTAGAATCTGATGCATACAGTTTATATGAGTTTCTTTGCCAAAACAGAGGTGGTTTCAGTAGATGGATAATGTTAATTGTATTTCAACCATTAGTTCCTGGGCCACTCTCCATGTAGTTTTAATAGTTATAGACAAGTAGATTAAAAAGTTTTTTGGAAATACTAGAATATTGGTGGATTTCTGTGTTCACATTCCAGATCTTGTTTCCTCTAGTTACCCCTTTGGTATACCCATGGTATCTGGTGTCTCATTCTGGGGGTTGTAGTGCATTAAAAAAGCCTCTGTGAATGGTCTTCTTTTAACATTTACTTATACTTTTGAGCTTTGTGTCCATATCCATGGTTACCTTACCACACTTGACCAGACAAAACCTTAAAAAAAGAAAGAAAGAAAATAATTATTTTTGATTAGCTGACTTATTCTTATTTGTACATGAGGTAATCTTGGCTGCTGTGATTGATTGTGTTACACCGTACTATCAACAATCTTTAACAAAGAGTTTCACTGCCCTTCAGTTTTGATTACTTAGCTTTTTCCCCTGCTATGCTGTAAAAGAATGTGGCTTTATTAAGGTGTTATGTTTTTGTAGCTGTTGGTTACAGTATACAGTAGAAAATGGTGGAGAAATGAAGACTTGCTGGAAGTTTAATCTGGTTTGGCTGTTACTGAAAAATTTAAGGAGCCTAATCTCTTCTGATGTCTTTTTGAACAGTACTAATGGATGCTATGGGAATGACTCTGTCAGGGTCTTAGTAAGAAGTTGTAAACTTTCTTTTTCTCCCTGTAAGTTGGAGATTCAGGTATAGTCCACACTGGTAAAAAAATCAGACCAAACCAACAAAAAAACCACCCCAAAAAGCTTTTACATTGTAAATGGGACAGAACTTATTAAATCCCTGAGCCTTTTTGAATGCTGAACCTGAGTTCTTGAGACTTCTTTCTATTTTTAAAATACATTCATGGAGAGTATTTCAGTCTTTCACCTCAGTCATGTAACTAATTGAATTTTGGTTATTCTAACTGGCTTTCTAGCTTCTAGGCATGTGTCTGTTAGCTACCCCTTGAATCAGGAGCTGAGAACATGACTGTGTTAATGGTTCAAAACATGCTGATTGCAAGGACTCCTTGGTTTGCTGTTTTATAGGCAATGGCCTGTGGTTTCCATAAGTATGGGTTAGCATTGTATCCAAAATCTTACTTGGAAACACCAGTGGATTTGTTTCTTGTAGAGGATATATGTGCAAATGTTTTTAAAGTGGTTTTTAATTCAATCTGTGAGACAGCTAAGTTTGGAGCAGTATTTTATTTTTCCCATGTAAGTCTGTATATGGGCGCTGTAAAGTTAGATCAGTTCTTATTTGGTTGTTTGTGAGATTCTTCAACTGGCACAACAAAGAAATAAATACACAGAGGACATATATGGGAATGTAACTGAGAATGCAATTTAATCTAAGAATCTATCTCCTGTATGGAAAAAAGAGCCTTCAAGATACTGCATTTAATTTTGGTAGTGTTTCTGTGAGTTGTATTTGGACCCTAGGAAATACTAATTTTACTGTTCTGATAGGTATTTTTCAAAGAATAATTTATATGAGTAGCTTCTGTTTCAGGCTTGGATTTTCTTGGAGTCATTGTTCCAGTTAGGACTAGCAGCAACTTCAGCTACCAGATGGTACTTCAGGTGCATTTTTCAGTGTGACTTGGGCTGCAGTGTGAGAAGAGCTGCAAGCTCCACACTCTGTAGGTCATTATGAAGTGTATTCTGGAGTTTGCTTCTGGTTCAACGTGCAGTGTAAAGATTACTGTAATGTAAACAGAGCTTCAAATCTGACGGTGCCTGGCAACTGGCTCCACCTTTATAGAGTGGAAAATCAGTAAGACCTTATCAGTGACCAGCTAGCTAATCTTTGTGTCAAGTAAAACATCCAGAAATGGGTTATTGTACATCATAGGTATTGTAACATGCACATTGTGCTGTTGCTTGTGAGAATAGATACTTCTATCTGTGCCAAAAAAAGCTCAAAGCATAATATTTTGAATTTGTGCTTGAAGTCAAGAGTGGTTATTGAGCTTGAATATATGTCTGTGGCACTGCAATATACCATTGTTGTCAAAACCATCTCGTGCAAATACTTGGTTTTTAACTACTCAGTGTTAGGTACTGAGATGGAAACTGTCACTAGTTGACTATTCAAGCTCTGAATTGTGCTAAATATGTTGGGTTTATTACTTGAAGTGCTGTGCAAAAGTATTGTCTATCTCATGTCAAAGCACTCATCCAAAAGCTTTGTATCAACTTTGAAGTTCTCACCGAGGACTGAAGTGTTCACCCATTTTTTTTTTGCCAATAAGCATTCAGTGTGAAATAGGATCCTCCTTTCTGTTTTCTTCTCCTGTCCTCTATACCCAGGGAAAGGCCATGTTTTGTGTATACACTGGAGTGGCAGGGGAAAATCTGATTAGTCACAGTGTGGGAGGAGTAAAGGCATTTCAAAATTGATAGTCCCAATATTTGATTTGTAATACTGTCAAATCCTGAGTGTCAGCTTGAGTTAAAGGTAGTATTTGAAACAAATGCTTTTATTGTTTTTGTTATGGGTTAAGAAAGAGATTTGTCATTTATATCCCCACAGATATTTCCGTGTTATCATGGTATAAATACAACAGAAATAATTATCAAACTATGCCCAGTGCTTTCTCAGGCAAATATATTACTAATGACTTCTTCACTGAATGTACTGATTAAGCAAACAGCCGTAGGGAAGTCTTAAAATGAATTCCATGAGTCTGTGCAGTGTATTTATGCTGAGTCCAAAAAGTCCTGAAATGAAAACACTGTCTTGTCTTATAATTATGCTATTTTAGGGACAGATTATTCAAATATGTGCTGTACAGTCATAAATAGTAGGGGTGCTCTTGTTTCAAGGGGCTGTGACGTGCTTGAGTGAAGGAGCTGAGAAAATGGAGGGACACGTTCAGCAGAATATTTAAGGTCCAGCGTGGATCCCTCAGAGGCTGCAGAGTAGCAAGTGCTGCTGAGGCCGCAGGTGTGGTGACTTGTCCAGGGACAGTGGTGTCTGCTTGGTTATCCATGGGACTTTCCTGCTGTGGTGTGCTCTCAGACAGCTCCTTAAGCCCCAAACTCTGTGGACTGTTTGGGGTGTGTAGATGGGCTAGTGCAGGGTTGGAGAACTGCCCCAGTGTGTGCAGGACTGGGCACTTGGATTTGTTTACTATTCCTCACTCTCTGGGGTCTTCAGTAGCTCTTTAGAGGTCTTTCCTGCATTTGCACATCATTTAGACACTTGGAAAAATGAACTGTATTGTTAGTGCTAAAAATTTAAATATTAGCTGTACATTAAAAAAGTATCTATTTTCTCAAGAGTATTTGGTAATCTCTAATAGGATTCTTGTTTCCTAATCCATTATAAACAGATGTTCTGCCCTTTTGTGGTGGGGGAGGGCAGCCTAAATTCAGTGAGATGATAGCAGTAGATAGTGTTGGGTTGAAGAAGTTCACATTCTTGGGAGAAGTGGGCAAATGTGACCTTTTTAGCCTACATAACTCATCATAAGGTGTATTGTTAACTTCCCATAGCAGAGGAAGCAACAACAGAACTTGGTATGGCTCTGACGGCCTTTTTGTCTCCCCACCCCCACGTATACAAAGCACTGATAAGCTGAAAATAGAAATGGAGCAAAAGTAGGCAGTTTGTTTGATTTGTAGTTCCTAAGGCTTTTCCCAGTAAGTACTGCACTGCAGAGCAGCCTTCTGTCTTCCTCACATTTGCCTTTTACATTTGACTTTTTCTTGGGAACTTAATGATAAAATATTCCCCCACCCCTCCTAAAAAGGCAGTAATTAGTTTTCAACTTGTGATCCTTTGGGACTGTATGGGCAGTTCTTGCCTAGTTTGAATGGGATCCAGTAACAGTGTCTTCCCCTCTGCCCCACTGGGTCAGCAATCACTTTAACAGATGGCCCCCTTCTCTGTATCCAGCTTAAAAATTTTCTTGTAAATATTAAATGGACCTGTTCCAGCTATTTACACTCTGGGCTGGTGACTGTTTCTTAGGATGTATCCAGATGGGAGATAGAATGAGCAAGGTGCTTGGAGACTTGTTAATACACTTCAGAACATATGGTCGAGCGTTTGGACACGGCTCTGGGAGGCGAGTTTGTTCGGCTGAAATAACACCCCCTGCCCTTCCCTGCAAACCTTCTTGGGGCTCTTTCTGCACACAGCCATGGTGCTCTTGCAGCAGCATTAATGACTTAGTTATATTCACCAGGAATGCAATAACACAAAAATTGCTAAGAAGTAACTTGTGGCTGAGAAGAGACACCGCTCAATTTTTCAAGTTAATTAAAAGGAAGTAATAAGCTTAAATTATAACCAGAAGCAGTAGCATAATGAAACAGGACAGATTGTGAAATTTGAACAATGATGTCAGTTTTTCTATTACTTAAATTACAGCATGGAGCAAAAGCAGGCAGCTTGTTTGATTTGTAGATGACATGACTTTGACAAAGGACTGACCTGGCACATGTTGCTATTAAAAGGTGTATAAAAACATATTTTAAATTAAAAAAGAAAAAAAAAATCCAACACAAAGAATGTGTAGACAGATGCTTTCAGCTTCATTGAAAATACAATAGGCATAAATTATGTAATCTAAAGATTTATTGGTTTTAATAGAAAGTAACAATTGGAATGACTGTAGCTGTATAGCTCTAGACGTAACTTTGAGGTGCCACTTGATAGTGTGGTATCAATTAATTACTTAGTTGTAATTTGCATGGAATCAGGATGGTACCTGCGGTTAACACTGCCAACTATTGTTTGTCTGAACAAATTCCAAGACTTGTAATAAATACGTATTTCATGTTCATTTAGGATGACTGACTTCCCCAGAATTAAATCTGGGAGAAGGCCAGATCATGTTAACCCTCTCATCACAGGATGCTTGTTTAAAAACTTTTTCACGTCACTTGACCTCGCGTTGTTCCTACATGTTATTTGGGAAAAATGCTCCTTTGCCCATGAATGCCTTCACATGAATTAGTTTCTCAGCACAGTGTTAGGTGATAGGGATAATGGCTTTTCCAATAAACCTGCACTCCTGAAATAATTTTTTCAGTGGGTATTAAGATCTTGAAGCCAAGCTTAAAGGAATGGCTTTCTGACAAAAGAACTTGTGTTTCCTCCAGAATTGAAATTAAGTTGTGGAAAGTGATTGGCCATTGCATACAGGATAAACCTCTCTGTTAATAACCCAGCTATGTAAGAATGAAAATTCCTGGAGCATAATCTCTTATGAGAGAACTAAATGCACTTGCATTTTGATTGGGTTTTGCTCTCTATGGATAATGTAGGCTGGATTAATATTCCTAAAGCAGGGAGCATTTAGCTGGGCAGTACAAGAAAGGTATACAGGTTTACAGAAACAATGTTGATGGCTTGAATGAAGAACATGTTTCATCTGAATCAGATACAGTGCTGTAGAAGCACTTTGTGGGGTTATTTTTTACAATGCTCATGTAGTTTATTGTGGTTTGTTTATTGTTGGTAGTTCAATGGTAAATCCACCCTAGAACTGCCCAGGAAAGTGCTGAGTTTCAAATGAGGGGATCTGTCGTTTAAATTGTTTGAATACCAGTGCTAGGATGAAAGGTTTTCTTACTTGTTGTGTTTATTTGCAATCAGTAAATGTCTCTGTCTTGGGAAGGTGTGTAAGGAATAGCAAGGAGCCAGTGGTTGAGAGTTACTGAGATAGTTTCTCCTTTAGAATGACCAGTAGTGTTGGTGGGTTTTTTTGGTGGTGGTGGTTTTTTTTTTTTTTTTCTTTCCTGCATGATGAGGGCACCTTTTAAGTCAGTTGCATTATTGGTAATACTAGGGTTGTCTTTTTGGCTGTAAACTTAGTTTGGTTTACAGTAAGGTGAGATTTATGTCCTGCACTTGAAGTTGTGCTAGCATTGTAGTTTAAAAAGGCAGGAGATGCCTTTTAGACATAAATGTGATGTTTCTGCAGCGTGTGTTTCACTAGCCTGAACTTCTGAGTGCATTTATTATCTCCATTTAAAAAAATCAACTGTGCCTTAAAAGTACTTTAAGCAAAAACAAGCAGTTAGAGAAATATTGCATGGACTTTTCTCTTTCTTCTTTATGATGGAATTAAAATTGAGATTTTTTTGCCTTGTTCTTTCTATTTGGATTTTGTCTCTTGTGTGTGAATGATGAATGCTTGAATCACCTCTAGTGAGGCAGTAGAACTCGATTTGTTAGTGGTGTGGTGGCAGTGGGAGCAGGAGGTGCTGGTGGTGTGCAGCAAAAGGGCTGCACAGGACAAGGTGGAGGGAACTGGGAGCTGCCAGGACAGATCCAGTGCCTTGGGGTCGGCTTGGTGCCTGCATTCTCTGCTTTGGGGCACCACACAAACACCTGAGTCAAACAGTGGGTTGAAATCGTTTTGACTGTGCCTGATTAGGCTGCTGGCAACTAAATACTACATTTTTAATCTTGTGAGGTAGATTGACTGATAGATCTAATTTCGCTTTTCCGTTTCTAGAAAAATCTGTTTTTAAAGTCAATAACTGGCCTTGCTTGGCTGTGAATAAATTGCTTGGGATGTTTATAGATGGCAACAATTTTTTTTTTTTTCTGATAGAAAGTACTGGTTTCAACTGGAACTAAACCCTTACTATGCAAATTGCATTTTGTTTGCTCTACCTTTTAACTTCAAGAACAAGACCGTTTGATTTACTCAGTAGTAGTTGCAGTCTTGTTGTATTTAAAAATTAGTTTTGTAGAAAGTAACTTTAAACATTTTGGAACCCTTTCTAAGAAATAAAAAAAAATCTTCGAAGATATTTCTACTTCATAAACTACTATGAACAGTTACAAAGCTTCGTCAATAGTTTCCCACTATCAGAAGAGCAGACTTTGATGTTTTAGTGTTCCTTTCTTTAATTTGTACATTATTCTGAGTTTCTTGGATCTGCTTACAGCGTAGAGGTTAGTATGTAGCTGACCAAAACGTAATACCTAAAATCTGTCTTTACTCTCCTAGCCCTTCAAGCAATGTAATTATGTTGCTTCCAAGTGATAAGCCAAGGCAATTTACAGATTACTGGAATGCTTGAAAACACTGACCTTTCAGGTCACTCAGAGCACTCCTATTATGCAGAGATTGCTGTGGCACTGTTGTAATGTGCTGGCCTGTCACATGCTGACTAACTTGCAGAAAGCTTTGATGCAGCTGTTTTAAAAATGCTTTTGCTGACTGATAGGCACTTAGGCTACTGCCTGTGAACAAAGCCAGCTCTCATTCCATGCTTTTAGCCCCCATTTTCTATAACAACACTTCTTCCCTGCTGACTACACACACAGTTCTTATCTGGGCCCAATTGTTGACTTGTCTCCATTTAAATTGTGTTTGTGTTAATTTTCACTTCAAAAATAGTCATGTGTGTGAGAGGGATGCGGTTTGTGTGGTTTGTTCAGAGCTACTGCAAACAAGCAGCCTTGAAAAGTTCAGCAGTGGCTGTAAAGAGTGGGTGGATTAGGGAGAAGAAAGTGTGTGTGACTGGGCAGAGAAGGGATTAAACTACAATGGTCCTTTATTGATGACGAGTACAGTGGAAAGTAGTTTGCTGCAATGTAGCATATAGTCCATAGTTTGAGCTCTAATGTCTTTTCTTGAATTAATGTGAAGAATAAGAACAATTTGACAAATGTTTCCTTTTAGAGTCTGGTGTTTAATGGGTATCATAAATGGTAATTATGCCAGTACTTTCTTCGGTATTAGACACAGCGCTAGAACATGAATAGAGATTAGGCTCACTTGATGTGTTATTTACTGTCTTTACTTCTATTTAGTTTTATTAATAGTTATTAGATCAGGTAGTGCCTGAATTGCAGAGATCATGTGAAGAGGAGAAATAAGTACAAAAGAGTAAAATCCTTAATTCCAGTAGCCTGGTGAGACTGTTAGAAGGGTAAATTGGTTTTGGGTGTTTTTGTTGTTGTTGTTTCTTTCACAAAACACAGAGAATCCATATTCTCTCTGAAAATAAGGTGCTGGATGTTTGGGGGAGTAGACATCTCATTCAAGTAAGACTCTACATAAGCAACACAATAGCCTATTACCTATGAAGGGCAAGTTTAGCAATTCACAATTCAGTCTTTGTTTCCAGGGAATATATTTATATTTAATCTATTCTATTGGTTGTCTGTATCTCACATTCTAAGCCTGTTAGAGTTCAGTGCATTTGGGTGGAAAACTCAGCATCTCTGTTCTTTTCTGCTGAGGGGTGGGAAATAAAGAGGTAACATCATATTGATACTGTATGTATCATGTATGGCATTTGATATAATTCTGACTTCTGTTGTACAGCATGGCATCATTGTCCTCTTGTTTGGGGGAAGTGTGGCATCAGGAGTTCTCCTCTTTACTGCAATTCCAGTAACTGAAAAATAGGCACAACCTGTGCCTAAAATCTCTTGAAGCAGTCATGTTGTGTATGCAAGGATAAGCACTGGTGCACTTAAAGTTGCCTTTGCTCTCTGACCGTGTACTGTACAGTGACAATGCACTAAAACATAAATTTCCAGTTGTAAAAGAAGGTAATATATTTTTCCTGTTGTAACAATGCAGTGAAGAGAATAGAATGAGTAATGATTTTACAGCAGGAAACTAACTGAACAGTGTCGTTACATAGTGAGTGTTTTCTGGTTTGGATATGAACTCTTTACTTCTTGTGGTGGTTGGTAGGACAAAAATATATGGGTTTTGTATATATTTTCATATGTACTTCATAGTTGCACCTTAACTTTCCTTGAAGAAAATGTTTTCCACAGCTCAGTTCAACATGTGTTAATCTGGGTCAATTTAAATGGCACAGTGAGGAAAAAAGGATGCATAACTTACACATGTTGATAACATTACAGTGTCTTTGAGAGGATTACATTTCAGAAGTGACTTCTGAAGGTGAACCTACAAAAATGAGTGGAAAAGATGCAACTAAATCAGTACATTTATACAAGAGGTACAGATTTAGATATTGTCACTGCACTTAATTGTCTCCTGCAAATCATTAGAAGTTGCATGACTGGAGATATGACCATTATCAGTCAAGCTTTGAAAGCATTCTGGCATTAAGTTTTGTTTTGCTGTTCAATTCTTGCTTTAATGATAAAATTGCACTGCAGCTATCTGGGCTGGAACTACTCTTTCATGTCTCACCTTTCTGATGAAGTTTTTTACAGTTTTTTATCCTCACTTATTTAGTCTTTAGGATTTTTTTTTCCAAAGAATACTCTGTATTGAATGGTTTCTCTGCAAGCTGTGGTCTCCTGATGGGTTTTCCATTGAACTGACTCATCAAACAGATTTGTGTGGTGTCCTGAAGCTAAACTCTTCTGGCTTCTTACTCATTTAGGGGAATGCTCCTTTGAAAAAACCATGGCTTGCTGAATTTGCAGGTTTATAGATAACTCAGTTGCTTTCTTCCCCAATATCTCATTCTCAGTGACAGATAACTGGATAGTGTTCTGGGGCAACAGTTGAATGAACTGGGATAAACAGGTAATTCACCAAAATAGTACAAGCTTTTCACTGTTAACCAAGTGCTTACCCAGTTTCTTCTCCAGCTGGTTGGATAAACAACTAGAATGTCATTCATACTTTTCCATTTCAAAAAATGTGCTGAGTAAACGAAAAAGACATCTGCCCATTAGCACAGATGGGAAATACTTGCTAAGAGGTGGATTTGATGGGTAGCATCTCTCAGTAATTATGTATAGACTTTTATTTTTAGTCTTTGTGTTCAGAGCTCCTCTTCTGAAATACTCTACGTGCTTCTCATCTTCACCATAGCTGGGCTTGCAATCAGGGATTAATCTTGATGAAATCATGACTGAAGGAGAGAGCAGCTTCTCATAGGTCTGGCTCTGCTTGAGTTACTGCATAGCTGATTTATTTCAAAATTGAATTGAATCCATGACATCCACTATTACATTGTGGACACACCTTGGGGTAGTGATTGGTTTGGGATTCTTCACTTGGTGTGTCTTATCTGTGCAGAATCAGAACAACGTACTTGAACATAATTAATTTTTCTGTTTCCGTTTCGGAAAGGTACCAGACTGGCTGCCATAGAAAATAATTTGTGATGTGTCTCTGTATTAGGTGCTTAGGGCTGAGAGTAAAGGTAGTTCTTGAGGCCTGTGCAGACAAGGAGACCACCAGCAGTTTAACTGTAAAGGCAATTCTAAAAATGCCCTGACATTCTCCTATTCAACCTGCCAACAGAAAGTTTTTGGTATTCCTTACAGTGCTGGTGTGTCTAGATTTTCACTGTCAGACATACATGATGGCTGTCAAACTTCTGCCATTATTTACTGGGATTTACTTGTAGCTTTCTTTGATACCTTAATAATTTTTATTTTTTGTTAGTGAGTGCTTGTAGAAAGTGTAACTTTCTTCTTCCTCTTCTCAATATTGAAAACAAATCTATGAAAGTAACAGATGCATTTAAGTAAGAACGTTGCTTTTGGTCATGTTGGATGATGGTTTTTGTGGTGGACTGGTGTAAATGGCTTAGGCTAAGTGTTCTTTTAACTTGCACTGGAGTAGACTAATTTTTTTGGTGGTGGGGAAAAGGGCCTCTAAAGTGTATTATGGAGCAAATGTCAAGTGAACCCTCTGAAAAGTAAAAATGCTTTGCAATTTAACTTTACCATTCTATCAGCCTAGTTTAGGCTGAGTTCCAAGTGCAAGCTTCTGATACTACAGTTCTCTGTGTTTTGATGCTTATCACTTGCTTGCATGAGCTCAGATTTTGTTGTATAAAAGGTATGTACCCAGTGCTAATAGCAGTAGTAAAAGAAAAACCAATCTGAAAATACGCTTGTATTATATCCTAAAAATAAAGACAACCTAAATTGATGCTTTTGAAAATTATTTCAAAGTAGTACTGATGTTTGCAATTAATTGTATTAGATGCAGTCCTGTGTTCTCTGTAGTTATGTGGGTCTGTAGGTTGTTTGAACTAATGATGTTGATCTGTTCTGTACCTAATGCTTTACTAACAACCTTCCCTCCAGTTTGGAGGGAGGAGCAGAGACTTTACACTTCTGTGAAGTGTCACTGCAGCTGATCTGATATTGAGGTGTGTGAAGTGTGTGCGTCAGTAATCCCTGCTATTGTTATGGTAAAACATGTGTTGTCTTTGATCTTTTGAGGGTAAACATGGCTTGGGAGCACTGACTCCTGAGCTAACAATGCACTGTCAAGGAAAATGGTACCAGTCTGATAAATGCATGCAGACTGATAATTGGTACATGCTCGTGGAACCTTAGTGTGCTCAATTTGTCAGGACTGGGCAGCTAAAATCCTGTTCACTGAGTAATTTCAAGGTGTAAAGCAGAGGTGGAATGGGAAAAGAGCCTTTAAGTACTTTTTTTTTCCTGTATTGCCTTGTAATAACTTAGTTCCTAAAAATAAGATCGTGAAGCAATCCTAAAAATATGTTGCTGATTTATCCAAGCCTGTGTTGTCACAAAATTGGCCTTTTTTATCCTTTACTTGCAGATGCCCATATACACCTGATGATTTGGGTGCTGGTGGTAACATCCAAGGGCAAGAGTGTGCTAGAAATGAAGTTCTGCTCTTGAAAGAAATTTATGTTTAGCTGTGAAATTAAATGACATTGTTTTATGTGCACCCTCCCTCAAGAGTCAAGACTCACACTGGGGAAGAGTGGAAGCCCTTCTGCCATTGGTTTGGTTTTGGTTTTGGTTTTTTTTGTGTGTGTGTGTGTGGAACAGATTGGAGTTAATGCACAGCAATGTGAACAAATAGTTGCAGAGGGGAAAAATACAGCTAAGTGGGATTTCTGTTAGCCTTTTTCCTTGCTTCTTTTTGAACTTTGTCACTCTTGAGGTGAATTTGTTCTCTTTTGTCAATTAAGTCTTAACTTGCTCTAGAATGTGAAACTTAAGGTAACAGATGGGGCAAGACTTAAACATCTACACTAGTTATTTCCCCTGGTCTGTAACATTTTTGTTATTTTCTTAGAATTTATTGCATTCAGAATGTTGAAGTTCAATGGAGCTGCTTTCTGTAGCACAAGAAGTGCTGGGGCAATCCAGGGATGAGGTAAAGGCTGTGTAAACTTGAGTGTGTTTTCAGGTTGTGAACTGGAGTGTCAGGTTATAGTTTTGCAGATTTTCCTTCTTGCAGTTTTTAATGTGAAGTATAATCAGAACAACTTTTAAAAATAGAGAAATTTGCTCTTGTTTAAGGGCCTTGGGTTTCCCAAGTCCATTTTAAATACAGCTAAAGGTAGCTAGAAGATGCAATTCTGTAGAAGCCCAGTGCATATTTTAAAATAGCTTTGATCATTTCTGCCCCCATAGTTTTCTTGCATACTTGAGAATGTGCATTCCAGAGTGGTGATGAATGGACATGATGCAGTTTTGGTCAAGAATATAATCTTATATCGTTGATGTACGTGAAGTTGTGGGAATACAAGTTAGTGTCATGTGGTTAAAGCTGTTGGTGAGGCAGTTTATTCCATTGAAATGAGTTTATTTTTAATCGCTGATGTAAATACAAAAGTAGCTTTGTGACCATTTTTACAGTTAACCTTTGGCTTTGTGGGTGTGACTCTTTTTTTCCCCTTTGAAGGGACTGTGTTTTTAGGTCTAATTGGGCTTTTTGTCACCTTAGAACTGAACTGGGGAAGCATAAGGTCAAATTGAAATGCAAAAGGCAGGCCTTGAAGCTATTTGATCTGAAAGATTGTAATTTTAGGTAATTTAAGCTTTCTGGATTTGCATACTGGCTTTTATGTAAGATTCAATGTTAGTTCATCTACAATGGTGGAAATAATTGTAAGTCTACCAACTGGATTTTCATGAGAAGAATTGCTTTTGAAGTGTGCTGTTTTGCCTGGTATGCATAAGGCAGCTTGCTGCTAGGAAGTTCTAATCTGGTCAACCATTACTGCTCTTGAGCATGTTAGTGAATTCCCTTGTTCTGTTCCTCTACTTTGATGTGCAAACAGGAAAGAAAGAGATCCTAGCTGTATGTTTGTAGGGTGGGATGGGAAACGATGTGATGGTTATGTAAATCTGAATACTTACAGAGGCCAGTTTGAAGCCTGTGTACAGCCTCTTGACCAATAATTACTCTGTCATTTTTTTCCAGTGACTGTAGCCAATGTCTCTTCTGCCCTCACTTCGTGAGGGGAGAGAAGGAGACTGGGTGTTGGCTTCTGACTCAGCGAGTGAGAAATGGCTGGGGTAGTTCTTCACTGAGCCTGGGGTTCATGGGAGTTCAGCTATTTGAGCGGGGTAGGGATGCAGTCTACAAAAGAGAAAATCCAACCCCCAAGAAACAAGAACACGGTGGTTTTAAAAAATGCTTTTCTTAAATTAGTGTATAATGGTTTGTATCCAGCTTTTCTGAGGAGGTCTGGTTGTGAACCGCTGGTATAGTGCAAGGCAGTGGTGGGACTGCTGCCAGTCGTAAATCAAAGGGGAGGATTGTGATCAGGGCAGCTGATGGTGCTGGGCACTATCTCAGGCCTGCCTTTAGTGCCTCGTGTCCCGTCTTGGCTCCCTGATGGAGCTGGTTTCAGCGCTGCTGTTTGAGAACATGAGGAGTTATGATTGAAATAAAAAGATGTTTTGGGTGGCAGGGTCACCCCTGTTGCTGCTATGTGTCCTTTTAAGGAAAGGGAAAAAAGCGTGGACATGTCTTACTGGTTCTTCCTGCTTGCTGATTCTTCTGGAGCTGCTGTTATATTCTCTTGTGCTTGTTAGTGGCCTTGGCTCCTAAAGAGAAGGGAATAGCTCACTTTACTAAAAAAGGAAAACGTTAATAAATTGGAAGGTAGAAAAATATGTATGTGTTTTCTATAAAACATGCTTGTAAGTCTTTGGTAAAAATTAGGTTTCTGTTGCCTTCTGAAATGAAACATCCATATTTTGCAAATATGTAATAGTATAGCCAGGATTAAGAGGGGAAAAAAATCCCACTCTGGCTGTAAATAAGCAATTGTGTTACCCGTAAAAGCAGCAGAGAAGGGTTATCAAAGTGTCTCCAGGTATGTTGTTAAATGAGCAGTGTTTCTACATTCATAGTCAATGAATAAGCCACCTGAGAAGTTTCCTGCTTTTATTTTGCTAGCTTCTCTTCTTGGCTCGTCCTTTTCCATCCCAGGAAAGCCATCATCAGTGCTGGGCTGATTCCTTGTTTCAGTTCAGTGCAGCTTTTCGAATAAAGGAGATCCTCTGTGCTGAGAATGAAAGTAGTCTTAAGCTTTAGGCTGTTGCTGCTCCTTAACCCTTTGTATTGCAGAGCTCCTCCAGGTGCTGTTCTAACAGATGCCCAATGTACTCTGTGTACTGGAGTCTGTGACAGCAGACTTTGCTCCAAGGCCCCTGCCTGGCTGCTGTGCCTTGCCTTGGTTGTGTTGTAGGACACCTCTTCACTTGGTTCACACAACTGAATGGTTTTTTCCTTGGACCCCGTTCACCTCCTGGCACCGCTCCTTGGAAGCTGAACCTGCACAATCCCTTTGATTTTTCATAGTAGTAGTGAATAAGTTTAATTTGTATTACATAGACACTAAACAAAAAGGGTATAAAGGACTGATGAAAATGAAGATGTTGATTGAGCTGTAGGAAGATTCTACTTGGGATGTGTGAGTTCATCTGCAGGTCTGTGGGCTGCTGAATGCGATTGAACAACTTAGCTTAAAAAAGCAAAGTACTTTTTTCCCCCCCATGTCTTTTCCTGCACTATATTGTTCAGAATTTAAATACTGGTTTTACTGTCTAATACATCTTAGTGGGGTTTTTTTTCTTTCTACACCTTCCACTTATTACCTGTTTTTGAGTTCTGTCAGAGCTATGTTACTCGGTTTTGAGACTGAATGCAAGGACAATTGTGGCATCCTATTTTTTTCTGTAACACCTACTAATCATTAATGTGTTAGGTTTAGAAAGAGATTTTTCAGCAGGAAAATCCTGGAACAGACTGATGTGCATATAAGCAAGGAGAGAGTGACACGTCACAACTGTCTCTCAAAGTGTAGTAGATTGCTTAGGCAGATACTTCTTCAAGGTAGGTGTTTTCAAAAAACAAGAAAATCCATTCCATGAGGAAGTAATATGGAAGCTAGATGTTAATAGAATGGGGATAGTCCTTTTTGCTGAGGAAAAATGAGGTGTTTTCCACTTTCCACACTTGCCTGATAAGGTGGTTTAGGAATGTTTACCTTGCTGATGGCTGAATAAGCCTTTTGAGTGCTGTGGTGGTGTTTGTTACCTTGTCCTCCCAATCCAAGTCTCATGTCCATCTCCTGCCAAGGGGGTATGGCTGCTCTAATTCTCATTCTCTTCTCTCCCAGTGACTTCCTGGACTTGTTTCTCTTCCTCTCTCAATTCACAAGCACTGCATTTGAAAGTAAAACAGAACCCTACTGTGTTCCCTGTAAGGTGCTTTTTAAACCAAACTTTGTTACCATTGTGTCCTTACTGCAAAGTCCCTAACAACTTCTAACACAAGAAGTTACTCTCTTTCAAGGAGCTGTTAGACTTAGCATCATTTACCCTCTCTTCCTTTTTGAACTCCTGTATTTCTGTGTCCTTGATTTGAGACTTGCTTTCTTTGGATGTGTGAAGTTAATGCGAGCTCAGAGTTGTACTGTGTTCTGAAGATGCTCTAGTAGCCATGTGACTGCTAAAATTGAATGTTCTTAAGTGACAGTTACCCAGGCTGAGGGTGGGAAGATGCCATCTGGATGTGTGGCTGTTCGGGGTAGGGAAGGACACTTTTCCTGAAATTTCATACTAAGAGTGGTTAGTTGAGATTCAGAGGAAGAAATTCTGTACCTACAAGCAGGGCAGGGGTGAAAGTCTTACTTTCCAGTGACATATTTCTTCATACTGAGATTCAAGGGGTAAAATAGCAGGGAAATACACTCCCACCCCACTAATCCTCCTACTACCAAATCAGTTGTCAACTGCTTCCATGAAGCCTAAATGTAGTGTGTGTGTATGTTCAGAACACCTGCATTTCAAATGTTAATTTTAGAAGAATTTGGTAAATTAACTGTAGACTGTATAGTTTTGCTGTGGCCACGTTGGCCGTAAAAAGCAAAAACATAACAAGCAACACCCTCCCCTCCCCTCCAAATTTTAAACAGAAATTAACCTATGTGGGCTACTCGTATTGTTGCATTGGAAGATGTGAAGGTTGTTATTCTGCACCTGTAATTGGAATTGTAATGCAACCCTCTTAAACATTCATTCATACTTGTAAGGTCTGCTCTTGGAAAATCAATCAGCTCTGTGTTAGTGGGATACTGCTGCCTGTCCTGAGGCTCTCATTTGACAGATCTTCAGAGTATAATGATCTAAAATTTATACGGCACAGTGCTTGGTAACTGGATTATGATTGTCTTGATTAAAAACAAGGTTAGAAGCATTCTATCTTCAGGTAAAGTGCTTGAATGCTTTGATGGCTGCTCTGATGTCTGCATTCATGTTGGTAATTTCTTGGTGGAAGTATCTTTTACTTGTGTGCATTTTGGCTTTGTATTTTTTAAATAAGAAGCCATAGTCAGATAGAGATTTATTTAAGCTTCTTATATAAAGCTAATACAGTAGAATTTCATTTTCTTTGATATGGATACTGTGTTCTTCTCTTCCCCCAAGAGAACAACCAAACTGGAATAACTCCAGCTGATGTTCTTTGAGTGATAAAACACTAATGCCGAGCTGTGTGTAAGAGTAGAGATGGAGGTTGTGTCTGCAGTTGGATGATTTGATTTAGTATCAGAAATGTGCTGGAAATGTGACTTACATATAATCACACAGTAATTAAGGTTGGAAGGGACTCTAGGGATCAGCTAGTCCAAGTCTGTGCTCAAAGCAGTTCTCACCAAATCTGATTTATAGAATAATTGCAGAACAGTGAGGTCAGATCATCTAGAGCTCAGCGGAGGTCTGGAGATCATCTAGTCTAGTCCCATACTCTGAGCAGGGTCAGCTACAGGGCTGCCAGGGTCTTGTCCAGATCAGTTCTGAGCATCCCCAAGGATGCTATTCCATGGCCTTCTGGGCAGTCTACAAAACCACTTGACCACCACTGTGGATTTTAAACAAACCCAGCAGGTAGGGAGTATGTGACTGGAATTTGCTGCTCTGAGCTGTGTCAGTTGCTGTGAAACTGGTCCCAGCTGTGTGCACTTCTGAGTTCCACTGGTTCACTTCAATGGGGCTTATTTGACTTTGGTGGGAGGCTGTAGTTTGAACTTTTACATTCCCAGGGTTGCCTTCCAAACTGTTCCAGGAGCAGTTGCTGTCACTGGAGTCGAGATGAACTGGTGGGGATACAGATAACAGTGACCACATAAATGTGGGTAACACTTGCACAAGGTATGAGGAAGGGGATATTTTTGAGGATGGAAGCTAGTAGGAGGGCAGTGTGTGCTGCTTAAGATGCTTTTATTGTGGTAAAATAATTGCTTTTCAAGTTGCATACTGAGATTTAAACAACTGAAATATTACGTAAGTTCCTTGGTTTTGAAATAGACCAAAAAAATCAATTTTGAAGTAAATAATGGATGAATGATAAATCCTTTCAATTACATATTAAAATTTATACTCCAGATTAGGAATCTTTAGGTCCTAATAATACTGGCCTAGGTCAGTATGGTAGAGAAGTGACTTAAAGCAAAAGCGAAGTGCAAGTTGCCCGTGTTGCTCTGTGGCAACATCCCTTGCTGGGGGAGAAATGTGGCTTGCCACTTTGCTTTTTTAGCTTCTCTGTTCTGTGTGATTTTTGTTATCGTTTGCTGGTGTACTGGCCTGGAGTAGTGATCTGTGAAACACTACTGCCAGCACTTTGGAGTTTGTGATCCTACATGGTTTCCCTGCCAGCTGGAAAGCAAAATGGAAAGAAGCAAAACAGAGAAGGATCCCGAACTCTGAAGCACACTTTTCCCAGGCTTTATCCATCAGGACCTAGTAAAGCTTTGCTTAGCTGCTGACTGATACTGTTACCAGGCTCTTGAGTGGTATTCCTCAGCTGAAGTAACTCGACCTGAGATCGTTTGAGATGTATCTGCATGTGGGTCTTGCACTCTGGTTTGTTTTGCCTTATTCCTGAGTCTCAGCCTTCTGCCTTTCATGGATAATGTGATTTACTAGGCCTGTGTCATAAACACTTCTATAAATACTCAGATTTAACTGGATCTGTAATCCAGTGTTTAATTATTTTACTAAAATGCAGCATTTCTCCAAATTTGTGCATACTGTTTTCAATTAGGGCTTTTTTTGGGAGAGAGGTCTAACATTTTTTGCATTGAGCAGCAGTACCACCAAGAGAAAGGTTTTATGATCCTGTCTGTGATGTGTGAAGCTTGGACTTGAGAGGCCATTCTGGAAAAGTGAGTCATGCTAAAGACAAGCTGGGTAGTACATGGATGTGGTGAGTTAAATACTGAGCTACTTTTTTAGCTTGGAGAGAACAGTGCCCAGAAGTCAGAGCAAAAATATCTCTCATAGAAAAATTCATCAAGAAAACTAGTGGTTAGGGAATGTTTTTAGATACATGCAGAATCCTCATGGTCAAAAGGTAGCCACTAACCTTTGGAATTCTAGATCAGGAGACAGTGGAAATTGTGTTTAGTAAGAGAGTGTCTTGCAGAGTGGCATGTGGTTTTGAATGCACAGGGAGTATTGAGTGGAATGGTTAAACAGCCTAGTTATTGTTAAAATGTATATGCATATATTTTGTCCTGGTTTTTCCTCTCAAGGTTGTTCTTTATGATGTAAAGATGACTTGTACTGTTCAAACTGTCTGTATGTACTATGGTAAAGACTTTGTACTTCCAGGATCATTTTACTGACATGCAGTGTCGAAAATTCTGTGGGTTTTTTTTTTAACTTGGATTGTGCATTGTCATCTGAAGAGTAGCTTTAATCGTGTTTTTCCTCATACAGACTTTTCTTGAGGTGGGCTGTTTAAGATAGGTGAATATTTGGAAGGAGTGGAACTCTTCACTAGAGCTTGGAACCCAAGACATCAAAAGGAAAATAATTACAATGAGAGCTGCTTTACTTTTTGGTGGTTAGTATCTATGCTTCAGAGAATAAGGTTATTTTTTCTGTCTCAAGAGATGGTTGATGTCACTTTGTGTGGATGTACACTCAGACAGAAGGTGAGACTAAAGACTGGCTTCTCAGCTTCAGTGATTCTGTGACCTTTTTTTATACACATCTCTCAAGAGTCCTTTAGTGGGTGTTTTCTCCTGCATTTCCCACTGCTGTGTAAAAGAGATAACCAAATACACAAACATGCTCTGGCAGTCTCTGAGCCCTTAGTCTGATCTCTTGACTCTTCTCTCAAAAATACAGTGAGGGAAGCAGTCCTCCTTGGGAGCAATGGTGATCAAGTGAAGAACTGACGATGCAGGCTGTTTGCAGAGAGTAGGACAGACATGGCAGGGCTGTGGGTGAGAATGTGCAGTTTGCTGTGGTACCCTGTCTCAGTGCTCTCCTCCTGACTGCCTGCACTTGCTTCAGGAGTTGCTGCCAGTATTTGAAATACCTCAAGTAACTCTAAGGTTCCCTGTAGAGAGGCTGTGGTGCATTGTGTATGTGTTAGACTATGGAAGACAAAGCTTTCCTTTCAGTTGATAAAATCAGTCAGATAATGGGATTCTGACCTCATTGCACTAATTACTGGGGAACAACTGTTAAAAAAATGGGTCCCCTGCCCCCAGTCAGCTGAAGGCTTTTATGATAAGACAGTTGGAGGGAATCTGTTGGAATTTAAGGTGGCTGTAGTTTAACTAGGCAAGGACAAAGGTGACTATCTGTAGGAAGTCATCCTGGTCAGTGGTGGAAACAACACTGTGCTGCAGCTGAGTGCTGAAAGATGCTGTGTGTAGGGAAATGACCTCTTCATTCCTTGTTCTGGACTGCCTGAGGAAGATTCTGTTTTCTTTTCTTATACTTCCTCAGGAAGCTGTGTGTTTTGGATATTGACTTTGATTATGTTGATTTTTTTGAAGTGAATGATAAATATCACCCCCTAGATACATAACATACTGCAGAAATTTTTATAAGAGCTTCAAATTCTGATCGTTCTGATAAGCACTTTTAATTCTTGTTCCCACAAGTGCAATCAAAATGTATTGATTCTGCATTTAACCTTTAGAACTTGGAAGTTCAATAACATCCTACTGCTGAACTGGACTTCCCCAAGAATAATGGAAAATTAATTTTAGAAGCCAGTTAGAAATGCAGCAAGATGGGCGAGGTGAATGTATGTCTGGTGTGTCATTCTGAAGAGGAACTCTCACTCTAAATATAATATTACAGATAATGCTGCATATATTACAGTGTTTATAGTATATAGAGAGTAAATACAGTATTTTTTCCCTCTTTCGACACAGCCCAATACTAGTCCTTTCTTCTTGTTTTTTGTGTCTTGCATAAGAACACTGTCACAGTTGTTATGGTTTTTTCAGGATACATAGGGATGGTTTTTGACATGAGCATTCTATTGTCAGTATGGTGTACACAACATGAGACTGTGAGCTTGAAGCAAAGCTGGTGTTCTTTACATGGTTGAGTCTGTGATCTGGCCATTCCCTTCCTGTGGTTTGCTTGCTGTGGTTGAAAGAGCTCACAGCTGTCAGACACCTTTCCTCTCCCTGCTGTGTTCTGTGGAGAATAGGAGCAATATCCCCCCGGAGGTAGCAGAAGCAGTTGCTTCATTTTATTGTCTGTAGGACAGCTGTCAATGCTGATCTGCAAAACCAGGCTGGTGAAGATGCTAAATGCAACTTAGTGCTTCCCACAGGAGGTTCCTCTGGTTGTGTAGTCCAGAGGAAAATCTGTTTTAGGTAGATATCTAGATATTATTTTCTCTGAAAATGTAATAAACTTCCTGGCCTTAATGAGGAATGGATGGAAATGGATGGCAGCTGTAGATACATAACACTTATATTTATTTATAAAAAATTACTGTTAAATTTTACTGAGAAATAACGTGGTTAAAAACTAATTTGACTTCATATGTCAAAATTTGATCACAATTGAGAAAACAATTTCTTAAAATCTGTCTTGTCATTTGGAACACAATTCACTTCCTATGAAAAGCAGTTGAGTTAAAAGGGAACAATAATTCCTCCAGCAAGTCCCCCTAGACTTGGAAAGACAGTGAGAAACTATTCTGGCTTAGATTTCAAGAATGCGTAGGAGCTCTGGCCTTACTCTGAGGTGTAGAAATCTAAAAAGTGTTAATCTGCAAGAAACCTGCCCTTGGGAACTTGCATTATTTTAAGGTAGGATACTAATTTCTCTGGCTGTTTTTTGAGGCTTTGCAAATGTGAACTGGAACTGTCTTCTCAAGCCTGTGGGTGGCTTCAGTGCTGCTGCTGGCAGCTTTTTCACCTGCAGTGCAGGTAAACTGAGCAATGCTATTTGCAACATCACTGCATTGCTCAGTTCAGTAGCCAGTGTTTTGTTAGGTTGGTTTTTTTCCTTCAGGGTACTTGAAAGGAAAGCATGTGTGTGCATGTGCACACATACCCAGATATGTGTGAGAAGGTTAAAGTTGGTTGAGAAAAGGCTTGGTATAAAAAACCAAAACAAAACGCAGCCCTTGAGAAGAAGGAAAGAAATATGTTGAGAAGGGGAAGAAAAAAATGTTTGCTGTTGTTTGAAGGACCCTCTAAGCCCACAAAGGGAGCTTTCTGCAAAAATGTTTACTTTGAAATGTTTATTTCTCAGAGTAATTCCAAAGATGAAAGAGTTGAATAAGATTTGGTGTTTCCAAGATTTTGGGCAAATGATAAGTTTCATAACTTCCATATTGATGAATTGCAACATCATGTATGCCTCTGTCCTTTATATAGTAATAAATCACCCAACCAACAAACGTGCATTACCCATATATGGAGCTGGGAATACTAATTGTGTCTAAAAAGGTGTTTAGGATGAGCTTAAGGAAACTCTTCACTTTATTAAAGCAAAAGCATAAAATAATTTACTGGAGTCATGATACCGTCATTCCTTCTATTCTTTTTATTCTTAATTTATGTGCTCAGTTCTGGGCTCCTCAGGACAAGAAAACAAGAAGCTGCCTGGAGAGGGTCTAGCATTGGCCACAAAGATGTTGAAGGGTCTGGAGCATCTCTTATGAGGGAAAAACTGGACCTGTTTAGTCTGGAGAAGAGAAGACTGAGAGGGGAATCTCATTAATGTGTATAAATAATCTCCCAGGCAGGTGCCAGTTGATGGTGCCAGACTCTTTTCCGTGGTGCCCAGTGACAGGCTGAGGAGCAATGGCCATAAACTAAAACACAAGAAGTTTCACCTCAGCATGAGGAAGAACTTCACACTGAGGGTGACAGAGCACTGGGACACCTGCCGAGGGTGGTCATGGAATCTCTCTCTCTGGAGACATTCCAAACCCACCTGGATGTTCCTGTGTCACCTGCTCCAGGTGACCCTGCCTGGGCAGGGAGGTTGGACTGGGTGATCTCCAGAAGTCCCTTCCAGCCTTAAAAACGATGTGGTTCTGTGTGATTCTGTCATGTACAGTCGTTGGTAATATAGATGTAGGCATTTGCAACATTGTCCCACTTGCATTTCAAAGGTATTAAAAGATCTCAGTTAAGTTATTATAACTCTAGACTGGGGCATCTTAGTATTCTCCTACATTCCTAGTTTCTGGGTGCTAGGCTCGACATATTTCTCAGTTCCTGCTGAGTCACCTTGATTTCCCTTAAATTAGTGGTGTATAGCATGAAAAATAGAACACTTTGAGTATGGCCTAAGAGCAGCATCACAACAGGGACCTCAGCTGATGGTAGCACAGGCTCATTCTTCTGCCTCAGTTGTCAGTGCTAAGTAGGGTGAGTACCTTCACAGGTCTTCTTCAAACTTCCCTTGGTCTTTGTGAGTGAATGCAGTTCTTTACAGACCAGAAACTAACTCAAGTAAGCAGTTTGTGTCAAAGCTGACACTCACCTCAGACTGCCTTTGAACTGTTTTCACTGTTCTTGATTGGACTGCTTGGGCATGCAGAAAGAATGAAAATAACATATTACTTGCTTTGCTCTGTAACTAATGGATATTTGATGTTTCCAAGTCTTGTGCATTTGAAATGGATGTATTAGTAAAATCTAAGGGAGGTGATAGCAATGGTGTGAGCAAAAAAATGGAGAACAAAGTGGGAAGACTGAGCTTCTGCAGAAAGGAGAATGGCTTTAAAAATGGCAGCCTCAGTCTGACTGAACAGTGGGTGCCCTGTCCAGGTTTAAAAATGCTGGTGAGTTTGTGAGGTTGGTTTGGGTTTGGTTGGTTGTGTTTTTTTTACACTTGTCTTGGGTTTTTTTTGTGAAGTAGTAAGTCTTCTCAGAGTTCTCAGAAGCATGTTACACAGGGAATTCCCTTTTTTGTTACTCATGGCTTAGCTGTTACCTTGCCCTGCTCCGGCTCTGGGTTTGCCAGTTCTCCTAGATCCAGCGGGAGCAGTGCTGAGCTGGTTAAACTGGGTTTTATCAGTTGGTGCCATACCCAGAGCCACTGGTGGTGTTTGCCCTGTGCACCGAGCTCCAGCAGGGAGGCACAAGGACTCAGGGCCATGGAAATCAGGCACCCTGTCAGGCGAGGAGCTCACACTGTGCTGCTGAGGGGCCTCTGCTGCTGGACCTTTGGTGCACTGCCAGGACAAGTGCAGTAAATGAGCAGAGTTAACTTCTCTTGATAATTGCAGGTAGAAATCAGGCAGCCTATTTCAATTACAGTGTAAATTACAACTCTTGCAGTCCTTTTTTGGATTCCTGTTGCACCTTCTTCTGAACAGGAGCTACCTGGAGCTTTTTGCTTTAGAAGTTTACTTGCAGAGATAAGTCTTCACTTGTTGATGAGATGTTTAGCCTAAGAAGCTCTTGCCAAAAGTAAGACAGAATGAGAACATCAGAAATAAGGAAGGAAATCAGTATTCCTTGACCGTTTAGCAAGCAAAACATTCTGTTTTGTTTCAAAGATGGCTTTGTGTGTGTAAATTGTTACTGTTTTAGTATATATTTGGTCTGAGTTTAAAAAGCTGGAGGGAAATAATCTAATTCTGGGGTAGAGTTGAATCAGTTTGTAATGCAAAGGAGCAGCATTTGGTACTGAATTGAGGAGAATTACAGCTGTTTGAATGAAATAGATCCCAATTAAGTTGCAACAGCACTTTGAAGAGAAGTGAACCCTGAAAAGAGAAATGAGCAGTCATGTGGCACATCCTAACCCTTGAAATTCAAGCAGAGACTGCAAAGCTTTTTGGCATTATGGGAAGAACTTGTGTTTTGAACTCAGTTGCAAATTCTAATGTTCTGAAATTGGATAAAGTTTTCAGAGGTATTGTTTGTGAGAGTAAACACTCCTACTGCTGTTCCTTGTGACACAGGACTCGATTAAAAGTTCTGAGTACTTACTGTTGTAGTGACTGAGTTAACTGTATACTGAAACAAATTGAGAGCAAAGTAAATTTTCAAAAAACCAGCCCAGCCAAGTTGCAGAGATGTTTGTGTTCTGATTCTGTTCTTTAATTAGTGGATTGCATGCTTATGAGGGGGGTGGGTATGGAGCAAAACACTCCCTCTGGAAAGGTAGAAAATGTAGCAGCAGGATGTTCGCTGTGCATTTCCTGCTGCCTTCCTGCCTGTTTTCAGGCCTTGGGCTCTGCTAGGGTTTCCTCCCTCATGCTATTTTTCCCTTTCCAAATGTTTGCTTGTCGTGGCACACTAAGTAGTTGCTCTTTTAAGCAGAAATGCAGGTATGTCAATATTGTCATAATGTTACTGTTTAATCTAGTTACCTTAGAGAGGACCTTGTAATTTCTGCAGTGCTACTGTTCACCAAAATAATTAGCCTACACTAAACTGCAGTCCATTAAATGTGACCTGTGTGCATAATACAGTAGCAGGAGATATTGTAATCTGTAGCTGGTGTTCATGAATTAGAGGTAATCTGTATACAGTTAAAACAACCAAAAGGAGAGTGTAAATATCAATGTTAGAATATAAATACAAGTGATTGGACTAGCTACCTCAACTACAATCTTAATGTGCAACCAAGAGAGCCCATATCACAAATGCTGCTTGTAGTCCTTCCCTTGAAACTTCTTTGTAACTTCAAGCTCTGTAATCTATTTTGCCTATTCTTCCCCTGCCCCCTTCCACAGGAGCACAGGAAGTTCAGCTGTGACATATAAAGGCAGGAAATGTGTAATGAGTGAGACAGGCCAACTTCTTCTGTAGCTATTCTATATGAATATTAATATTACTTCTGAATGTAAGTTTCTGTTTGTGGTATTATACAACTATTGAAAGTGAAGTCTAATCTTTGTTGTTTTTTTTTTCTTCTAGAGCACAACAATGGAAGAAACAGCTATATGGGAACAACACACAGTGACTCTTCACAGGGTGAGTTCATACAATTGGCTGTGTGTGCCTAATGCAGGATACTGGTAGTTTTTGAGAACAATAGGAAAAAGCCAGATGTCAGGAAGTGAAGGGAAAGGAAACTGTCATATTCCTTTGTTTAAATTTAGAAGCGTTGTAAAAGCGCCATGTGATGAATAACCATGCTAGAAACAAAGCTTTAGTTTACATCTGTACCTAACTGAAAGGAGATAGAAATTGGTTCATTCATGTTAGTGCTGTAACTGTGCTTGTAAGTTTTAAAACTTTATTTGCAGGGACATTAAACAGTGTAGTTGCATATAAATAAATGTATTCACAACTGTCCTATTTGCTTGCCACTTTCCTAAACCACTGGCTGGAAGTAATGGTTCTGGGTGGTCAGAATGTGTACCCTGCACAAAGGAATTTGTGCTGGGAACCAGTGAATAGCTAGGTTGCTTTTGCATTTAGACTGACTTCTCTTGTTTGACTTATTCCTAAATTAATTTGAGTTCTGAGGCAGCTATCATGAAGCTCTACAAGAGAGTCAGTAAGGAGTTAATTTCTTGGGAAAAGTCAGAGCAGGGTAGATGCCATTTGTGGCAGCAACTTAGTATTAAAGGAGCCGTGGAATCATGGTCCAAATAGCTGCATTCATCCCAAAAACAGGCAGGTGTGGAAGTGGTGTCTCAAGGGAGCAGGTTATACCATTTGCCTTTAGTTCATTATAGAAAAAAGGTATTTTAAAATTGTAGCGTTGATGGGAAGAATGGACCTTGGACAGAAATGCCCATGTGTAGGTCAGCTGGTCAGAGAAAATGTCAATTCCGTCAGACCTGTTAGCTGTTGATTCTAAAGGTTTTAATGTTGTTGATTCAAAGTAACTGTTTGGGTCGGTGCCCTTCCCTGAAGGGAACAGTTACACTCCAAAGGTTGACAAAGTATCTCATCTCTGACTGCAGCCACATGTGAAAAGAAAGTATAAGTGAAAATGAAAGCCTGCAGTGATGTTTATCTAGGCCACTCTTTAAGCTTCCAAATTTTTAGGTCAACAAGTTTTTAAGCAAGAGGTGTTATCTCTGTATATAATTAGTTGGCCTTTATGTTTTCATCTTGAAGCTGTCCAATCATCCCTGTAATCTCGGTACACTTCAGGTTTTTTACTTGTATTACTGATTAAATCAGTACTGCTTTATAGTTAAAACCAAACAAAAAATGCCACAGTAATACAAGGTTGGCCTGTGGGCTTGGTGACAGTTCATTTTCTCTTGAAGGGACCCTTTTCATGGTCAATTGGAGCACTAATTTCCGTGACACCAGAAGTGAGATGTTGAGTCTATGCACAAAGAAATAATGAAATGCTGCATTATGGTGTTACCTTAAACAAAATTTTAAATAACTAGTAGGACCCAAAGGTCTCATTTTTGGTTGCACTTGCAGCATAGTCAGAAGGTCTTTAATGGCATTGATGTGAAAGTATTATTTGATTATGATTCTCATTATGGTCTTTTATGTGCCTAAACTCTGCCAACTCTTGTGGTATGACTGTTTTGTTACCTGATTAAATTACTTAGGTGTTGATAGCTGATGACATGTACTGTTAATAACTTCAGTAGCATTGCTTTAGTCAGCTAAAAACAAGCAGTTATTTCCATCTGCCAGATAACAAAACCAAACCCCTTATGCTAATATGAAACAAATATGTGCTTAGAATTATCCTTAACACTGGGAAGAGGGTTTACTGGTGAATCCCAGCACTACTGTCAAAAGAGTCATTAGAAAGTTTTTTGGGAAGTAGAGGCTGGAATTTCTCACCAGGAGTTTTTGTTGCCTTTCTTTACCAGCCTTCCAGCTTCCTGGGCTGGCCTGCTACTTAACTCTTAATTGAGACTTAATCTTAACAGTCTCAAATTCAGTTAAAGTTTATCAGGTAGCTACAGTTTATCTTTTATTGAGAGATCTTCTGGGTTTATATACTTAATTGCGAAGTACTTGAAGGAGGAACCATGCGCTTTGTATATCATATGGGGGGGTTTTCCTACTTGGAGCTAAGTTCTGTGTGTCTGTGGTAGATGTGTGTCCTTCCCCCATGGCACAGAAACCAGGTATGTACCTACCTTTTTGCCTGTCCCACACTGCCCATTACTGTGGCACAGTAGAATAGTACAGCTCTTTTTTTGTGTTTGTTTTTTCTGCAACATCTGACAGGTGAAGTTCTGATACAAGGATTTTTTTTTTTTAATGCAGTTTTACTTAAAGTACATGTTAGTATCTTGTATGATCTGTAGTGATCAACATCTTGCTATTTCCAGACATGTCTAGGAGCTAGGCTCAGTTTTCAGAGTGTTATCAGCAGTTCTGATAATCAGTTGTCTCTCAAGATGATGGTAGGCAGCAGGATAAAATGGAAAGTAGGTTGGCTGATTTTTACTGGCCTCTTAAATTTTTAGAAGGATTTAGGATTTGATTTTTGAATTGGTAGTGTTTCAGAAGTCCTTGATTTATCTTACTAGAAACTCTGTCTGACTTATAGCCCCCTTTAACTTCTGTCTGTATATGAGACTGCATTGTTTCAGGGCTTCAGGAAGAAAACATCAAAGTCCATACTGGTGATTTGATTTGCAAATCTACTTTTTAAAAGTAGTATGGCAAGCAGCAAGATAAGATTTACAGTGAGTTTCGGCTGCCCTTAGCCTGATGTTTGTATTTCTTACCATGAGTGAAGAGAATTTAAAACTATTTTTGTTTATGGTGAAGGAAAGATAGAGAATATTTAAATGAAGTTTGTCATAAATGTCTGTTATTATCTCTTTTCTCCCTTTCCTTCCCCACCCAAATACAGTGCAGACTAAGTTCTGGTTGTCAAAATAATGGAAAACTAAAATCAGGAGTGTAATGAGAGGGGAAATATTACTGATTTGAAAGGGGTTTTAGTAACACATTTGTGTAGGCTATTATATATTCTCTTTGACTTCAAAAACTAAAACTGAAAAAACCCCTCAGCTCTGGTCATGAGTGGACATTTAAGATCCTCCTTCATGGCACCAAGTTTCACTTAATTCTTGCATCCTAGCCACGATTTCTGGTTGATCCGTCTGGGATGTATTTTGAAAAGAAGTCCATTCACCTTCCAATGAATTAAAATAGATGTAAAAGAAGCAGTAAAAGGTGTGCCCTTCCCCAGTCCCCCATGCTAAGATCAGCTTCCTTCTTGGCAACAGTATGGACTAACTGCTCAACTCCATTTCTGAACCATGAATCTCCAAGGTTGTATTTTAATACTGTTCCTATTCACTGCTTACAGGCAAGTCTGAAGCATCTTTTTATGACCTCTGTTTTGGGAGGAAACAAGAAAGAGGTTGGGTTTGGGTGGTAATTAATGTCCAAAAAACTGAATGTCATGGGTCTTGCAGCCACATGCAGACTGCCATGTTGCCTCTGCTGTCACTGTAAGGTTATGAAACTCCTTGCTAAAGCTGGGTCATGTTAGTTAAAAAGTCTGAAAATGAGAACGGAAGTCTGCCAGCACAAAGTGTGTGCTCTCTGAAATAGAGGGGTGAGATTGACCCAAACCTGATCTTTTCCATCCAGTGATTGCATTTTGCATCATGGAAAATTGCAGAATAAATTCTTGAGTAAAATACAATATTTAAGTAGTAATATCCTCCCAATATTTTCTGGGCAGTGATGAAAGAGCTTTCTGGTTTGCAGATCAGTTATATTTAGAAAGCTTATTTCCCACCCTCGCTGCTTCCAGGCAGAAATGTAAGCATCATTGTTGTATCTTGAAATATCTAACAGGAATAACTTTTCAGAGGCATTGACCTTGCAGTAGTGGCAGGTCACCCTAGAGGGAAAAGATTGAAGCAAATTACTTTTGTTAAGATGCAGATGATTTGCAAGCGCTGACAAGGTTTTGATGTATTTAATGGTACAAGTGATCTTGGTATTATTCGTAAGAACTGAGCCTGCAGTCATACTACTGTGTGCAGCAATCCTGTCAGTTCCTGAGCTAAGTGAGGTTGAGCTGGGTAAATACCATCATGGGAAAACTCAAAGAAAGTGTTGCTGGAAGTGACACAGGGTTTGAGTCAGAGTTGCAGCTCAGTACTTACTGAAGATTGAGGTCTTGCTGATGACCACCTGAGGTCTAGGCCATAAAAATGCAAATGAGAACTCTAATCTCTTGGAAGAGACTGGGTAGTTACTCCAAAACTCTCTGCCTTCTAAAAGTGTTTCTTTTTAATCTGTCTTCTGCTACTGGATTGCATAGCAATGATTGGTTCATTGATCCTGCTTGCTTTCAAAAACTCATATTCATCTCATGGGACCTTTTTGTGTTTGGCATGAGAATGCAGATTGTGACCATTAGATATTAGAAAGTAAAAATATTTCTCTTGTTACATTATAGGCCCCTGGATTTGGATTTGGTATTGCAATATCTGGAGGAAGAGATAATCCTCACTTTCAGAGTGGTGAGACATCAATAGTTATTTCTGATGTGCTGAAAGGAGGCCCAGCAGAAGGACTGCTACAGTAAGTGCCAGTCTGTACCTGGGTTCTGATTTGGGGCATTCATCTTTGTCAGCAGTAGCTTAACCTCCTGATTGTTTTGGTCTCAAGTTGTCTGTCTGTAACTGTTGGCACAGTAGGTTTGTAATACAGGCAGTTTGCTCAGGGACACCTATTCACCAATATTTTCTTTTTGGCATAAAGTATTTATACTGTACATTTTGATATCTTTCATGTAGAGAAAATGACCGTGTTGCAATGGTTAATGGAGTTTCAATGGATAATGTCGAGCATGCATTTGCTGTTCAGCAGCTGAGGAAAAGTGGGAAGAATGCCAAAATTGTAAGTGAATGTCTTGAAGATTTAAAGTTCCATAGTTATAGAGCAAAAGTGAAATAATGTAATGTCTGCTATAAAATACAGGCATGATGCAAGGGATGTGAATAACACCTGTTTCAGGTTTAAGTGACAATCATGGCATGTTTATCAAGTGGGTCACTCAAAATGGGTTTTGAATGTGATGATGATTGCATTGTGTGGCATGGGATAATTGAGACTCCTTTTCCTTATGGTAAAGTTCTCAGATTGCCAAATGGTGGCAAGTCAGCTTTGTTTAATATTTGTTTACTTTGTTGGATGCACTTTTACTCCATTTTTTAAAGGCTGGTGTATGCTAAAGGACAAGTTGTTCGGGCACTAACGCAGTTCTTTTTGTGCTCAGTAAATAGTTTGCCAAAATAAAGTATAATTACCTTAATTCCTATAATTTTGTAGACTTACTCTAAGTGGTTGGTTTTTGAACTTTTGCAAAACAGAGCAGGTCATTACCAAAGGACAGTAATCCAGCTTTCTGTAGAAGTTTTGGGGTTATGCTGCAAAAAAATAGAACAAAATTGCACAACGTTTAGAAGTTTCTTAATTAATGAAAGCAGACCTCTCGGGCTTGTAGAAAAGCTTTTCTGCTGACAGATTTTTAGTGCATTTGTGTGCTTTAATGAAATTGCAAAGAAAGTATAATGTTTTGCATTTGTAGATTTGGCAGCAGTTCTTTAAAGCTTACAGAAAGCAATGTGTAGCAAGCTATGCAGTGCTTTCAGTATCTTACATATTTGGTGTGCAGATTTATGTAAAAAGAAGTAATTAATGAAAACTTTATGGTAGAACTTGGTTTACTTCTGTGCTACATGGCAAACAAATCTCTGAACAAGGCCTGGCTCATATTCTGGAGCCAGCTGTCTCAGTTGTACAAACCAACTCCAAACTTCCAGAGTGACTGCTCCCCTTCCTCTGTGTCTTGCATAAACATTTCTTTAGAAGACTGGGAGACTTCAAAGTTGAGCAGAATTACTGTCAATAGCATACTGAGTATACACTAGATTATATGTTAGCAAAAAAGGGTTTTAGCAGTGCCAGTAACTGATTTCGTGGTTTTCAGCAAAGAGGGCATTCAAACATGCAGCTCTGAAGACAGAATATTGTGTTGTGCTACAAAGGCTGTTGATTGTTACCCTTTTGCCACTTGTGCAAAAACATCAAAGAGGACTAAAAGAACTGTAAAAACAGGTTTCTAGTAATCTGTACTGATAAGTCTCCTGTATTAACTGGATATAATTTTGTGATGAGGATGCAGCAATTCAGAGCATTCACAAATACTGCATGTTTTGAATGCCGGGATTAGCTTGGCTTGTGACATTTAGTAACACCATTAGCATCACACAGCCAGAGGCTGATACCTGCTGTTGGCTTGTAGACCATCCGAAGGATGAAGAAAATTCAGATTCCAGTGACTCGACCCGACCCTGAGCCAGTGTCTGAGAACGAGGACGACAGCTACGATGAGGAAATCCGCGATCCACGGAGCAGCCGCGGCGGTCCCAGCGCCAGCAGGAGGCACGAGAAGAGCTGGGTCAGAGATCGCAGCGCCAGCAGGGAGAGGAGCTTGTCTCCCAGGTCAGACAGGAGGTCTGTCACCTCCAGCCAGCCTGCAAAACCCACCAAAGTCACACTGGTGAAATCCAGGAAAAATGAAGGTAACTTGTGGCTACATCTCTTGCTAAAACTTTTGCTGGTTTTTAAAGGCGAGCTGCTTCACTCAGTGTTGTGTTAAAGGCTGTGTGGGCAGAATGAACACTGCTGTTACCAGTTTGCCCATTTTACCAGCAGCTGGATCAAAACTTAAAAAGTGCTATTGTATTTCTGGTGCTATTTTTCATATTCCAAAATCTGTGTGCTTAGTTAAGGGTAAAGTATTATCTAGTGTAAACAAATCCCAACTGCAGCCAACATCTGGTAGTCAGCAGCTACATACCTACACTTTAGCTGAGTCTTTAGTGGGTGTCTTGTTTGGAAGAGGCAAAATTGCAGGTAGCATCTAAATTAAGCTATTGAGCAACAGCTCTGGTTATAGGCAGTGTTGGAAAAATAGACTAATATAATGGTAAAACTGTATCATTCTGTTACAGGCCATTGTTCATTCTCCTCTTCATGTTGCCTGTATAAATGCTGTAAAAAGCAGTCTTGTAAATCTCCAGATACCTCCCTCTTTCCTACTGTAACTTCATCAGTTTTCTTTTTTGTTTTATTGTAAAGAGTATGGTCTGCGGTTGGCAAGTCACATATTTGTGAAAGAAATATCACAGGATAGCCTGGCAGCAAGAGATGGCAATATCCAGGAAGGAGATGTTGTTCTGAAGGTACAGTATGTGATGCTGGTGGTTGTTTAAAGGCAAAACTCACTGACACAACTCTGCCTAGAATTGGCCATGTCAGTAACGTGATTATACTTAATAGAAGGTGTGTCACTTTTCATTAAATTATTTCAAAGATCAAATTTAACATGAATCAACTTCTCTAAGGAAAAGAAAACTACTAAGCCTTTTTGGTATTCCCTAAGTGTTATTCAGACAAATAATGCCCACTGTAAATACATAATAAAGACTGTTTGAAAAATTATGAAGCTTTGCTTAGTTCTAAGTAAAATGTGGAACTGTGCTATCGTGCAGCACTAAAACTTGCCTTTAGGTAAATTTTTTTTGTTTGGTTGGGTTTTTTTAGAACTAAGTATAGCCAGGGTTAATTTTTTGTGCCCCATTCCTGACAGTGTCCAAGACAAGTGGACAGGGCATTAAGCATCCTGGTGCAGTGGGAGGTGTTCCTGGCCATGGCAAGGTGGAACTGGATGGGCATTGAGGTCCCTTCCAGCTGAGACTATTCTATGATTTTTCATTCATACTAACAATTTTTATTTCAAGATAGTGCTGTGGATGTGTTGGTGCAGAAAAATGGACCATTCTTTGCTCTGTTGAGTATAGCAGTGCTGGTTCAAAAAACATAACTAATCTTTTATATATTTTGTATCTGTGCTAGAGGCTTTAACTTGGAAAGCAGAGAATAATTTTTCTCTATTATGCAATATTTTGGATGAGCCCAATGGACATGCATTGTATTATGATAATTTGATAAATATTTTAACTATTTCCAAGTATCATCAGACAGAACACTGCTCTTTTTGCTGGAGATTCCCTGGGGTTTTTTTAGTAAGTTTATATCTGTTCTTTTTTCCTGCTGTATTCCAGATAAACGGCACGGTGACGGAAAATATGTCCTTAGCAGATGCCAAAACATTAATAGAAAGGTCAAAAGGCAAATTGAAGATGGTTGTTCAGCGAGATGAACGAGCCACACTGTTGAATGTCCCTGATCTTTCTGACAGTATTCATTCTGCTAATGCTTCAGAAAGAGATGGTGAGTATAAAAACTTGATTTCTAAAGAGGAAAAAACACCTTGTGTTGTCAAGATGAGATATACCTAAGGGGGATGAGAGGGTGGGGAGGAGAAAAGTTAGGGTAAGATTGTAATATGGGTAAATTTTTGTTAGAATGTGGTTAAAAACCACACTTCAAAAAAGTGGAGAAAAAGATACAGTCCCTATTCTTGTGGCTTGTTTTAGGAATATTAAGTTTGGGTTTTGTGTAATAATAAGCATAGATTTAACATCTTCATGAGAATTCTCTGCAAAAGCTTATTCCCATTTAAGCAGGTCATGCCACCATTTAAATTACAATCATTTCATGAAAAAACAACTTTTATTTAACAGACATTTCAGAAATTCAGTCGCTGGCATCAGATCATTCCAACCGATCACATGACAGGCCCCGCCGCAGTCGTTCACGATCTCCTGACCAGAGGTCAGAGCCTTCAGACCATTCCAGACATTCTCCACAGCAGCCCAGCAACGGCAGGTGATGGCAGCATTGTATTATTTTTAAATCAACTATTTAATGTACATATAAGTTGTAGGAGTGCTTGGATTTATATGGTGTAACAAATGTGAAGCGGAGCTATGGAAGTGGCAATATGACATTCTTTGTCTCAAGAGATGCAGATAATAATGATCCAAATATTTTAGACTTGAGGAGAAACTGAACCTTTCTTTAGTGCTACATCTTTTTTAAACATAATCATAGAGCATGGTTGTATGAATGACAATGCAAGTTGGATTGCAATATATGTTACTGAATAATGTGTAGTTGTGTTTTGGTTTTAGAAAGCAGTTAGCTGTGAGGAGATTTGAGATGACCTGTAGCACAGTTGCTGTTGCATGTCCAGCCTGGGTAAACTTGTTGAAATCTTGCTTTGTTTAGGCATAGGGATTATCTTATCTTTCTGAATACACTTAGTTCCACAGAACAAGGTGTACTACATGGCAGGTTTAGCTTTTACACTCTTGAAATATTTGAACTTGGAAATGGAACGTTGATTATAATTCTTCAGTACGTAAGTCTAATCTTAGATGAATTCAGAGACTGTATGGTTTGGAATTTTTTCTCCTGCCATAAGAAACTTTAGTCCTGAATAACAAATCTGCCCAGTTCTGCATTTCCACCGTTTGGAAATAGACATTCTAATTTATTGAAATAGTGTTTCAGTGTTGGATTTCAAATTCTACTCAGTATTTGAAAGAGAAAAGTTTCTCTTCTGACTGCTCATATGCTAGAGCAGAAATTAGAATTGATCTGTGCACATTCCAAATTCAGCGCCTCTATCTGAAGATTTTTAGATGCTGTTCAAAAACTCTGAAAAAACAAATTGCAGCTGGTTGTTTCATTATAAATATGCCTGATTGCTTATTAATGAAATTGGTTTGCCCAAGGGGAAAATAACACACCTTCAGGACTTTTAGAGTCTTTTAAAGATCAATACAACTGCAAGAGAGATTGTACCTGCATGTACACCTGCTTGGGGTTATGGGTTACAGACATTTTTGCTGCTTTCGTGTACATTGGTCAGAGGGATCACAAGGCATGAAAGCTGGTTGTCAAGCAGGAATCACATTAATGGAAAAATCCTGAAAGCAGGGTCCCAGAGGCAGGGCTTTGATTGTCAAGGTTGCAAGATCTCTCTGTCCTATTTCAAATCCGTATGTCTCGACATGCATTTCTATTGCAGTCTGATAGGGCTCGTGGAGGGAGGAACAAAAAAAAAAATCTATCAGAACTGGAACTCTGACTGACTTAGCCTAGTGCTTTCCTGTCCTATTGCAGTGGTTTGGGTAGGTGGTCACTTCCTCCCTGTGGACCAAACTGTTGGAAGAATCAAATCCTCCCCAAGAGGGAACTTTGAAGTTATCTCAGCTCTGAATGCATCCGTTATATCTTCTTTATGAGCAGGAGCTACTTTGGCATGGCTTGACTTCCTGTGCGACATGTCCTTTTCAAGATCAGAAAATCTGGGCCCTGAGCCATGTAAAGAAAAACGTGCTGAGAGCAACTTCTCTTTGTAATGGTTGTTTGTCCACGTTTAAATCTACTGTAAGATCAGATTAGTTGTTAACTACTTAATTCTGTTTTGAATTTGGTGGAAAATCTGGAGGAAGAAAAAGGCTTAGGAAAAGGGCTGAAAGAACTGTGCAAAAAGTCTTCCAACTAAGCTTAAGGATGATGTTAGAAATGTATTGAAGATAATGAGACTTTATTTAGACACTGTTCTGCCAAGAGTTTGTATGTTAATGAGGAGGGAAATTCCAGGGGAATCCTCTTAGTCCTTTCATACAGGCTTAAGTACAGACTGACATTTCTGTGTCTGCACCAGAGTACAGAAATCTGCTAACAGATCTGCCTCAGTATTACTTTGGGGTCTGGAAGGGTCTTCAGTGTTGTCCACCTTTCAGTATGCCTCGCTGGTATGTACATCAGGCTGCTTGCAATGTTCCTGGATACTGGGTTTCCATAACAGTTGCTGTTTGATCATTCTGTCATAGCGTTAGAAGTGCTTTAGTTTTCTTTAGTCTAAAGAAAGTTCACAGTCTTGAACAGTCTTTTAAAACCTCAAATTCTAAAACATTTTCCTTAACTTACTAACAGAAAGGGTTAATTGTGCTTTGTATAACCTATGAAGAGTTGTACTTAAAAAGTTAGAATGAGCAAAAGAGGTCTCTGCACTTAAGCTGGAGAGTACCTCAGGACAAGTATCACATATCCTTTCTTAGCTATCTGGTCTTACTGCTGGCACTAAGAAGCTGATGAGCTGGGTAAGCTTTTGATGTGACCCACCCTAAAGACTGGCATTTAAAGCCAAGTGCTGCCAAATCTGCCAGATGATATCTCTACCCTTTACTAATTGAAAGAACTCCTGCTTGGGAACCCTGTCTCCTATGTTGACTTCCTCACCTAGGTATTGGAATAGCAATATCCTCTGATATGTTTCACACTTCAGCCTCAGCAAGAAAGGAGTGGTAGCTTGAAGAAATCACTGTAGAGATAATTATTTGTGGAAGGATGAGGCTGACTTCTGTAATACCATTGTCAGTTTATGTGTAGCACAAGAGATTGGTTCTGTCCATTTTCAAAACAAGCTGAAAAACTAGAATATAAAATAAAAAACCAGCCCTATTTTGAATGTCTTTAGGAAGATGCTACTTTGCTCTTACTCCTCTTATGCTAGAGGGTTTGAGATGTGCTAAAAACACGTTTAGGAAAATCCAGCAAGTTTGTATTTTCCGTAATTTTCTGTAGAGACAAACATTGCGTGTTGCAGGTCATTTCTTGTTCTTCAGTAATAGCATTGACATGTAGCTGATTGTATTTTGTAATTTAAAAATGTTTCTCTTAAGCACACTTTGAAAAAATGTTAGGGAGAGGAAGTGAGGTAAAAGGGGTCCTGACACAGCACAGATGTTAAACAATAGTGTCACAGTGCACACAGGGGACAATACTTTTGTCTCATGGGTAGTGCAGCTGTTAGTTTTTAACAAGTTTCCCTCATCTGGAACCAGTGCTGGCATCAAGTTGTTTCCTGTATCATCTTGTCATGTGAAATATTCAGAGCTTACTGGACAGTTGAAGCAAAGTCAAGGAAAAAAATCTACTCCCCTGCTTTTCTGATGTTTCCTTTTTGTTCTATCAGCTTTTTCCCATTTGAACTTTTGTGTCTGAGGTAGAGTAGACCTGGCCTTTTGCAGGCTTTTGAGTTGGCAAGGTGTATTTGCCTGCACACATAGCAGCAGCCCAGGAGCCTGTTGCTTCAGATCTCACCTGACTAATTTGTACTGTGCCTTCAGTGTCTGTATTTTAGTTACTCTTCTTGAGAGCTTCCACATTTACATTCTCTTGATGTGTGCAGGAATCAAAGCAGCATAAAATTACACTGGGTTTGGTCTGTGAAGAGGAAATGTAAAATGAATTTTGTCTTTGTGTAGTAACCGTAGTATTTTTTGCCATATTTTTAAAGCAAAACAGATAATCTTACTTTGGAATAATGCTCCTTTCAAATGTTAGGAGATGCTTGGAAACAGGTAGAGAGGGCTCATGGGGAAATTTACTGTAGTATCTTATTAATTAGTGCTCATTATCCAGAAGTCTCTGGGGAGTGGAATTAGCTGCAGCTTACAACACTACAGAACTTTTTTGTTTCTAGGACACTTAGCATGCCTGTAAATAGCTAAATATATGTATCTGTTTTTAACAAGCCAGGAACTATTTTCAATGGAATGACCAGTCCAGTCATGTTTTAGTCTGGTACTGTCTAGCTTATGCACCTAAACTAAAAATCCAAAAGAGGAATGAGAAAACATCTATCAGTGATGTTTGGGAATGAAGTAGGATAAATGCTTACATTTCATTTTGTTACACATAGTGGTTTTAGCATCCTTTTAATCAACTGTGGGAACCTCTAAAAGGGACTTTATCTGGATAACAAGAGGCATAAATAGAGATTTTTAAGATTAAACTACTGTGCTTGTTTTACAACAGGATGTAAGTCATTCAAGAGTGCTTCTCTTCACAGTTTGTTGTGGAGATTGGAGTACTTTTCTGTATTCTGTATTGTGTTTGGCTGCCTTGGGGCACATGGTTTTAAAAATACCGAAGCTTTGTTTCTTATATTTTAAACTTCATTTTGCTTCAGGAAAGCACATGGTGCTTGTGTTTCGATTTTTGTAATTTCTTTACTGCATGTCTTGGATAAGCAGACTGGGTGGAATCTGTTGTCTGAAGTCATATTCCAACTCTTGAAGCATTATTTCTGATGAGGATCTTAACAGTGTTTTGACTCTGTATGATAGGGAGTTGATCCATTTTTATGGGCAGTGATGCTCATTATTGCCTAGTAGCACCATCTAGCTGTTGGTAGATGTGCAGAACTTGTCTCTTTTTTCCTTCCAGTACAGACCTCTCCTTTATGAGAGGACATGGGCTTGTATCTACTGACCTAGTCATTGTTATCCTTGAGAAAATACCTTTTTCCTCCCCCTCTTGGCAAATCAGTATTGCATGAAAGTATTACATGAAAGGCTGCTATTTGTGTCTGTCTTACTTCAAATACTCTTTAAATCCTGGCTTATTTGCCAACTCCCAGGAAGAAAAGTTTCTTTTCCTAGCTCATTCTTAATATTCATCTGTTCCAACCCTATTAAATTATTTAGTGTTCATCAGATAACAGTGTGGTGGTTAACATTTCAACATGCAGCACATGTTCAGTTCTGCTGTGGTACAGCTGGTAGCTGTAGCTCAATACAACAATACAAGAATACCTGATCTTTTGAACTCAAGGAAAGAAATTGCATTCTGTAAAATTTTCCTTGCTTTTATCATTTAAAACAAGAACTTATTTTAACTTCTCCTAAATTACTTCAGTTTGCACTCCAAGTAAGAAGCAACAAATTGTCTTTTGAATAAAATGCGTAGAGGGGAAGCACTCCCCTCTTCTCATAGCTGTGAATTGAAGGCCTTATCCTCAGTGAGGAGATGAGAAATCAGGAACATATTTACATGGGCCTTGGCAGGGCTTTGCAAAGATAAAAGGTGCCACACCAGCAGCACTTGTGTTTCAGGGCAGCTGACACACAGTAGAGCCCATAAATTAGCTTGGTCCCAGCAAAGCCTGGGAATTAAGTCTAAAAATCCATGATTCCTATAGGAAGGGGTGAGGAAAAGACCATTGTAGTGGATTTTCTTCCTTTCTTCCCTTTGCTTCTCAAGGCCTTGTATATCTATGAATATGCAGCACGTGTGTGTGAGCTGTGTGCTTGAAGCAGAGAGCAGTCTGTGTCACTCTGCTGCTGCTCTCTTAACTGCCATGTCTAGGAAAGTCCTCTGTTCATGTGCTATCAGGGACAAAACAGCAGGCTTTAGAAATGGTAAAAACTGCTAATAATGTGATAGTCTAAGAACAAAACTTTCCTAAATAGTAACAGTGATCCTTATTCTCAGCTTGATGAATGAAAGTATTTATTCTTTAGTCTTAGTAGACTGAGATCATAGAAGCAGTTCTGTATGCAGAGTGGAATCTTTTTCTCTAATATAGTCATCGAAGCAGAGAAGATGAGAGAATAACTAAACCAGGAGCTGTCTCTACACCTCTAAAGAATGCAGATGATATTTCTAAAACTGTGGAAGAGGTGACAGTTGAAAGAACTGAAAAACAAACTCCACCACTCCCAGGTAAACATATTAAAATATATTAATTGTGCATGTTGTTGAGAATGGATGACCAGTAAAGACTTAATGCTCTTGCATGTTTGTGGAACAACTTTCAAGTCTTAAAACAGACCAAGTTCTAGTTATTTTTATTTCTCAATACAGACAGTCTTTGTAACCATAATCCCATTTAGATCTTAAGAGTTTTGGTCCTGAAAACCTAAGTTGTGGGATCTGTCATTATGTCGGGGTCAGATTTCAGTGTTTGGGGTTGTAAATGGTTGCGTTTGTGATGATTGTAAAGAGTTTTGTACTGATTTCTCAAGCAAGCTTAAAATCTATCATTTCTTTTCTGGGTGTTCAGTAGTAAATGTGTTCTTATGGGTTACTGTAGCAGATTATGACAAGGATGCAGTTAAGCCTGTTTAGAGCTACTGTTCCCAAGATACAACTCAAAACACTCCAAAATGCTTTGTTCATGTAGCACTTAACTACAGTCATGGACCAAGAAGGCAGGTTAACAAATGCAGTACAGCTAATCAAACCAGAGCAAGATCTCATTCCTTTTTCCCAAAAGGGAAGGATAAGTAAATGGCAGCAGATAAAAGCCAGATGGTGTAAAAAAAGAAAAAAACAAACAAAAGACAATACGGGACACTGTTCCGGGCAGGCTGGCACTTACAAGATTTTTGTTTACAGAATGAGGCACTTCAGTGAAATTACAAGTGGAGAAAGGAGCTGTGCAGATGGTTTAGAGGGAGCTGTTACTGAAAGGCTGGGTGCAATGAGAGAAAGCACATTCAAGCTTGAAAATATTTGAACACCTAAGGGATGAGCAGTGACACTTTCTGCATGTAGTAGTCAGTAGATAGTAAAGAACTGAAAGGGTTATGATGTTGATAGACTCTGAAAGATCTTGAAGATAAGAACAGTAGTTTTTCTGATATGGTAGCCATTATTAAAAAGATGGTCATAAGAGGTGACCTTTTACAGCAGTGTTATGAAGAGAGGCAAATGAAGTAATTTATATTTGCCAAGATGGAAAAGGATGTGGTAGTGAGATTAGACACTTGAATTCTGCATTTCTCTAAGATACTGAAGGTTAGTAATTGGCATAATCCCAATCCAGGCAGATAGGCGAGCCTTAATCCAAAATGATGTACTGATAATTGGTCTGAGGGACTAGCAAACAGATAAATAGTGGGGGTTTTGTTGGTTGGTGGGGAAGGAGAAATGTTGTGTTCTTGCATGAATGGGAAGAAGCACATGGAAATACTTAGTTTAGGCGGGAGGAATTCTAGGCCAGTACAGAACGCGAATATTTAAATTATTGTCTGCAGATAAAATTCAGTTGCCCAAGACAAACTGAGATAAAAAAGTGTAGCAAAGGGCATAATCCTTTAACAGCCTCATGAAAGCTCTAGGGAAATGAGGATTCTTCCAAGACTGTACTGAAAATGTTAGAGAAGCGATTGGCACAAACTGTGATGGTTTGCTGCTTAGACTAAGGGCAAGATGATTGTCATAGCTGATTGTGTCAAAGAAGGGTGTGAGGAAAGTATTTGTTGGGAGAGATCATCACAGACTTAGCCTAGGAAAGGTTCATTAGAGACTTAAAGGAAAATACTGTGTTACTGCATGGGAAGGACCAGAGTCACCTCAGAAAGTCATAATTACCCAATTGTTGCCTGAAATTTCCAGTTTCAGACTAGCCTGTTCAGTGATTTCAAAGGAAGATGGTGCAGTTGTTGGTAAGATCAGGAATATTAGACTAGTTCAAAGTCATCCTTGTTTGAAATCAAATTTTTTCCAGTGTGCAAAAATGAGCCTTACATGTAAATTCTTGTAAGACAACCAACCTTTTATCAGAGAAGAGCCCCTTCTAGTGCTCATTGCTGAGGGAAGCCTGCAGTGGCAGTTTCCTAACAGGAACTCCAGAGAAGTGCTGCGGCAAAGCCACAGTAAGTGCATAGCTTTAAGGACCACCAGCTGGACCTCAAGACATATATATTAGATTGAGGTTTGTTTTATGGTATTTTCATTTCAAAAATTGAGTTCTTGAGTGAAGAGAACCAATGGAAAACAAAGAAGTTATGTCAGATAAATCAAGGTTAGAAGGGTTGGAAATTGTCTTGCGAGCATGAAGCCTTCTAGTTCTCGTCGTTTTGCAGTGTTCAGAGTACTTAATGAAGGGCAAAGGAAGTTTGGGAATCTTTACTGAAGTAGAAAATTAGGCCAGTAGTCACACTGCTCTGAACGGCATGATGAGAGTGTCTTCTGTTGTAAGTTTTCTAGTATTTTACTTTTAAGTGGGTCTGCATGGGGTAGAGGGAAGGCTACTGCAGAAGTCATTAACTAAGTCTTGACTAAGTTAAACTTCACATTTTTGTCTTTAAATGACCAAATGGACATTGGAATTCTTTGGTATTTTAATAGAGCCAAAGCCAGTGTATGCACAAGGAGGTCAGCCAGATGTGGATTTACCAGTTAGTCCATCTGATGGTCCTTTACCCAACTCAACCCATGAAGATGGAATGCTTCGGTAATGTATTTCTGAACTCTGTTTGAACCTGCCTGGTTCTTAAGCAAACCAAACTTCTCCAGTGTGGTCAATAACCTTTCTCTGTGCTCTCATCATGTCCAGTATCCTATCCTGACCCCTCTGTTCACAAATAATAGGATGAAGGCATGAGATTTATTCCCGAGCCTTGTTGGCACTTACACTCTGTAATATACCATTTTAAAGTCTATTAATTTCTGTGGAAATTAGCCCTGGAAATAATCAACAGGTGAAAAGGATTTGCTGGGTTTGTCTCTCCCTGAGCACTCTCACTCCTCCGTTTGTGTCCCCATCTCCAAAGAGAGGAAAGTTACTGTAGTATATTCTTTACCTTTCACAGTAATTGGAGAGCAGTGAATAAAGGTTACTGCAGAAATGTGCAATGTCCCAGCGTGGAAATTAGTCTCAGCTGGGATCTCCTTTATGGTCATTAGTGTACGTGAGAATAGATTCTGGTTTGGTTTGACCTCAAATTCATCTTGATCTCTTCAGAGCCAGAATAGATCTCTATGCCAGCACAGCTCTTAAAAAGGAAGAATGTTTTTGGAAGAGAGTGCCAGTGTCTCACATAAACATTATGAGTGTTAGACAAACCATACTAAACATGTACGTGCAGGTGGGTTTTTTGGAATGCTGCAGTTGATAAGCAGTTAATGGGATGTTATAGCAAAATATCCACTAATTGACTAAGATTACTTCTTTGCATGTTTCAAATTTACCAGGATATTTTATGCTATTACACCAGTAAGTAGGTTATTTTCTAAATTTCTAGGCCAAGCATGAAACTGGTAAAATTCAGAAAAGGAGATAGTGTGGGCTTGCGACTAGCAGGTGGCAATGATGTTGGCATATTTGTAGCTGGTGTTCTGGAAGACAGCCCTGCAGCAAAAGAAGGATTAGAGGAAGGGGACCAGATTCTCAGGGTATGTCAAAACTGTTAACAATACAAATGTTTTGTTGTACCAAAGAAGGTTTTCTTTCTGTAGGATTGAGTATTTTGCCTTTGTAGTTCATACACGTTTTTTTCCTGTATGTATTTATTAGATTACTTACTAGGAGCAAAATCTCTTTTTACTGTACTGTTGCTAGGAAGGTTAGTAAGTTTTTTACATTAAATTTTGTAGACTAATTCAGTTGATAAAGTTGTTTGATTTCATGCTGGGTGACTAAGTTGTCAGAGTGCTCTGTGGGCTACTGATTTATATAGGTGCTCCATAAGGAGTGTAAAATGAACAGCTACCTATTATCCTGGAAGCTGTGTTTTTATTGAGAAATCAAGTGGGACTCTTTAGAGGTACAAGAGGCATGGCATGGCATGTGTTTGGCACTTGGTATGTATGAAATTGAGTAAGAAAAAAATCATAGCAATTGATTCAGTTTTCCTGTTGTATAATTAAATCTCTGTAATAATGTCATATGCTAAATCAAACTGATTGCTTCATTGATACCAGGTAAATAATGTAGATTTCACAAATATCATCAGAGAAGAAGCTGTCCTTTTTTTGCTTGATCTTCCTAAAGGCGAAGAAGTAACCATTTTGGCACAGAAGAAAAAAGATGGTAAATATTTGTATGTTGGAAGTGATGTAGTAGACTGCTTAGAACAGCATTAAAAAGTCTAGTGAACAGAAACTAACTGCTGGCTTGCAGGAAATTGGCACCTTGGGCTATTAAGTCCTTTTGGCTTTGGGGTAGGTGGCTACTAACAAATGAAGTAGAGAGTGATAGGGTGCCAGTATACACACACCCACACTCCCTAAACAGACAAAAAAAATGCCAAACAAAAACATCCTCTTCAGAAATAACCCTTACCACATAAGTGATGTCTTGGCATTATCCTTGGAGGAAGTAGAAGAGTCAGTTGTAGTTATGCCATTGAAAATGAGTGATTATGCTGATGTGTTTGTACATGCAAACTTCTTTTCTCAAGATTAATTCCTTCCAGGGTGAATGAAGTAAGCTTGCACTTGGATCAAATTTTTGACTATAAAAGTTGAATTTATGTTAGGAGAGTTTGCTATAAATAGTTATGCTGCTTAAAATAGAGCAGCTCTGAGACATTAAGGCTTCTTGAAGTAATGTACATTTAGAACAAGGAGAATTAAGGTGAGGCATTGCTTTGTGTAATTCTTGTGAGCATTGTAACATCACTTGAACTTATGTAACACTTGATATTTTGGGATTTCTTTTCCTTCTTTCAGTTTACCGTCGCATTGTTGAGTCTGATGTAGGGGATTCTTTCTATATCAGAACTCATTTTGAATATGAGAAGGAATCTCCTTATGGACTAAGCTTCAATAAAGGTGAAGTGTTCCGGGTGGTGGACACTCTGTACAATGGCAAACTGGGCTCTTGGCTGGCCATTCGAATTGGGAAGAATCATAAGGAAGTGGAAAGAGGTATCATACCTAACAAAAACAGGTACGATCTTGCAATAGTTAAATTGCTGATTCAAACCCACAATTTTAAGTGGTATAATGAATGACTGGACTTTCTTGCAGGATACAAGTGTATAGAATTAATTCAGTAAGAAAAAGTGACAGTGTAAAACATACCGAAGTAAAATATCTGTGGATTTGCTTTTGACTTTGCACAGTCCATGAATAAACTTCCTTCTCAATACAAGAGATAAGGATATAATAAGTTTTAGAAATGTGATACCAGGCTTAGTAAATGTCTTGCAGTTCATAATACAACAAATGCTTGGTTCAGCCAGTGGCAGTGCTTTTTTGAGAGTGTAAGCTTGCTAGTCAGGCATTACTTCAGAAGCTGACTGCTTGGTAACTGGGATTTGTTGTCACCTTAGGGCTGAGCAGCTGGCTAGTGTACAGTACACGCTTCCAAAGACAGCAGGAGGAGACCGAGCCGACTTTTGGAGATTCCGAGGCTTGCGGAGCTCAAAAAGAAATCTCCGGAAAAGCAGAGAAGATCTTTCTGCCCAACCTGTGCAGACAAAGTTTCCTGCCTATGAAAGAGTTGTTCTTCGGGAAGGTATGGCTTTATTCTTACCACACATTACAGGTTTGTGTGGCTTGGTTTGGAAAAGCCAATGTAGTTAAGTATATCTTGCATTTGGCTTAAGCAATTGATGTACCTTGACTTTTTTTTTTTTCCTTCAATTCCAGCTGGGTTTCTCAGACCTGTAACCATTTTTGGTCCAATAGCTGATGTTGCACGGGAGAAACTTGCTAGAGAAGAACCAGATATCTTTCAAATTGCAAGTAAGTGTGAGATAGATAGTCAGCTTTCTTTAGCTAGATTGTTTTGACATTATTTCTTCAGTTAACATATTTAACAAGACATTGATAACTTAAAGGAACAGAGTAAATGTAAGTTCTTCTACTACATTTCTACTGGTAATTCTCTGAAGAAATATTAGTTCTATAGCCACCTCAAATTTCATGTTAATTCTGTACCTTATCCTATGTCTAAGTGCTTTTGTAAAGATGTGATTTTTATGGCCATAATGGTGGCTACACTTTCATGTATTATGTGTAATCAGAAGTGTCTTCAAGCTCAGTTGACAGCTTGAGCTATGAAATGGTTTGTTTTATCTGAGGAAAGGAATGTAGAATATGTTGTAAACTTACAATAGATTTTTACTGTGTCCTCTTTACCAGAAAGTGAACCAAGAGATGCTGGTTCTGACCAACGTAGTTCTGGCATTATTCGTCTCCACACTATAAAGCAGATCATCGATAGAGTAAGTCTTTTATTGTCACTGGATTTTAAACACAAGAAAAGTTAAACTGATAGCATGAAGTAAAGTGTTGGGTGTCTTAAATGTAGAACGGTGGCTTTACCGTGTTTGCTTTAAAAATAACTTCATCTCTCTGTTGGTTAATAAGAAATCCCACCACCCTTCTTCTCCGTGTCAATAACTGCAGCCTGGATGTACTTCTAGGCTTTGTTCCAGAGGCTATTGTCCTCTCTCCATTAAGGCTCTTTTAAGCTGTTTCCTCTTTCATTTAAAGCCATGGTGTGACATTATAGCTAGAAATGGTTACTTTATTTTTGGAGCTGTTAGTTTTGCCCCACCCCAGTGTACAAACTGATCAGTTGACATAATTCCTTTGTGTGAGACTAAGAAAGGGTTCTTCCATCTCCCTGCCTTAATATCCTTAAAACCTCTACCCTTAGTGCCTTATATGAGGCTCATGTATTTATTTCCTTACCCAAAAACTGGAAGATTTTTAGATGCTGAAGTATGAGAGGGAAAAAAGCTGTTATAGCAGCAAAGTCAGTGTGCTGCTTCATGCTGTGTGCCTGATTGCATTGAGTGAAAGCTAGCCAAGTTCTGCATTCACAATGATATTTTTTTGTAAAAAGGAAGGTAGAAGTGTGTAAGGGGACTATGTCTTGTGTTTCAGTTTTTGGTTTTTTCCTATTTACAAAATGCTGATAGGAAACTGCTTGGTTTTATTTCAGTGTCTGCTTACTTTGAGGAGGTTTTTTAAAAATAGAATTAAATGTAAAAAATCCTAGACTTAGACAGTGGTCCTACAGTTCAAAATGTATATGCCTGTTTAGGCTGGTATTGGAATTGATTTGGATTTTATTATTCTGTTAATTCAAATCAATACTCTGAAACAATGAATTCTGTAAAGGTAATACAAAATCAGTTTGTGGCGTATGTTAAAAACATTTCTTGTGGACATAAATGATTCACTTTGTTGCCTGTGTCCTTTTTGTCACTACAGGACAAACATGCTTTATTAGATGTCACTCCCAATGCAGTGGACCGTCTGAATTATGCCCAGTGGTATCCAATTGTAGTGTTCCTAAATCCTGATTCTAAGCAGGGAGTAAAGACCATGAGAATGAGGTTGTGCCCAGAATCACGAAAAAGTGCCAGAAAGCTGTATGAAAGAGCTCACAAGCTCCGCAAAAATAACCACCATCTCTTCACAAGTAAGTAATTGCACAGGCTGGATTAGAATTTCTGAGAGGGAAGGGGAGACAAGATGAGAAACTTCTACCTCCAGAATTTTCTGCAAATGGAACAGGTCAAGCAGTGATGGAGTTGCTCAGGCTTCTCCATTCAATAACCCGTAGTTAATTGGTGTGTGCATCATTTGCACATGAGTGCACAAATGTAAAGCAATCTGAAACATCAGAATGACATTTCTAATAGATCTGGTGGCTTTGCAGGATCATCAGCCAAAATCAAAACTTGAATAAATAGGAAAATGATGTAACTTTGTTTTAGTCTGGCTAAACTCAAGCCTTTCTTTATTCTAAGCTACTGTTAATTCAGTGTTTCCTGTGGGATAAAACATCCCAGACCACATCAGGCCTTAAGGTTGCTTTGGATACTCATGTTTACACTACTATTTAAATCTCATAGTGTTAACCTACCAGTTTATATTGCTTTTATTACTTGTGGTACATATCCGTCTTGTAGTTCTGCAGAAATCATATGTCAAACTAATCTGTTGTACTTCTAGCTACCATTAACTTGAATTCAATGAATGAAGGGTGGTATGGAGCTCTTAAGGAAGCAATTCAGCAACAACAGAACCAACTAGTGTGGGTTTCAGAAGGAAAGGTAAGAAATAATGTTTGGGGAAAAATGGTAATACAGTATTCATGAGAGGTTTTCTGTGAAGATCTAAAGCAGTAATGCCTCCTGGCTGTGTGAGCTGCTCAAAACTGATTTGTCAGTACATTGGAGCACTTACTCTGTTAATGAGAGCTGTACAGTTGTCCTTATGCATGTAGCAGTGTAGTAAGGGAGCATTTGCTCACTGGCATTGTTAACTGGTGGATATATTAATGCTGTGAAGATTGGATGGGTTTTCATCAAAGAACTTCTGGGAATTTCGCTGCATGGGTACTCAGGGCTGGGATTGCCTGATGATAGAATGTGTTTTTCATTACTGTAAAAGCAAGTGGCATATTCATGTTCCTTCTGACCTTTCTGAGAAGAGTGGTGAGAAGACACATGTGAAATCAAGTTAGTATTCTATGTTCCCCACTAAAACTCCACTTGCCTTCTTGAGCTGCATGTTACTCTGTGCACATTAGAGGCAGCCTCTTGAAGAGCTGTTGTCAAGTGAAGTGCCAACTAGAAGTAAGCAAATGATGAATCAGCTATTGCTACGGGTTTCTTAATTAGGTCTGGATTAGACCTTAGCTCCCTATATGAACCTACAAAGTAATGATTCCAATATCATATACCACTTTAAAGTGTAGCTCTGTATTTTTCCAAGCACTTTGATATCTGTGGATACTTCACTGCCCCCCCCCCTTATACTCATCTGGTCCCTTAGTAAAATACAAAGAGCTGGGCTGCAGATAAGTCTTTTAGGTCTAAGCTTAACATATTCAGTGCTGGAAACCTGATTTCTTGTCCCCTGTGACGATACTGGTACCGAATTTGCTAAAACTCCCACGTTCCACATTGCAAGAGAAAGGGTGTCCTTTAAAAGGTATTTCAATAAATGTGTACCCTAATTTTGTTTGCCACAGGCAGATGGTGCTACAAGTGATGATCTTGATTTACACGATGACCGCCTTTCTTACCTCTCCGCTCCCGGCAGTGAGTATTCCATGTACAGCACAGACAGCAGACACACGTCTGACTATGAGGACACAGACACAGAAGGGGGTGCTTATACCGATCAAGAACTGGATGAAACTCTCAATGATGAGGTTGGGACTCCTCCTGAATCTGCTATTACACGCTCCTCTGAACCGGTTCGAGAGGATTCTTCTGGAATGCATCATGAGACTCAGACTTACCCTGCTTATGCATCTCAAGCTCAGCCGCAGCCAAATCTCAGAATAGACCCTTCAGGATTTAAAGCAACTACTACTCAGCCGGTAAGAAAGTTATTTTGTGCACTGACCACTATACGCTTACTTCAGGTCGCAAGTGCTCTTGCATAAGAAATGTCCACTTACATTCTGCTTACCAGTGTTGTGTGCGCATACAAGAATCTGCCATCAGCAACAATACATTACAGTGAATTAGAGAATCAGCTTGTCCTGCCTGTTTTAGTGACTCATTGACAGGAGGGGGATTGAAGTACCATTCTGCTTTAATTAAATGTTTCGCTTTTATAATCCTCAACCTAATGAATTTCTGGAAGTGCTAATTAGTGCATGATACTATCAGTACATTTCATTCTACATCGAGCTGCATTGGTCAGAGCATCACTTAAATTATTTTAATTTAAATCAAAAAGTCATACATTGATTCAATAGCAGTATATTTAAAATATTTTAAACACTTCACAGAAAGCAGAAGCCTCACCTGCAGTCCCTTACCTTTCCCCGTCGCCTGAATCAAACCCTGCAACCTCATCAGCCTCTGCAGTAAATGCTAATGTAAACCTAACTAATGTCAGACTGGAGGAGCCTACTGCTGCTCCTTACAACTCTTACCAACCACAAGCGGGCCCCTTAAGAACACCGAGTACTGAGGGAGCTCATGTAGTACTAAGAGACCAAGAGCCATCATCCTTATCGCCGCATATAGATCCAGCAAAGGTACCTGTGCCACATTGTTGTGCTGATTTCCTGCTGTACATCAAGCTAGCACATGATCTTTGTTTTGCCCTTATTTGAAGAATTCCTTCTGATTTTTTTTTCTTCTAAGAGAATCATGGAGGTTACAAAAAACAGTCCATCTGAATTGCTAAGCATCGTTAATGTTTTGTGTGCATGGCTTCAAAGTCTATCCTTTTCACTTCTCAAAAACATGACTTTTTAAACAAGGCTGCATTCTGTATTTTGATTTTACTTTATATGTGACTTCCTTAGCTTGTCAACGTTCTCCTGTTAATGAGGCCTCGAGAAAAATCTTATTTCCCTAAAATTTAAATCATGCCAAATCACTGATCATGACATTGAGTCCAGTTTTTTGAGTGACTTTATATACTTCTTCAGCAATGCTAGAACTATCTTAGTGTATTTGTATATTTCACTTCCACTCTTTCCACCTTCTGAAAAAAGTGCCTGTGCCCCCCTGAAGACCAAACCCCGGACATGAGGCTATTACCTTTCTTTCTCTTCTAATCTACTTACATGTTTTTTCTTAAAAATATGACAAAAAGGGATCTCTTGAATCACCAAGTTCAGCTTCCTCTGGTTGCAAACATCTGCACCAAATTATTCTGCTTTTAAACAAAATTAAAGCCAATATTTAAAACTTGGGTTTATTTCAAATACTGCCTTTCTACTGCAGCTGAAGTTACTCTTCATTTTAGCTGAGAAGTGTCTCTCTCTAACAGGTGTACCGAAAGGATCCATACGTTAATGAAGAAGCATCCAGACAAAGCTACGTCGTCAAACAGCCAGCAATTAATCACCCAGTACAGAGACAGGAAAGAGACCCAAATCTGATCTATGAGTCCCAGGCTCAGTATGCAGAAAAACAACCGAGTAGGGATTATGAACAGTCAACATATAGGTATGACTCTACAAACTATGTAGATCAATTTTCTCGTGGCTATGACCCTCGCGTACATTACGATGACCGTGTGCCTCCCTATGAGGAGCACTGGACATATTATGAGGAGAAACAGCCCTATAACCAAACAAGAACAGCTTATGAAAACCAGCCTCCTAGGGATCTTGATTCCAGACAAAATCTAGAAGAGAGCACAGATCGCAGCTATTACCCAGCACAACCTCGTTTTGAGGAGCCCCCTGCAATGAGCTATGAGAGCAGACCTCGCTATGAGCATGCACCCAAAAACTTCAGCTTACCACAAGTGCGATACGAAGATCAACACGCGGTTGGATACGACGCCCACGGTCGATACAAACCAGAGGCTCAGCCATACCAGTCAGCCATATCTCGGTCTCCTGAACCCAAGCAGTACTTTGATCCACACATAAGGGGCTATGAACAAGGTCCTCCTCAAGCTTACAATGCTAAAGCTGGACAATATGAGCCTTCTCATAGCACTTCAGGTGTTTCTCTTCCTCCTCCCCCTTCATCACAAACCAAACCAGAAGTTTTGCCTTCCAACAGTAAACCACTGCCTACACCACCATCTCTAGCTGAGGAAGAGGAAGACCCAGCCATGAAACCACAGTCTGTGCGAAGTAGGGTTAAGATATTTGAAAGGAGAAGATCCCCGTCTTTGGAAAAAATGAAGGATACGAGTGATACATCAACTGTCAAGGTAAGTCGTTTAAGTTTTTTAGTTCCTGCTTTTTGGCTAATGAGGCTGCACTGCAAGAAGTAAAATATTGTCTCAGAAACAAAGCTTTACTGCTTGTGAGATATTGCCTTTTAGCAGCCTAAATGTGGTGTGTTTTAAAAGCAGAACCCAAACACTTCTTGTGAAAACCCTGCCAGGGGTCTTGACGTACTGGAAACTCCTCTAATTCTTCTTCTGCTAGTGCTTGTTTTTTCTTTTGGAGGAAGAGAAGGTAGTCTTAGTTTTCTTAATCATAAAGTGTTTTATCTTTCTAAATGTTAGAATTTAAGAGAATATGCTGTGCTTTTCTTTACAGCCTCCAGAACTAGCACCTAAGCCTGCACTCACAAGTGTGAGTGGTCCAAAACCAACTTCTCAAAGCCAGTATGAGCACGAGAAAACAACCTACAGGTATATGCACAACTGATTAAATATAGTTTTCAATATGAGTGTAGAATATTCAGAAACACATGTTAGTGCTTCAGATTGGAAACTGCAGAGCGGAGTTGGAGTATATCAGTATGGTTTGTGTATCAATAGTAAAGCAGGGCATGAAGTCAGTTCTCATGGGTGTGATTGCTGGGAGTTGGGGGAAAGACACTATGATTTCTCAGCTTTTTTGAGGAAAAAACTTATTAAGTATCTCTGTTCTACTTTTTTTCTATCTTTAATTGACCTAATTAGAAAGTAAAATGAAGGGAAAAGGTAAGTTATAAGGGAAATAAGGATTTTCTTGTGGTATGTCACAACTGTCTAATTCCCATGCAATATAGGTAAAAGGCAAGATGTGCAATTGTAAAAATTACACGTTCATTGCTTTACTACTAGCTAGGTTATAAAATAGAATTATAATTTGGGCACCTATGCTTGTTCAACTGGGCAAGGCAACTGGATGTTATTCTTGTTGGTTAGGGCCCCAGAACCACAGAGACCTCAAGTGAAGCCACCTGAAGATATTGTGCGTTCCAATCACTATGATCCTGAGGAAGATGAGGAGTATTACCGCAAGCAGCTCTCCTACTTCGATCGCAGGAGTTTTGAAAATAAGCCATCGGCGCAGGTTCCTGCCAGCCATCACTCTGAGCCCACCAAACCAATACATTCACAGAATCAGCTGAATTTCAGCAATTATTCTAAGTAAGTTTGGGTTCTTTGGCTTTTTTAATTTGAAAAAGGAGGGGTGTATCTAGGACTAAACCAGAAATTCTGCTTGTGTTCAGTGGAGTTCAGGGACTTGTGGTACTGAAATGAAATTTTGTATTCCTAAAGTCTGAAGTTTCTGTTTAGGTGTAGTTATACATACCTATATAACTTTTTAGTTTGGTATATTAATCATTTTTGCAGGTATCAGGGCTTTTAGCATGGTACTTACTAGCATACAATCATAGAATTGCTTAGGTTGGAAAAGACGACTAAGATCAAGTCCAAGCATAACCTAGCACTGCCAGGTCTACCACTTAAATCAGTCCTTAAGTGCAACATCTACACATCTTTTCACCTCCAGGGATGGTGACTTCACAGCTTTCCTGGGCGGCCTGATAACCCTTTCAGTGAAGAAATATTTCCCAATATCCAACCTAAAGCACAATTTGAGGTCACTTCCTCTTGTCCTGTCACTTCTTACCAGGAGAGGAGACTGACCCCCATCTGGCTACAGTCTCCTTTTAATGAGTTCTAGACTGCTAATGTCTCTCCTGAGCCTCCTCCAGGCTGAGCCCCCAAGCTCCCTCAGCTGCAATTCACAAGACGTGCTCCAGACCCTTCCCCAGCCCTGCTGCCCTTTTCTGGACCTGCTCAATGTCCTCCTTGCCGTGAGGGGCCCAGAACTGGCCACAGCACTGGAGGTGTGGGCTCAGCAGTGCCCAGCACAGGGGTGGTCACTGCCCTGGTCCTGCTGGACACACCATGGCTGGGACAGGCCAGGTGCCACCTGGGCACCCCTGGTTCCTGTCCAACTGCTGTTGAGCAGCACCCCCAGGGCCTTGTGCAGCTTTGCAGCCCCTCTGCCCCAGCCTGTGGCACTGCAGGGCTTGGTGTGAGCCCAGGGCAGGACCCAGCCTGGGCCTTGCTGAGCCTCACACAGCTGCCCTCAGCCCACGGATCCAGCCTGTCCAGATCCCTCTGCAGAGCTTTGCTACCCTCCAGCAAATCAACACCCCCACTTCATTTGAGTCACCCGTGAACTTGCTGGGGAAGTGCTCTCAATCCCCTCATCAAGATCGTGGATTGTGTTCTGTTTATGATCATAAGTGAGACATAACAAAGTATTTTTTTAGTGTTATACAGTAGTCCTTACATATTTCAAAGCAAAGGTTTCGGTTCATTCCAGTTCTGCATGCATTTGTTCTTTTAGCACGTTAGCCATGTTTGACATTAGGAAACTGAGCCTTTAGGGAATATTGCTGAGGCCAGAATTTAATCTGTTGATGGAAACATCTGTTTCCTGTATTGTTTTGTTTCCTTGATCTGGAACATTTTGATACAGAAATTGTGTGAAAGCTCATACACAGATTTAGCTCAGGTAGAGAGCTGGCTATTCTGGAGGATACTTACACAAACTTTTTGAATACTTTCAACAGTTACCTAAATTTGTTTTGATTCTCTGTAAATTTGTTTTGAAACTGTAACAAGATGTTTGTAGCTGTTACTGTGAAAAGCTACATTGGCTTGCTGCATGCAGCCTGAAAAATTGGGTGTTTTTGAAGGCTTTGATTGTATTCCTGCTTGAAACATGGACTGTTCAGGTCAAGCTGAAAATCTGGCAGCATTAATGTAAATGAGATCTTTAGAATGAAATAGTAAACTAGCTAGCTGAAGTTTTATAATGTTGACTGTATGTGCAAGGGATCTTTCATGTACTTGATACACCATGTTCCAGTGCTTGTCTTAAAGGATTTGAGCTGGGACTTGGGAATCCAATCCTTATTTGTTTGGTCATTGTCTGTGATCTTCCAGTGTCTGTCTTTGTGACCTGAGAATGTTGGAATACTCCAAAAAGCTTGACAGGTTTTAAAAGTTTCACTTTCTTTCCCCTAATGATGTCTATATTGGTTATCTGTGACCAGTTCTGATTCTCAGGCAAGGGTGCTTCTTATCCTTCCTTTTCACTTGCCCAGTGTCTTCTGGTGGAAAGGTGAGAGCTTAGCTCTTCTGCTCTCTGGGCATCATAGGCACAGACCTAAGAAAACTGTCCTGACTGGTCTCATAGCAGTTATTTTCAAAGTTCTACTCTCACATACAAGACCCAATGTTACCCACAGATGATCCCTTTTGGCCTGTAGGCATGGCCTGTGTTGAAAATGCAAGTTGTGCTTTGGGAGAAGTGTTGTGAGCTTTCGTCGAGTAATTGTGAGGATTTTAAAATTCTTCAGATGGAGTGTGTCAAAAGCTTTTATTGTACATTTGTTATTTTCTGCAGTGTTGTCATGGTGAAAAGCATGAGAGACAGACACAACTATTAATTCTTGGTGCAGAACAGCTCATGGTTGAGAGAGATTGTTCCATATTTCTACCTGCTGCTTCTGTCTGCTGTATTTGTTGGCTGCTCAGTTGTGGTTGTGTTTTGATCATCAGTTAGTGTATAACTTCAGGGCTTGTACATATGGGAAATTGACCTCTTACTGCCACAGAGGAGTAAGATAATACTGGTTTTAAGGCTGACAGTTTCATGTGTCATGTGGGACAAACATGTGTTGTGTTTTTGCTTTGTGAAAGAATGTAACCCTTAACAGGAAGGGACAGACATGGGAAAGAAAATTTACCCAGGGTAGTCCAGTGCAAATAGACAAATACTAAAATATTAATGTAAGTGGAAAGAGATAAACAAGAATGCTGCTCAGTTGGACAGTTCTGCCTCTAGTACACTACAGTGTCCTTGTGTGGAAACACAAGCCAACTGCTGTCTTGAAGAAACATTCATGTTTAGGACTTTCCTTTCACCAGCTTCCACATTGTTCCTGATACTTGCTCTTTTTTCCCAGTGAATTTCTATGGTAATTGCTATTCTGTGAATAAACTCTTCTAAAAATAAACAGGACTAAATTTGGATTATACAGGAACTGTTGATTATGCAATCTCTTGCTTCTGAATAATCTGTATAATGTATTCTGGGTACAGAGGACAGATTTTATTTATTCATGAGCAATAGCTACAACTTTCTTAGTGTTAAATATTAATGTGAAACATCAAATTATGTAAAGTTCTTTGCCACTGAGTAAGTATGGTGACAATACGTATTTTTACCACTACAAATTATTTTACTCTTTTATTTTGTTGGGGGTTTATTTTCATAATTTAGGAAATTTATGCCATTGCTAAAGCTGCTTTGTAGGGATAATGCCACATCTGCATGTTAGAGTTGTCAGGAACTGTAGAATAAAGATATAGTTTCTCTTGATGTGAGAAAATAGTAGAACTGGTAAATGGTGTGTTTCTGTGGATCTAGCTGAAGCAATTTGAGGCAGATATCCTGTGGCTGAGAGTAGTGCATTTGTTGCTGCTTGGTTCAATGTAGTTACCTGCTTTAGCTGTAGAGTGAGGTAACTTTGCAAATTCCTGTGCTAAATAGGGTTTAGAGTACTCACACGAGCAGCTGCAGCCTCAGCTGAGGAGGCAGTGAGGAGCAGCATCCAAACTCCTGAGTGTCTGCTAGCTGTGTGGAACATCAGCAAAGCAGCTGCTGTTGCACCCATAGCCTTATAGCCTGGGTCCCACTGGTTCGTTCTAGGGGTTCACTTCTGCTTCCTTTCAAATTAAAGTAGCAATTTTGTAATGAGGATGAAGTGGGAAACAGGTTAGAAAGCAGCCTATCAATAATTAGGGGAACTTCATTTATACCCGTAGAAGCTGTAAGGGATCGCTGTGCTGTGGATCACTTTGGCTGCATACAGGTTCTGATTGGGATTGTGTCTGAGCCTTGGACAGGAGCCTGTGTCAGACCAGAATGTGCTTCAAACTAAACACAGCTTGGTGCTCTCCTTCCTTCATCAAAAGGTCCTGCCCTTCCCCATTTTTTCATTCCCCAGGACACTGACATGCAGTTCTGATCAGTGTGGAGTGTGTTGGGTTTTGTCTGTGGGATTTTGCAGGGCTGCCCTCCCCTGGTTATTATCTCCCTCTGGGAGGCACTGATTTCAGGTGGGCACTTGCCTGAGAGAGCAGCTACTACCTACCTGGAATAAAGGCAACATGCAGTAATGACTCCTGTTGCTGGATAAATGTCTTCTGATAAAATCAGTGGGAATGGAAGCTTTGAGATAAATCTAAAATAATCTTTTTTTGCAACTCTGGTTTTAGAGATATGTTCATACAAATGCTGTTTAAATTACTGATCTTCTCAGTTCATGTGGTGATCAGGCAGACTTTCAAAAGTTAGCAGCCTTTTGTTAGTTTCATAGCATACTCCTCTGAAGCACCAAGATGGTTGGTGTCTAGAATTGTTGCCTGTTAAATATTTATGAGTATACAGAAAGTGAAGGGATGAGGGAAAGCTGTCCTCATGTACAATATATTTTCTTGCCACATGTAAGCAAGGTAAGTGTTAAAAATCAAAGGAAGCCATCAGTATACTTATGGTTCTGTCTCTCCCAGTATTCATAAACACTTCTAAGATGTCCTTTTAGATAGTGTTGAGCACAACCAGAAGCATTTTATGGTGTGGGTTCTCTATTGCATGAGCTGATAGTGCTGGACAAACAGTTGCTATGAATGTGCCCTCAGTACATGTTCTACAGTACAGTACAAAACTACTGTCATTCTGTGAATGTTACAGCTAAAGAAGTTGGTTCAACTTGGACCATGTGAGAGGTTGTTAATTTCTTTCAGTGTACTCAATAAGTTTGTTTATACAGATTGTAACAAATGGTTTAGTGTAATCTCATTCTTACTTTTAATATCTGCCAATACATGATCTTGAATAGCTCCTAATTCACTGACCAAATGTCATATTGAGTATAGTATGTGATCATTGTACACATGCATATGGTAGAGGTTTTGTCAGTGTCTCTGTTTCAACAACCTTGTCATATGACAGCTGCTAGGACTAACATGAAAAGTGTGAAGAAATAATATGCTCAAGATAGAATGACTGTTTTCTTTCATTCTTCTATTGCTGTTTGCTTTGCCATCACCTAGATTTCTTGGCTCTTACACTAGCTATGACTACTTGAAAAGGAACATCAAGTGGTAAGACTGTTGTTGATGTGAGGATGTTTTCAGGTGTCCTCTCACTGTTACATTTCATCACAGGCATTATGTGCACTTAAAATTTGAAACACACAAATTCTGAAAGTAAGCGCAATAAATATATTGCGGACCAAAATTATAGGTATTTGTGAAATCAATCATTTTCTGAAGTAAATCTGTGGATAAACATTTCTAGCATGAAAAAAATGTTTTGGAAATAAGACTTTAAATTTACATACACTATGCACATAAAGCTAGTGAAGCTTAAGCTGATTACATTTCTAATTAAGATGGCATTGTTCAAATACTAGGTGTATTTAAAGAAGTTACACTAGAATCCTTTGGCCTGTTGGCTAATTATGCATTTCAAAAAGAACCCCAAAAAGAAGTGGATTTACATTTTTGTTTCAAAGACCCATGAAATTAGAGAACACTCTTTCATTGAAATTACTCCAAATGAAGTTGGAAAATTAATATCTAGTAGGAGATTATGCAAATACACCTGAAATGTCATCTGCCTTTTGTTTGCCTTGGTTTGTGTTACTAATCTTCTAAAGGTCAATGTTGTCTGAATCTCTTGTGCTTATCAATAAATGTTTTTATACTTGAGGCAGACTATTCAAGAAAATAATGTTTTAATGTTTATAGGAAGAGATGGAAATCAGGTGATCATAGAAGACAAAAAATAGCAGTGAACGTAGGAGCTGTGAGGAACCCGAACATTCACATATTTGGTTTTTAATTCTATTTCAACAGGGGGAAACCAACTGATACTGAATCAATGGATAGACCTGTTGGTGAAAAACGCTATGAGCCAATCCCTCAAGTTACAACTCCTCCTCCTGCTCCTTCAGTCCAGTACACACAGCCACAGTCAATTAATAGTCCTGTCCTGTCTCTCCCAGCACACCACAAGCCTGCACTTTCTGAAGGTGAGCAGTTACAAAGCTGGCCTTTGTGGGACCTTTGCTTGTTAGGTGCTTGTGGGGTTGCTTCAGCATGTCTACACGGGTAGTTATGTTGTTCTCTAACTGAAACATGGAATAATTATTACTGAAAATAGTTTTTTACCGTAGTGAGATTGAGTTTTATGAAATCTTGTGATTCTCTCTGAAACCAGGTAGCTTCCAGGTATTAGTAGTACCTGTAACTGTCTCAGTTGTCTCAGCAAAGATGAAGTAAAACTCCCTGTGCTTTGGAGCAGAATTCTTCTGACATGAGTAATAGTTGTAGGCTTCTAAAAACAAAAGAAAAAGTTGTTTTCACTTTCACATTGAGGGGATTGTCCAGTTCAATTGAATTTTCTGGTTTGTGCAAGTTCACAATGATATTTCAGTACTCTTTTTCTGGGGGTTTGATCATGATGTGAATTAGCCTAACTTTTCTATTGAAAAGTCATACCCTTGTCTCCAACATGTTCAATGAAATGTTAGATAACTGGCCCAGATGTACAAAATGCAATAGGACAGATGATCCAAGAGAGCTAAGCTGAACCTGTATATATTTTATACTGAAGATTATGAATTTACTATAATGTGTTGTTATGCCTCAGTGTGTGTGACCAGACATTTCTATGCTTACTGACAAGTTGGGTATTTCCATTTTCATTGCAGTTAACTCTGTGTCCGACCCTCCTCCACCTCAGAATAAGCCAGCAATTTTCAGATCCTCTAGAGAGGACACTGTGCAGTCCACTTTTTACCCTCAGAAAAGCTTCCCTGACAAGGGCCCTGTTAATGGAACTGAGCAGATTCAGAAAACAGTCACTCCTTCCTACAACCGCTTCTCAACCAAACCTTACACGAGCGCTGCACGGCCCTTTGAGCGCAAGTTTGAAAGTCCCAAATTCAACCACAATCTCTTGCCAAATGAAGCTCAGCATAAACCAGAGTTGCCATCAAAATCTTCAAATTCTCCTCAACCAATTTTGAAAGCACACAGCTCATCGCAGCCTCCTGACTTTGAGAGTGGAATGGACACCTATGCTGTACAGGTCGACAAGCCTAAATATCAACCAAATAATGTTAATGCTGTGCCTAAAGCCATTCCTGTAAGGTGAGCTGCTGCTCCTTCTCTTTCCACTTGTACATCTATAGATCATCTGTGAAAAATACAGTTTTTTTTATTCTGATCCAAATTTCTGTTGATGTTAGAGTTGGAAGATTTATGCTATGATTCTAAATTCTGCCCAAGGATAGATACTTAAAATGCGTTCTGTGTCCCTGTACTGTCTTGCATTCTGTTATTAGAAAGTGGCATGGCTTTTACTTCCTATTTCTCATACTAAGTTATAAATTTTCTGGTAGATAGTAATAATTTGTCCTTGCAATCTATTTCCAGAAGATGGAATTAATTTCTAAAGATAGCTCTTGCACCGTACTGTATTCATAGTGTGCTTAGAGACCTCTTGGGACACGTGGATAAGGGATACTTTAAAAATACTTGTGAAAAGAGAAAGTAACTTCTGCAGCTTCGTATTGGTGCTGTTTACTGTGAGACAAACCAGCAGCTGCTTAATTGCAGCTCCTGCTGGCCTAATATGCTTTAACATATATAAGAACTATGTAAAGAGTAACAGATACTGTTATAATCTTAAACTATTTGCTTTTGCAGAACAGTGTTTTATTAATATTTTATTTCAGGATAATAATAATAATGCATGAACCAGACTTAAAATTTTGCTGTTTGTCCTATACATTCTTAAGCACCTGAGAAATGTTTTATGCTAGGTAGCTCTGTAGACTGCTACATTTTGGAGTTATTGGTTCTTTGAGTGAAGTTCTTTTGAAACTGTTCTGAAAACTTCATCAAGGTGCTTTGAAGTTGCAAGTTTCTCTTTAGTTATAGTCCGGCAACCTGGAAAAACGTGTGTAATTGGTCTTTTTGGGTTTTTTTTACAAGCTTTGTTTTCTAAATATATGTAAGTAGAAGGATTCAGTGTCACTTGAATAAGATTTATTAGTTCCTCTGGTATTAAAGTCAGAATGGGGTTTTGGGACAAAAAATAAACATTTACTTTTATGAAGCTGAATGTGTAGTTGGGGTAAGCTCTTTCTGTATAATGCCAGAAGCAGGCAGTTGGAAACACAAGATTCAGGTGGTATGAATTCTTGTTTTAACTACTTGCTGAATATTTTCAGAGTTTGTGAGATTTGGTGGTTTTTTGTTTGTTGGGAGGTTTCTTTCTTTGTTTTGGTGGGTTGGGTTTTTGGGGGGTTTTTTTGGTGTTTTTTGGGGGGTTTTTTTGGTGGGGTGGGGTTGGCTTTTTGCCATGGAGTTTCACAAAAGAAATATTGATAAAACTGCCAGGCTTTCTGTATTTTCAGCCCTACAGCGCTTGAGGATGAGGAGGAGGAAGATGGACACACTGTTGTAGCCACAGCAAGAGGTGTATTTAACAGCAATGGTGGTGTATTGAGCTCCATAGAGACTGGAGTTAGTATTATTATACCACAAGGAGCCATTCCAGAGGGAATAGAGCAAGAAATATATTTCAAAGTCTGCAGAGACAACAGTATACTTCCACCTTTGGATAAAGAGAAAGGTAACAGCTGGCGCTGTACACTGCTCTGTTATTTAATACAATTATTTTCTAACAAGAACAAAACAGAATATGAAGGTAACCTTAATATGCTTCAGTAGCTTTCATTTTGAGATTGTAGTGTGTTCTACTGAAAAGTCACTTGAGTGAGAAACAATCCTGTGCTTTACTGACAGATCTAAATGTTCATCCATTTTCTAAACTGAGTTACCGAGTACCTCTGCGCCGTAATTGTGCAATACATTGAAGGTGTTTCACAAAAAATCACTAACAGATTTTTCTTTATCTTACCTCTAGGTGAAACACTTCTTAGCCCCTTGGTAATGTGTGGGCCTCATGGACTCAAATTCCTGAAGCCAGTGGAGCTGCGCCTGCCACACTGTGCGTCTATGACCCCTGATGGTTGGTCTTTTGCTCTAAAATCCTCCGACTCCTCGTCGGGTATGCTGTCCTCCCTCTGTCCTTTTGGGGCTTTTGGGTGCTATCGTATAATTTAAGTTATTTTGGCTAAAGGTGATGCTGTGTAATACAAAAACTCAATCATTGTATTTGTGTCAAACTCTCCCATTTCACTTTCATTACAAATGTCTTTCTTACATTTACTCATGGTGCAAATTCATAGCTAGAACCATGATAGCAGAAAAAGAGTAATATCTCTAGTCTATTAAATATTACCATATTTTTCTATTCCGTCTTCTTTCTTGAGGACTGCTACAGCTGAATACACTTGAAATGATAGTCGCACTAAAATTGAGAGGAAATGAATATGTACCTCTGATTGGCCTTTGTAACATAACTGGTGTTTGTCTGTTGCTTAATTAACCATATAGGACTCTGGCAAATCTTAACAATCTGCATGCTCATAAATCATGATTTAACGCTTGTTAACTGTTTCCATGTGTGCAAGTTGATGCTAACAGTTGGGTCATTTAAGAAAACTATAGTGTTCAGTAAAAGCATTTACAATTTATTCTAATGTAGCTGGTTTTTCCAAAAGACTTTTCTTGCTTGCTCCTACCTATCTCTCCTCTACTGCCTTTATCCAGAAGTCTCTGGTTGATAGTAAAAGTTGCAACTAGGTTGCAATTTTATTTACCTGTTCATTTTTACCTCACTGTGGCTTTCTGGGATGAGGGAGAGAATGTATTGGCTGAAATTGTCAGTGAGGAGCCTAATTGAGAATTCTGGGCAAGTTTCAAGCAATTTCATGAAACGGCTGTGAGGTTACAGAGATTTAAAAAGGAACGTTTGCACATCTGGGGAAGAAGTCTTAAAGTTTTATTCAGCTACTTTCAAAATTTATGGTGGAGGATTCAAGCCATTAATGTGCACATGCGATCTGAGTACTGAGTGAAAAATGTATTTCTGTATACAGCATTTAAGCCACCATGTATGCATATCTTCTCTCACCAATGTATCTATCACTGTCAACACCAAAGCACTGATGCTTTGAAAGATTAAAGCATCAATCCCCTTCATGGGGAATCAATAATCTAGAGGTATTAATGGCAATAATTTTTAGTTGTTTTTTATAAGCTATTCTATGCATGTGTTGCATGCATCTATTTAACAATGTGTGTATACATGGCAGTGTTAAAACACGGGCTCAGAAGCGATAGAGTCCCAAAAGATATGACAACTATGTACAAAACCAACACAGCACTTCCTTTGTAACTAATAGCACCTGTTCATGAATTTACTTGAAGTGAAGGGAGAGGACTCAAATGACCTAAACAATAACTGAAGTTACTGAGACATTTTCCTCCCTTTCCAAAGTGGGATGTGTGTGTGCGCGCATGTGTGGGTGAAAGCAAGAGCGTGTATATTTAAACCCTAACACTTTCTGTACTGTAAATATAACACCACATTCTGTTAATCTGAAATGGGATGTATATCATAACATTGCTCTTTTGAGACAAACTTAAAGATTAGGCAATTCTGTCTTATGATATGTAAGTAGACCATACTGTGTCTTAAATAAATAATTGTTTTCTCTCTTTCTAAATTAGTTGGTTATGGGACTCTGATTCTTGGGGTGGCTTTATTATAACAATTTATACAATTCTGGGGTTTTTCTCTCTTCAGTCGTCTGCTCTACCTCATCTTTTCTCAATGTATCCATGTTCTGTCCTAAAAGTGACATTCATTTGCACTTACTAACATCCTTTCTGCCACATTTAAGCCTCATACATTGGTATTTTACTCTTAAACCCCTGCAAAAGCTTAACTGATTCTGGTATTAAAGCTGACCGGGAAAAAAAAAAGTTGCCTTTTATGGCCACACTGATTAGAACATAAAAGATACTGAGTGATCTCTTTATTTTCCTTTTCAAAGAAATTGTATGGGAAAATATGGGAAAAACATCCTCCATAGCTATGTATCCTTACTATGTATTTAGAAGGAAAGGTTGGAAACAAGTCTGCCTGTCTCATGTGCAAGACTAGGACCCGACCGGCTTACAGTCCTGTTCTACTCTTTTAATACATTTGGTCATAGGAGTTTTGAATGGAAATTCCTGAATCTATACAAGGAAAAATTCTCCAGCATTATTGAGGGTTTTGATTGAAAGAAGCAGTCTCAGCTGGTTGCAGTAAATTTGTTTGTGTTCTCTGACTATACACTGGCCACTTCTATTCTTTGTCACTACGTTAGATGTTGCCATCACTCAGTGCATTGTGTACTTCATTTTGTTTTCATGAGTTCAAGAGAATTACATGGAATTTGTATCATTCTTGCTTAATACCAGGGTCTCAGGTGTGTGACTGGGTTCTTTAGCTTGTTACACATTTCTCTTCAAGGCAGATTTATTTGGCCAAGCTATTTAATGTCATTTATCTGAAAGGCTTAAGGGAAGTTCAGTGCATTTTTCACTTTCTACCATAGTGGGATGATCACACCTTTTGTGTAGTGGCAACACTTGGTAGTGATTTTAGGTGAGTAAATGAAGAATACTGTCTCCACTTAAGAGGCAATTCACTGTGCAGAGGGAATATAACCTTTGGTCTGGTGAGATGGCAGCTGATGACATTCTGTTGTAAGAGATTGTTACCCAGAACCTTTGATCATGAGTAGATAAGATGTGTTGTAAAGATTTTTATGTACCAGTTAACTGGAATACCTTTTAGTATTTCAGGCTTTTAAACACATATACTGGATGTAGCTGCAAAATGACTACAATCCTGTCTACATTTTCATCATAGAAAATAAAACTACCAATGTGTCACAGTGCTTAGTTACAACATGGCTTCTGATTTGCCTCATCTGTGCTCAGAACTGTTCCAAGACACTTCAAATGCATCTTAGCCACATTAGCTTCTAAATTTTTTTTTT
>VYXD01001552.1:900557-926811 GCA_013397195.1 Hylia prasina | reverse complement strand
TTTTTTGGTCAATGGCAGTTTAGGGAGGAGCCAGTGATCGCCTGATTCACTGTTAACAAGTCTCAAATGGAAAGCACTATGCTGTAGAGTAGTATGAGTTATAATTACCTGAGAGTTCCTGAGTGCCACAGCATCTGTTTTGTATAACTGACCTGTGTTATATGAAAAAAGGGAATTTTTTTTTGTTAATAACATGCAAACTGCAAGGTTTTTTAAACCATCAAACAAAACAGCAACAAAGGAAAAAAAAAACAAACAACAAAACAGGTGTTGCTTCAGAACTTAAAAGCTCCTGTCCAAAAGCTTGGTTGTTTCAAGATGTACACTGTGTGACAGCAGATACTAAACACCAGCATTGTGTTTTCCTCCCACAGGTGACCCCAAAACCTGGCAGAACAAGTCTCTTCCCGGGGATCCAAACTATCTTGTTGGAGCAAACTGTGTCTCAGTCCTAATTGACCACTTCTAAATATTAAGTTAGCTGACTGAGTAAATAATATGAAACTGAGATGGACCTTACATATAAACTGAACCACTCTATCAAGTATTAACTGTTCTATAAGTGATAATGGATCTTAGTGTTTAAGCATCTTGCTTTAACTAACAATGAATTAGCAAGTACATTCTTTGAACCATGGTCACAATACATGCCACAAGCAGGGAGTGTACAGGGGGAACAAGGGTTTTGCAGGTTCTGTATGCTTTGGTTATTTTGTGTGTTGGGGTTTTTTGTTTCTTTTTGTTGTTTCTTTTTTTTTTTTTCTCTGTTAAAGGACACTACTAGTATTTTGTTGTTATCTGAAAGTACCAATGAAACTATACACAGAGGAACTAAATTTTTTTCATACTCCAATGTCGAAAACACAGGTTTTGGGCCTGCATTTTTGCGACTGTGTGTTTTTAACTCACTAGACTACCTTTTGGTCTCTGGTTTTTAAATGACTTCTGGTGTATATGTCCAATGAAATGGCAGACAGCTCGGGGTAGCACAGTTTAGATGTTTTCCTCTGCTGAGAGGTAATGCAAACACATCTACTTGCTGTATATGGAAACATTGTCCTCAGAATAGGGGGGTGGGGGAAAAGCATGTGGGATGACTATGGTTCAGATGCCTCTGTGGATTTGTAAATTAACCACATTATTACAGACCTATTAACCAGCAGGGATGCCTTACCCTCATGTTTTTAATAGTCTTAGCTCTCATAGTTCTCTGTATTAAGTTTGTATGGCTTTTGTGCTTACGTAGATATTATATCATGAGAGACTGGGGTGGGGGGGAACAACAACAACAACAAATTGTGAGTTTGGTTTAGAGAACGAGCATTGTTTGTGTTCATCAGCCAGAAGAGAACCAGAAGAAAATGATGGTATGTTTTCTGCTATGCATTTGAAAATTTATAGATGTTATAGACCGCTTGTATATAATGCGTGCATACCACTTTTGTTTTTGGTTTGTAAATTAACTTTTATAAGCTTTACCTTTTTATATATATAAATATATATAAAAACAAACAAAGTTTCTTAAGGATATCTTTGTATTCTCATACCTTTTGAGCCTTGAACTTTGACATCTGCAGCAATAAAGCAGCATTTCTACAATATACGAACGAGGACATTTTTTAAAAATGCACAAAGTTGTTACCTTTTAAAGTGCTGCATTTAAAGAATATAACTCGGAATTCTCTACTTTGATTAAATTCTTGAAAAGTATCCCTACTGTAATTTGTCATAAGGATGCTGTACTATGTGCCCTGAAATGTATTTTTTTACTAATAGACAATTTATTACGGCACAATGGCACTACTACTGTTTAGATAATATACCACTGCATTCTGTTAATGAGTTATTAGCTATTCAGGTGTGGCTGATTTTTTTTTCTCTGCAGTTATTAAAATTACACGTTTCTAAATATACAGAATAAAACTGTTTTTAAAATAATAAAGATGATTGTAGTACCTTATTGTTTCTGAAATGCATTTATGTGTACATAACACAATTTTGGTTTTATTTTTTCTGTGTAAGCAGACAGCTGGATTCTGCCATATGTTTATACGTGAAGCAAAACTCCTTTGTGGAGTCAGTTGGAGCTGTCCGCAGCAGGGCTGCTGAAATGATGAACTCCAGTGTGGATCCATTGGAATTACTCAATACAAGTAGGAGTGGTAGACTTCTCTCTTAGCTCATTATGTTGGGCTAGTTTACCTGTGACACCCAATCTTCCAAAAATCTTGGTAGTGTTCTAGCATGTAGATTAACACATAATATGGCTCTACTGTTTTAAAGTTAATTCTACAGAATCCCATTACCTGATTGGAGTATTCCATGGCTAACTAGTATTAGTCTTATCAGGGAAAATAAAGTCTAAAAGATATTTTTTTAAATGCTGGGAAACAGCGCATAACTCTGTGTTTGCAGGTGTTTCATTCCTTTACTTCTACTTGCAAGGAAGTTTTGTTTCTCAGGCATGACTTAGCCCAGAAAATGCACTTGCTATTGTTACTATTCCTCCTCATGGCTTCTCTTGCTCACTAGCAGAGCAGGAGACACTGGAAGGTCCATGGCCTAGAGTAAGCACTGCTTGACAAAACTAAAGTGTCACTGTTATCAATGGTGATGTAATGAAGTTCAAAGCACAGCGCAGAACCACCTACCAAGGAGGAAATTAGGTCTGTCCCAGCCAAACCCAGGACCATGTGGAACACTACAAAAGCAGTCAGTCAGTCACAGTGGATGCACCCTGGCTTTACTGCCTGGACTATTTACAGTGGTGTTATTTTGTGTCTTGGGCATCCTGAGTCTGGCATGCTCTAAGACATAACTGTCCTGTGTTCATTTTACTGTCGTGATCCAGGTAACATCTTTCTGCTCTTCTGTTTTTAAAGAGCATAGGGTTATGCCTTTCTATCAAAATGAAAAAAAAAATAGCAGCTTTTGCTCTGTCTTTTCATAAGAGAGGGGAGAAACTGATGCTCTTCAAACATGTGGCAATTCTCTACTGCAAAACAACCTTTGGAGAAACTGTCTTTTGCTGTCTGCCTGTAGGAATGTTTGTCAAAGTGTCTGATGTGAGCTATGTGCACACCTTCTTTCTTGTTAAATCCCATTATTTTAGGTTAAAATATGGCCAGTGAGAATAACTGGGCTAAAATAGCACATTTATTTTAAAATAATAATGGTTTTGAAACCTTTATCCTTGCAAGTGATTGCATTCTTTATATATTTTATATGGGCTAGGGTCTGCAGGAGGTAAGTTCACCTGTAACATTGTAATATTGTTTTTATTCACTGTTAATTGTGAAGTTCAGAAGCTGCATCTCTCAATTCTTCCTATTTGTCTCAGTGATGTCCTGGTCAACTTTGGCCCTACAAATTGTACAGAAGTGTTAAAAATGTAAATATCAGGTCTTGTATTCATTTTTAACAAGGGCCTTCAGTGTTGGAAACAGGGGATACAGAATTGCTATTTCTCTCTGATTCAGGTTTTTAGTAAAAATCTTTTTTTATTATTATTTTTATTTTTTCAAGAAAAGTAGCAATTCATATTCAGTGATACATAAACAAACAGTTACATCTGTAAAAGTAATCCATTCCTACCAGCCTGAGGTAGGTGAAGCATGTCAGCAATGGTAGGGTATGCTGGAAGATTCTCTGCTGCAGTGTAACCTGGAGCAGGTGATGGAAATTGGAAGCATACAGCTTTGGAGAATAGATGTTGGTAAGCATCTCTGAAAAATGTGTTCTTAGTATCTAAGTCACTTGAGGAAGGCATCTGTAGAAGCTGATTGCTGTGGTGATCTGGGTATGTATGGACTTCTCTGGGTACTGCCTCCATCCATTGGCAGTATCAAGTGATTGGGTAAAAATATTTTTCATTATCTCCAAACTGTGCCTTATGATTTTGTAAGCAAGGCTCTGAGAATAAATACACTTAGTATTACATTGTCTTTACAGTATTCTGCACCACTTGTCTGTTTTATGCAAAAATTGATGAGCACAGTAGATAGGCTGTGAAAATAAATTACAGCCTGTTAAGGTAAGTGCTGGTTGAATTTTGATTAAGGTATTAGTTGCTAAATTATATTAAAAATAAACAATATATTCTCATAAAAATTATGGCCTACTTCCCTTTCAGCTTTGGGGCTTAGAATCTGGGGGAAGATCTAAAAGGAACAGGCTGTAGAATTTAAGGAAAATGAGATCAGGTATTTAGTCAGATAGGTTTTTTTATATCTTTGCATACCAATGGTGATACTAAATTACATACATTTAAAAGCCTTGCCAAAGATTTAGATGATCTTGCCAGAGTGAAACCTGGCATTGAAAATTACTCCTTGCAGAAAGAAGATGAGAAGAAACATCTTTGCTAGAAGGATCATACATAATACAGAGCCTGACAGAGAAATTCCAGTATAGATGGTGTAACAGTGAAACTGACTGCAGTGATTTCCCTCCTAATTATACTCCTGTCCTTCCTGAATTAACGACCAGATATTTCACATTGCAAAATAAAAAGGTAAGGTAGAATTAACTACATTGATGATAGAGAAGTTTACATATTTGTTTACTGAAGTAGCATGTTAGCAAAGCAGTACACCGGGGAAATCGGCTTAGTGCTCAGGAAATAGTTGCTTGAAATGAAGCTTTGTGCTAATTATTTTAGCTTAGCTTGTCTAAAACCTCTGTAAAGGCACAATATATATGCAGATGCAAAACTTACTATATAGAAAATAATGTTGTGAAATGAGGTACATAAACAGTAACCTGCTGCCCTTGTAAAACAGCCAGAGCCTGTGGCAGAAAGAAGAGTTGCAGCCCTTTTCCCTGAACAGCAGTGGCAGTCCCACTGGTGCTGCCAGTATTGGCACCACTTTTATTTCTATCAGCAGCGCACTGAAGGTTTTTATAGCCCTTCACATGTCTGCTGAGAATGCAGGAGTGATGAGAGTGGGATTGCATACCTTTCAGCTACATTTCACATACAGACTTCCACTTTTTCTTAATAATTGGCATCTTCACGATTCTAGGCAGTTTTGAAAAGGCAATTCAGACATAAGCTATTGCAGTAATATCTATGTAACTCTGTCAGTCTCACTGAAATAAAGCTTACTTGTCCCGCAGTCCCTCATCCTGATGTGGGACTCGCTGGTATAGAAGCCTGTGGGGTTGGTTTGATTTTAAGAGACTGGAGACTTTTGTTTTCTGTTTTAATGGCATTAAAACATAATTTCTATAAATGTATTTCCATTATTTATTGGGCATAAATGATACAGAGTCTTGGCCTATGATAGTAACAGCTGCCCGGTTTTAAACCATGCCAGTAGGAGGAGAGAACAGTTTTTCACAAATGTTGAAAACTGTCGCTGAGCAGGAAGAGTTTTCTGAGAACCCAGAAAGCTGATGCTGCTGCAGTGTTCTGTTTACCAACACCCCCACCCCCAAAAAACACCAGCAGAGTTCCCTGAGGATATGTTTCCTGATGAATTCGTGTATAGGATGCCAAACACTCTATCCCCCGGTGGAGGTGACGGAGGCTGGGATTGCTCTGGGGGTAAGGAGCTCAGAATTCACCTTTCTGCAGCGTGAGAGTAGGTGATGAGCAAGCACAGAGTCTGTACACCAAGAGACTGCATTTTGGTTAAATGAATAGCAAGCGCTGTTCTGACATACCCATAACTTACAGCATGTTTTCTGTTTCTCCTGTCTTTTGATGGGATAGTTAGACGTTTGCCAATGACCTTGTTCCTCTGGTCTGTAGGCAGTAGCTGTCTAAAGTGTAGCATGGTAGGTAGTGAGCTGTAAGGCCAGCATGCTTTTTACTATCCTCTGTGTATGGATTTCAAAGCACTTAATTCTGAAGGAATTAAGTGCCACTCTTCATTTCTAGATGTGATCCTTGCTTTTTTTAAATATCGAAAATAAAAAGCAACTAGCTGAGGCTTTCTCACCAAGCCATGTATAGAAAACATACCATAATGTCCTGCAAAGATACTTGCATGGAATTCAGGCCAAAGTGTGACAAGTGGAGATGGAGGAGTGCAAGTCCTTGTTGTGTGCATTGGTGCTTCAATTCAATCCTGTTTGAAGAGAAAAAGGTGGGTTTTTATCATAGGCAAGTAGTTTTACAGTGGTAAAAATTGTCAGTAAGAAACACTGAAAACCCTTCAAGGAAACAGAAAATGTATCTGAATATAAATCTGTGAAAACTAGAAAAGTATTCTACCTATCCAGTGAATCTTTTCTGGTTTTATGTATATACACATACACGCCTGCCACTGCTGCAAAACCTGAGCTTTGCAGGTAACAGGGGAGGTGTGCTTGTGTATTTCCCATAGGATCCATTGGACATTCTGGGGTGGTCAGAATGCATATCTGCCCCAGAATGTGGAATGCTTTGAACTTTTACTGGATTTTCATAGCTATTAGGAATAGTTTTAATATGGTCTTGAGGGTTGTTGATCACATAATAATATAAATGTGTATGTCATTGGACTGCTCTTGGCAAACAGGAAAAACAAAGGTTCGCCTGTTTGTGAACAAAAAAGCACCTCTTAAAGTAAGAAGTTTGCTCTCTCATACCATGAAAGAAAATGAATATATAATTAAAACCACTTCAATTAAAAGGGAGTAATTCAGATCCACAATTTGTTAGATTCCCTTTGTGCATGCTTCTGCACAATGAGAACTCCATCAGAGCTCCAGTGCAGTGTATGTGTAACACAGATTAGTTCATAGAAAATCACACTTAACTTCTGACAGCCTCTTACCACTCCTTTTGATTTATCAGGCTTAATCCTGGCAGGTGCTACAGTTTATTTTTCTGCAGGCTGAAGAGCTGTGGCACCTTTGAGCTCACATGTGAGTGAGAATAACAACCACTGGGGGGGAGTCTTACCTAGGAAACAGCAAACAGCTTTGGAGAGGGGAGATGTTGGGAAAGGCAGCAGGTTCTTATTGAGTGCCAAAAGATGCTGCTTCAGTGTGGTGGCCCTTCCTTTTTATTCATTCTCCAGGCATTTTCACATCAGACTGTACCAGTGTCATATATTCAAAGTTGCTAACAAAGAGTTCATTTTATAATTGGTCTTTTCCAACTCGTTTGGCCACTGAGAATGCTGCAGTCCTGCCTTCTATAAACCTCAGGAATCTGTTAGAGGCAGGGTGTTGAGCCCTGACTGTGCAAGCCTGGGCCTGGGCTGTGAGTCCAGCTGTGCACAGATGTGTGGCAGCTGTGCCAGTGCTGTGTGAGCCCAGCCTGGCCTGAGCAGAGCTCTGGGTGCCCGGAGCTGCTGGCTGCAGGCAGCTCTGCCCTGGCAGCCACAGCCCTGGAATTGCTTCTGTTTCACAGGAAAGTGACATCAATACAGAACCTCACTTGTCTCAGCTGTCATTTGAAACTGCTGTCAGAGCTCGTAAACAAGGGACATGTTCTTACAGAAGGTAGCCAAGGGGAAGAAGTTCAGAGTATTAATTCAGTGATCAGAAAGCCTGGCATGGCCTTCAGTGGTGTGGTAATAGGGAGACCAGAGCTGCTCCTACAGCTAAAGGATGTCCATGTTCCCTTCAGTGTGAGGGACACTTGCAGAAATAGCCCTTTATCATGTTCCTTCTGCAAAGCAGGTTGGCTTAAATTTTTTGAGACTCGCTGCCACTTTCAGAAAACAGTGGTTGCTTGAAGGCTGCTTTTCTAGTTACAAAACAGATGTTGTTATTTAGAGAGCTCTGAAAGCAAAGAGACAGTGCAACACCAACCTCAAACTCACTGTGGCCATCTCACTTTGCTGCAGCACAGTATTTTCTGCCTTTGTCATTTTTCCAGGACTGTGGGTTTTCTTTATGGACTAATAAAACTGAAAGGGGAAATGTCTGAAGGATGCTCTGATGTAATATACCCAGCAAGAGATTATGAACTTTAATAGACTTTTTTACTCTGCAGTTAATTCATTTTTCGTGTTCTCTTTGCATAAACTGTTATCTCTTTCAAACCAAGTTGCAAACAAGCCTTAGGAAAGAATTCAGTGTAGTACAGAGTAATTTCCTAAAGATCAGTCTATATAAGCTGTACTGCTAGGGCTTTTTTACTCATCTCAAAATGTTTTTTTTTTTCATAGCAGTGTGATGTCTGCATAACAGTCTAGATGGTGTAATCTGGATCAAATTCTGAAATAAAAGGATTTTCTAGCTCTTGAGTTTTTTTCCAAACCTTTTTTCTTCAGGAGAAGGAGATGACCTTTGTGCCATGGGAATATATAACAAAATTCATATTTAGACTGTTGAGTAATTATGAATTTGTATTAACTAATATCCACTTGTGAATATGGAGTTAGGAAAATGAAATTTTTAAAGGTCTTCCCAGCATTTGAGACTTTCAGTTTAAATGGGTGATTCATTATTAAGCCCTTTTTAACTCCTGGCTTTCTTAATTGTTGGAAGGAAATAGTTATTGGGAGTATAGATGATAATTTTTCTATTAACAAAATAGAAGTTAAATGTCAAAAGTTCTATGAATACCTTCATGTAACTTCATAGACTTTGGGAAAATCTGCATGAAAATTTAAAAAATATTTTAATCTAAGAAGATCAAAGATTTACTTATCTCTAGTTTTCAGTCAAAATGTACTAATTTGGGGTGGTGAGATCAGACATTTCTTGCAGCAATCACAGCTGAGTAGGAAATCTCTTTCTGTTAAGCAAAAAATTGATGTTCCAAAAACATTTCTGCTCTTGACTAGAATGAACAGATATTTTAAGGGTTTAGTGAGGCAATGAAATCCAGGGATCCATCTGTGCATCGTTTTATTCTTAGCGAATGCTAAGTTCTAAAAATACATAGGAAAGGATGCTGGGGTTCTGGTGCAGAGTTATGTAAGGATAAATATAGCTACTATGTAGAATAGTATTTGCTTATGACACGTGCAGAATTCCAGAATGTTATGCCCCTGTGTTTATGGGCATGGCATTTGCTGAGTAGTTTTGTTTGGATGTTTATTTGGCATTAAGAACTACCATTTTGGGACCAGTGAGTAAGGAGAAAGACCCATAGCAAAGGTGGTGTGAGTAATTTCTTTCATTCTGTATGTCTTGATAAATAATGAACTTAAATACAAAGTGACTCTTCATAGTAAAACTTTAAATTTGTGGACAAGTTTTTTACATACCACTTGACACATATCGGAAGGTAATAAAGGAGAAGAAAACAGTAATTCCATAACAAAATTACCTTCAAAACCTCCACAACTGTCCAGGTCATAGATGTAGTAGCTACTCACTGTTTTCTTCTTCAGTGTCAGTTCAAATATGCTTCCAGGAATATCCTCAATGTATTTGGGAATGGAAAAGCAAATTGGAAAAGGTGGATCAAAAGTGTATCTTGCACAGTCATAACTCTTGTGGAGCAGTCGTGCTGCTCAGCTGCAGCGTAGCTGAATGCAGAGCTAATGGAGTTAAGTGCAGAGGTGAAACCAGGTTAACTTTCAGTCCCAGTAACAGGAGTTGTAATACATACCTTATTCAACATCTTATTTGTTGGGGTTTTTTAGTGCATTGTTTGTGATTCTGATGTAGAAATGTTTTCCTCAGCACCAACAGAAGGCAAATTGCTGTGGTAAGAAAAAGTTGCACTGTGGGTATGTGGCCTCATGGAATGCCTTGTGTCTCTTGCAGTGGTGCTGTCCTGGGGCATGTGGAAACCTCCCAGCTCTGCTGTGTGTTGCCTTCACATCAGAGCACCTTGTGAAGGTCTTGGCAAGAAGCACTGGGACTCAGCTCCCATTCTGGCAGTGTGCCCTTGCAGCAAAGGCACCTGCAGTGCTCTCCAGGGTTGCATTAGGCAAAGCATTGCCAGCTGCTCCAGGAGGGGATCCTTCCCCTTGGCTCAGCACTGCTGAAGCCAGGCCTGGAGGTCTCTGTTCAGTTCTGCTCCTGAGTACAGGAGAGATATGGATGTGCTGGAGAGAGTGGAGCCAAGAGCCACAGAGGTGGTCAAGGGAGTGGGGGCAGCTCTACTGTGAGTAAAGGCTGAGAAAGCTGGGGCAGTTTAGCCTGCAGGGGTGAAGGCTTGGGGGGGATCTTTTATTTTTAATATATGCAGAAACCAACTACTAGGGTGCAAAGAAGGTGGAGCTGGGCTCTTTTCACTGGTGTCCAGAGGCACAACTAGAGAGACGGTGGGCACAGAATGGAATCCAGAAGGTCCCTTCTGAACATCATAAACCACTTATCTGCTATGAGGTTACCCTTGGAGGTCATGGACTTTCCTTGGAGTTATTCAAAAGCCACCTGGCTCTAGGTAACCCTGCTTGAGCAATGAGGGCTGGACAAGGGTGATCTCTGAATGTTCCTTGCAACCTTAACCACCCTATGACTCTTTTGACCAGGTAGCATAACTTTTCTGCTAAGTCCAGTGAAGCTGTTCCCTCATTTTTAAGAGTCTAGATGAGTTCTAATCTATGAACTGCTCTGACCTGCTAATTTATGGAGCATCTGATTGTGTCCAAAAGAATGGTGACTAAAATACCATACTTCATAAAGACTCTAAGACATCAGTGTGGTTTAAAAATTGGTTAAGAAAATTGCTTGGTTGCTGTTATTCCTCTGCTCTGCTGTCATACTGTTTATGGAAGATTGGAAGCAAATAAACATAACAGTTCTAGCTCAAAATCCCTATGGGTGTGTTACATATTTTTGCTGTTAATTGAACAAAATGTACTTGTAGCTGTCCATAGCTCTGCTTTAATCTAGCTGAATTGTTTGTGTTCAGTGAGGCTTCCTGAATGAAATGACTGCAAGTTGCCACAGTATAGCATGGATGTTGCTGCTAGTGCTTTTATGCTATAATGTGATCTTATCATGTAGTACTTTGAAATTTTCACTCTGCAGACGTTAGTGCTGTAAATGCTTTCCTTATTTACACAGTATTTGCCATATTTAGAAGGTAAATTAACTCACCTGTGTTTGGTGCCCAATGTCAAGAAGTATTAAAAGCTTCGCATACTAAAAGTGATCTGGTTTTTGCAGCAGCAGTAGCCCTGCTGCCTAGTCAGTTGTTTTCAGCTGGATAATGCTGTAGGTGCCTCTGTCTGCCTTAGAAATCATTGGTTTGGTGTCTGCAAGCAGCAAGGGCACTGTGACACGTCGGGGTGGGGGATAGGCACAAACAGAGCTCTGTGGGTCATGCAGATCTTCAGCTGCTCTGGTCTGTGAAACTTCAAGGTTCAACCTTCAGCTCTGTTCTGTGTTCCATTGTTCTTTTCTCACCTGGATAGTTTCTCACTGGACATTCCCAGGAAGGTTTCATGTTTGACAATAAAATCTGTTCTTGCCACCCAGTGAACCTTGGAATACCTTTGAAAATAGAATGGGGCTAATGGAGGAGGTAACAGCTTACTCTTACTACAATCAAGAGCCTGCTTTGTCTCAGTTAAATATTTACAGCCTGTGTTCTATAATTCAACAGGAAAAGGTTAGAGAATTCAGACATTGGAGTGTTTTGCTGTAGTATTTCTAAGATTCAGCACGACAGAAATTGTTTTAGCTTCTAGAATATTGCTTTATTTATGAACTGTCCCTGTCAGGGACATTAATTCGCACTTTGCTCACAGTGCCAAAGCTACCAGGCCAGCTGCTGGCTTCTGAAGCAACTTATTTATACAGAGACTTCCAGAGCAGAAACTTTGTGTTTGTACACAGTTGAGATTTAATTTGCCTCGTCAGTTTTTGTGTGGGATCACAGCTGTGGACTGTTCAGCTTCAAGTGATAACTGAAGTTGGGTTTTATTTGCATTTCTTTAAGTAATAGTTTTCATTCAGATTTAGGAACTGACTTGTGTTTTCATTTCAACTGTTCCCCAGCACTTGGGATGGCAGCTCAGAGCTAATAAATGCTGTAGATGTGTTTGTAGCCATCACTCCATTTAAATGACAGATCCTTCCTAACATGTAATAGGCTGCCCACTGTGTCTGACTAATAATTACTAATGTGATCCCCTGTTGAACAGAGAGAAGTTACAGCCAGCATTTTGAAACGTGTGTGCACATACTGCTAATCCAGCCTTTGTGTACATACTGGTGTTGAGAGGTGTAAAATTTACATGATGTGTGAGCAGTTGTGGTTTTCAGTGAAAGAAAGGAAAGGCAGGCTTTGGGTTTTTTCCTGGTGCTCATAGGAGGGTCTTATGAACATGATGTAGACATTGGGATGCTATTAGAAGTGACTACAGCAGGAGACTAGAAGTAATAGAAATATCAACATAATAAGTCAAAATAGTCCTTCATCAACTGGGCATGCAAAAAAAAACAAAAAAAACCCCAAACAACCAAACAACCAAACAAACACCAAAAAAACCAAAAACCAAAAAACAAAAACAAAAACAAAAAAATACTTCTATTCTCTTCTACCTTTTCCAGCCTCAGGTTTTGAACAGGTGTCCAAAACCTAGAGCAGAAATTGGGTTTACATCACTCAGAAATCACAACAAAGCCTATTGTGGACCTGGAATATATATTAGGAACAGGTGGGAAAAAATAGGTTTATCATCTGAATGTAGCAACTTCTTAATTGCCTAGCTTCAACTTTTTAAAATCTGCTCTTCATTTGACATTGCAGTTGGTGACATTTTCAGCAATTTTAAAACTACAGACTTTTTGGGAACACCACAGATGAGCCACACTTACTCCAAAGACAAGGACAGTGAAGGCAACAGACCATAAAATGCCAGACTGACGTGGATAGAAGTATTATCATACATTGCATGTGTGAGTTAGGCTGCTCTGAAATGCTGTTGTGGGCACATATGGTGGGAGCTGTGTAATCAAGTTGTTATGCCTGGGTAGAGATTGCTTAGGAGAGGAATGATGGATGGTTGCAAGTAAGCTATTGCCTAATAATCCATGCAGTTGTTGAAGGAGTTGTGCCTGGCACACACAGCCCCACCTCCCAGCGCTTCTCTGTCACTGCTGCTCTGGCTACTCACTGAGGAATGCTGTGGGAAACAGCAAACATGCTTAGAACTTCAGTTGGCTGTAAGACACCACAGGAGGGGAAAAATGAGCTATAAATGACTATGGCAGGTATCAGCCAAAAGTGAAATGCTTTTATTTATTGTTTGTTTTAGGCATTGCTTCAGAAGGGTTTCAAACAACATTTTTTGCTGAGTCTTCCCCAGTTAGTGAATCTGCCCTTCCACAGAGAGTCATGGGGACACCCAGATGTGAAGATAGCAACTTCTGGGAGAGATTAATGTGTTTTATGTGCCATTTATTATGTGTAGGAATGTCAGCAGTTGACTCTCAAAAGGATAATTTTGACTAAAATAAGGACTCTCAAAAGTAATTACTTCATTACCAAATGTAAAAATTATAAGCAGGAGATTGTTTAAACTGTCTGTCAAGGAGCTCCAATGTCCAGCAGTCTGTGTAGAGCCCATTGGCTCTGCAGACCTGCTGTGTCTAATAACTGCTGTATCTGAAGGGCATGTAGGGAAACAGAGTTCAGTAACAAACGCCAGAAAATCTCTTGCACTTTGTGGCAGTGATTAATTTGGTTTCAAGTCCTTCATTAGAGTATCTTTGAATACCCTTTCATGTGGAGATGATCAGGAGACTGCTCTGTTGGAAGCCTTCCCATCTGTGAAGAAGCGTTCATAAGAGGCCCTGAACTTGGGTTCAGCAGGACTGGGGTGGCTGTGCTGTACTGAAATGAGATTGCTCTCTGGTGCTGGCCAAGAGGATTTGTTCAAATAGCTTGTGCACTTGGGTAAGTTCTTGTATATGGTAGCTTTTGTATACACTGTCTTCAGCAGGCACTGTAGTTTGTAAGCAAGCTGGTACCTACTAACAGACTAAATATGGTTAGGAACAGTTCAAATTAAGGAGGGGTAACTTACTAGTTACCATAATAAGATCAGTTCCTAGGATATTAAAAATACTGGTTTGTACTGTGTTTTGGTTAGTGACAGCCCAAAGCTTTATCGTAGGGTTAAGCTTGCTCATCTTCCACCTTTCACTAATATCAGGGTCTTCTCAAAACCCAGGAAATGGGGGAGTTGAGTCATTCCAATATATATGGCTTTGATCCACTGTGTTAACTATATTTTTTACCCTACACAGTCCCCTTAATTGCCTAGGAATCATTCATTAGTTGTTTTGAACGGAGTATTGTTCATTTGTGGGTATTTTAATTCCAGAGTTTAAACATCCAGGCTTATTTTCAAGCTCCCAGGACCACCCTTCCCAGCTCCCTGCATGTCAGCTCCCAGTGCCATGATCTCAGGCTGTGGTGGAGAGACAGCTTCTCTCCTGTTTTGTGTGTCCTGAGATGAAGGCTGCAGATGTGCTCTGGATTCAGCCTCATAATTCTTCCCACTCCATACAAGAGCTCAAATCTTTCACCTCTGGTTTTTGGGGGTTTTTTTGGGGGTCCCTTGTAGTCTTTCCCTAAATAATTAAAATAATGATCAGTCCATCTCCTGTTATGGAATGGAGACCACTTCAGGAACCCTGTTCCAGTGTTTGACTACCCTCATATTAAAAATAAAAAATTTGACAGAAATACTGAGAAGGTCATACATTTATTGCTGACCAATGATACATACTCTAAATATTCACTTTATCCTCTTCTATATCCCTATTTTGGTAAAGCAAAATTATCTGTTCCTCAATGGTTGTAATGTCCTAAGATTTGGAAAAAGAATCACAGCAGGTGAGGGAATGGAAGCAGTCAGGCCATGGGCCCAGTAATGTATGGGCTACCAACCATAACATTTTACATTGTGTATCAAATAATCAAGACCTACTTTTTCTTTGGATTATAAAATGTCATTTCTATGGGATAGAAAATAATAAAACCCAGGTTGGCTAGTATATCAAACCTGTTTGTACTAATGACACTTCTATCTGTATCTTTAATATTGCTATTAAAAGGGACTTAATTAAATAAAATGCTCTGTGATTTATTGAAATAGCCTCTAATAGCTCAATGTGCTTATACCTTCTTGAAATTCCCAAAACACATTGTGCTAATGCAGCTAATGGCAAGTCCATCACTGCACCACCTGTCTATTTGTGATTTGCAAGGCCTATTAAGTCTATTTATCATTGAGCTGATATGAGACAGAGAAGAAAGAATGAGGTTAGAATAATTTTCGTAGATGAAAATGGCAAAAGGAAGTGGGCAAGGTGAAGTAATCCTTAAAGAGAGTGCTAAAGTTGTAAAGTCACAGTTCTCTAGTTCTTTAAATTAGAATGTTTCCTGAGAGTTTGATCAAAGAAGCAATTTTAATGGGTTTCTGAAGAAAAAATACTTGGTAGGCTCTTTGAGAGTTCCCTGACAGACATCCTTCCCTTTGCTGTCTGAGAACCAAAAGGAAGACTTGGAATTTACCCAAGTTCTGAATTACACACAGTAGGTATCTGTTTTGCATGACTTTTGTCTCCCCAAAAGAGTGACTATTGTAGATTTTAGTTTAATTTAGAGTTTACTTTCCTCCAGGATAATACCTGAGGTTTATCATTTCCACAGTGGCCTAGGCTACCTATTTAATTCTATACTTACCAGCAATCAACTGAAAATATAGATATTAAAAAATAGGCTTGTGTACACACACAGCAGAAAGCAAAGTAGCTTGTAATATACAGAGGTAAGAAGGAATTACAGAATGCTATAAAATCTCATTAAAAATGATATATTGTTCCAGTAGCTTTATCTGGGAGAGGGAATGGGGAGCTGTAATTGTCCTTCAATTGCACAGATCATATTGGAAACATTACTTAATATTTATATGCCAGAATGGTTTTATTTCAGTCCTGCCTTATGTGAACAATATGTTATTTTATCAACCTCTATCTCTACATTTACAGTAGGAATGTTCCTTATCTTTAATAGCAGCAGAGCACTTACAGTAATGCTTTTCTTAAAAACAAACAACCCTAAAACTTGAGCATAGCCATAGCCTCTCCTGACAGGAAGCAGAGTAGATACAATTTTCTGAGGATGCCAAGTGTGGTGATCCAGAGCAGCAAAATGCCTGGGGATGAACTTTATTGACAGTATCTGCAAGTCCAGTGTGAATAAAAGGGATGACTTTCCAACAGGTGCCAACCTCCTTAGCTGCTAATGCAGATCACTAAAGTAAAAGGATTGAGAAGTACCTGTAGCTTTCAGAACACTGCTTAAATGCCTGTAAGAATTCATCAGGGGAGGAAGCACAAGCAGAATAGCAGATTTCCTCCCATTGTTTCTCAATTTTTGAAGCTTAGAAAGTTACTTTTCCAACCTCAGGAACATTTCACCCTCGTAATGATTAGAGGCTGTGTGATACTACTCAGAAACTGTTCAGGCAGAAATGTGAGGAGAACAGGGAGCATTAAGTGGTTGTTAGGTTGAAACAAAATCTTCTGAACTACTAAGAGATAATTAGGCTTTCAGTGGGGAAAGAAAAATATAATTTAAAGGCCTTTACTCAACTTGGTTTTTCCTGAAGTGTTTACCTAACATCTGTTCTCCCTAAGGGACTCCCTTCTGAATTATTCAGTTCCACAGTACAACATAGACTCCTACCCAGGGGCCTGAAATACTCAGAGAAAAACTTGAAATAATAATCCAACTGTCTCATATTCTGTGTAATGGAGCAATTGCCTCCAATTTGTTCTTGCTAGCTCAGGCCCCAGTGCCCTTTCAGCAGCATCACTTTATTGCAGGAGATGTGTGTGCAGTGGCACCAGCTGGAGCAAGGGGTGACTCTGGCCCTGGCTCTGGTGGTGCCAGGGGGAGCAATGCTTTTTGCTGCAGGGTGAACGAGAGGGCACTGAACAGGCTGGCAAAGCAGCAAATGGCCCCTTGGGAAGGAATGCTTTAAGAGGGAGATTTTAAAAAAAAAAAAAAGGTATTAAGAATTGTGCTAAAATACTGGCTGAAGAGTAATCCTAGCTGTACTCAAGCTGACCTTGTTAGTTTTCCTGGTTCTTAGAGAAAGAAGCTCAAAGCCTGAATGAAATTTCTCACTCATTCTTTTATTTGAAGGGTAGTGAGACAATCTGCTTAATTATTTTTGGCAGTTGAGATAAGTCTGTTTTTCAAACACTAGTCATAGTAACTAATATTCTGTTAGAGTAATTGCTTTTTCTGTATGAACACCTCTCTATTCAGTGCTTTTGTATTGTTTTTATTATAAATCCTGCAGGGAATTTTTCTCTCTGCCAAACCATTTTATATCCTTGGCTTACATTCCACCTATATAGTTTTTGCCAGATTTCCCTGTATTAGTCTCTGTCAACCACTATAATATAAGAGGGATGTGTAAGATTTTTTTGTTTGTTTGTTAGCTTTTTTAATTATAACCAAAAATATTCCATTTAGAGACATTAAAAAAAAAAAAAGAGATTGGCATTGGAATACAATTCTTCAGCATATTAAATCCTTCTCATCTTGGTATTGCCAAAGCCAGAGAGACTTTCATTCCAGCTGTCATTTCTGCAGAGCTCAGGCCACAGTGGTGAGTGATGCTGCCAGCACTGTTCCCTAGGCAGCCACCAAAGTACACTGCTCATTATGCACTGATATTCCACAGGGATATTTTTTATTTCCCCTCAGGCCAACAGTAAGCTACTTTGGAAAATACATAGGCAGTATTCCTTTAAAAAGAACAAGTGCCTGTCTTTCAGAAGAAACACTATGGGAAATTACAGAAAAGATTTATTTTCCTTTTGAGGAAACCATCTTTCAGAAGTGTCACTGGGTGCAGTCATTTGCCTGGGTAAGATTTACACTGTTCTACTCTGTAGAACAGTGATAGAACCTTCTAAATGCACAAATAATCAGCCAGTGTCTGTCCCATTGCCTTGGCCACAAGCAGCCTGTGTGTTATCCTGCTTGGAATGATCTGTTCCTTCTGGACTGGAGATCTGCTGAATCTTAGGTCCCATGACCTTTTTTTGTGCCTTCCAACACAAGAGTCTTAATTCTGATAGAAACTTGGCCATGTACTTTCTGACCAGATAAAAACTGGTTTAGGGAGTGCCACTTAGTTGAACAAATGCCCTATTTTAAAAGCACTTTGAAGAGCAAAGAAAGCTTTGCAGGCTGTTTAAAAAAAGCACACCCAACGTTCAGAATACTTTCAAAAATGGAATATTGCATTTTTATACTGATTTAAGTAGACAGTTAAGAGTAGCTTTTCACAGAACAAATGTAATTTCTTGACTTGCTCCACATTTTTCCCTTGCTGAAAGGGAAGTTACAGTTTTGTGTGTAAATGAGCCACTTAGACTTACAACAATAGAGATTCTCAGTACAATATGGATAACAAGTTTATAAAGGCTTTTCCATATATTGATTGTACCTGAATCATATAATAAATAATTATGCAGAAGTTATCTCTTCCTGAAGGCTTTTTTTCAGAAAGTGTACAGTAAGAATAGTCTCAATTTCATTTATAGTAAATATATATATATGTCTGCCATTCTATTACAGAAAAAAAGAGTCCATATAATGCCTAAGAACTCCACATACCTCAGGATTTTATTCAGGTATAATATTTTATATGGGGATGCATTTCAGAAGAAATAGCTTCTCTTCAGATGTGTTTGTTTTAAGGAAATCGTATTCTGTTCTACCTTAGAAAAAAATCCACTTCTTTCCAGCCAGTGTGTTGAAGCTGGAACGTTCATTTGCAATGCCTGGACAGAGATGAACAATAAGTTTGACTTAAAAAATAAATCTTGAACACAGGTGAAAGTAGGAAATGTAAGAATTTTTTTTTAAAAAGTCTAACAATTAAAATTCTAAAGAGATTTAAGGACTTTAGTTAATAACTATTAAATCTGGGTCTCTAAACTTTTCAATCCTTAGTCATCCTCAGCAGCAGATTTGGCTGTGCCATTCTGCAGAGGGGAATGTTGTGTATCTAATTGACCTCAGGGCAGTGGGTTTTTAACCTTTCTCAATTTAGGGCAACTAACTTGGGTTTGATCCTAAATACATTCTGTATTTCATCAGCATTTAAAACAAATGGATGCTACAGTTGTGTGTGATGCTCAAATAAACAAATGGCAGCATTTTCTTTCTTGAAGTCTCCTGGCCAAGTCCATTTTGAAAGTCTGCTTTCAAAATGGACTTTTCCAGGAGAAAAAAAAAAAAAAAAAAAGAGTAGAAAGGTTATAATAGCCTAATAAAACTTCCACTGGAGTCTGCAAGTATAGATTGCTGGAGAATTATGTCATTTTTCTCCCATTACTCTGCATGTTGTTGCTGTGCAAACCTAATACAAAAATCTATGTGGAGTTATTTAGGGAAGGCTAGAGGTATTTAGGAAGATTAGAGAAATGCAGAGGATCGTGGGGGCTAGGTGACCAAAAAAGAGAGTGAGGAGAATTTGTAAATGTCTGCAAAAATACAGCTGTTCTGGTGGAAAATCCTAGACTGGAGAAGAGGGTATGAATTAAAAAATATGATCCCAATCTATTCTAGCAGTATGGTTCTGTCTGCAGGTTTCTGCTTGCAGCACAGTCCTGCTTGTCTCCCTGTCTGGAGCAAGGGGACAAAGCAGTGCAGGGGCTTGAGTGTCACCAGAAAGTGGCTTCTGCTTGAGGTCATGTAGTGCCCAGGGCAGGGGATGAGTTTCACTGAGTGTTTCAGGGCTGCAGCTGGATTAGATGGAGGTGGGTGGATGGTCCTGGAGCAAGGTGGCCTTTGGGCATGGAAGGCAAGCCCTGTTCCAGCTTACCCATGGAAGAGTTCCACCAAGGGGACAAAACTATACAACTTCTGAGTTATTTCTGCTCAGTACAGTCCTTTTGATGTTAGTATACAGCTGGATCCTTTTACACCTGGCAAAACTGCTACAGTTCACATATCTAATCATGTATGGACAGTTAATGCAAACAATACTCAAGTATGCCTTTGATTAACTTGAATGTGTTTCAGATACATCCAGACAGCCATTTTTGCCTTCTGATTTGCAGCTGCATTTCACAAAGAAAAAGCTTGAAAAAAATCATCCCATATGTTGGAGACTGATTTCATAAATCTCAGTAGCAACTTCCTATAAAATAAATGCCCTATATGAATTATAATTTCATCCAAGAACCAGAGTTTCTTTAATAATCCTTAACTTCAGCTCACCTGAGTTTCCATGCTGAATGGTCTTTCTGGTCCCCTCAGTTACCCAAAGTAGAAAAGCTGTGTTCATCTATTAGGATTTAACTAAACTGCTAAGAGCAGCTCAGCTAGCTTTGAATTATTTAGATTGCCTACCCAGTGCTTCTGCAGAAAACTGGAATGTCTCAGCCACCAAACACCAATTCCTGATTCTCCAGGGAAGATCCATTTGCCCCATGTTTACAGCTTTTCCCATCTACCAATGACAACTGGAAAGACTATGTGCTTTTAATAAGCTGTTTCCTAGAAAGTGTGTCTAGCTAAGGTTTTTCCTAAATTTTTTATGATTTTTACTTGATAATGATTGGAAATGTTTTTGTTTTTCTTATCTTCTCAGGAATCTAGGTTCATGTCTAAGAAGAATATGTAGAATCCCACAAGCTGATTCTATGTGCTTTACTAGAAAATCCACAATCTCAGCAAGATACTTAGGGGAGGGACTATGGACTTCTTTCTTTTTCATTCTAAATACTTTAAATTATTTTATCTGTAAATCAGAAAAATTCTTGAAAATTTTATTTTGTGAATCATGGAAGAAGTTAGGAGGTGTTTTTCTCAGAAAACTGTCTTTGACTTGTAATTTAAAAAATGTAACTCATCTTTCAGTAAAAGAAATAAAAACCTGCTTGAGAATACATGAAATGATTCTTCATTTAAAATTACATCTAGATTTTAGTGGCTTAGCTAAAAGGTTGATTTTGTGCACTATTAAAAGTGATTCTGTTAAGTTTTATTTGGGAATTTCAGCTACTTAATTTCAACAGTAGAAAATATTTTATCTAGTAGATTCCGGCCCTGTAAAGTCTAGTCATTTTAAAAGACAGGATGAACTGGCTAATTCAGCCACATTTTTTTTACTCTTGGCAATGGGATCAATAAGAAATCTGATCACTATTACTTGTTACTTTATATACAGAAGTGTTGCACATTTTAAAGTTTTACAGAAGAAAAGTGATATGATTTAGTGCACAAAAAAACTCCTGTCTAAAACTTCTTGTATAATATTGGATATATATTTTTCTATGTTTTAATTTCTTAGACTGAGGTCTTGATTAAAATGGTTTCATTTTTGCTAAGGCTTGGACAGAAAATACCAGGTACTCCTTTGGTTTCTGCTTTTGGGGGTTTTTGTGCAGAGATTACATTTTCTGCCAGGCCAAGGGCGATCATCTGGGAAAGAAATCTGTCTCATTTTAAAAAATCTGAGTTCTAGCTTGCCTTTTGTAAAACCACAGGGCAGTCTGCTTTTCAGATCCAATCACGTGTACCCAATGTGAACTTTGAAGCAGTCATAAAATGCAGAGCAATTATCTTGATTTCAGTGGTGTCTGTAGCACTCCAGGACACTCACGTGGAGGAAGTCATTCCAAGGTGGGTATTTCTGAAGAACAGACACACACTCTTTACAGATTAAAGCATGAAAATTGAGGTTTCTTTCATTTTTTTATCTGCAAAGCTTTCTTGTTAAAACCCTTTTGGCTTACATACAGAAGTAAATCCTATGGTTTTTATATGCTTAGATTATGTTGTTAAAGGATGCTCTTTTCATGAAACCAACTAATCTGTGATTATCCTCTATGTAAAAACATGAGGAACCACAATAATGGCTGTATAGTAATGGCAGGTACTTTTTTTGTCTCCTTCAGGTCGATGACTGGCTGGGGTAACAGACCAATGCATAGGTAGTAGATGGTGCAGAAAAGCTGAGATATTCAGGGATCCACATATAACTCCAAGTCCTTAAAAGTGAGAGAATGGTTCCTCTGTGCACAATCACCTCACCAAGGATAGTGTTTTGGAGAGGTGACAGTTCCCCTTATTTGTGTTAAGCAGATTTTGTCCAGGCATTGGTTCATTACAGGGCTCTTGATGATTGTGAGGTAGATGCTCTTGTTTTTCATATATCCTTTTAAAAGCTTTCATAAACAGGCACTTAAGTTTCAAGCACAGAAACAGGGCTTAGTCAAAGTCCTGATCTTTACAGTAATTTAAGTTTTTATTCATAACATTTTTGTACACAAAATTGGTGTGCTTTGTGAGCTCTTCATTCACTTCCACAGAAAAAGTGCTGTAAAAGATGGGACTGGGAGTGTCATCATACATCTGATTTGCCAAGTGAGAACACAGTGGATACTTTTATTAGTATAAAAGTAGGGAGGTGGGAAGAGGATTTTTATTTTTGAGGTTCATTGATTAACTATAAGAATGTCAGAGGCAGTTATCCTATTTTAAGAAAATTGTTGAGTCATCAGGAAGCAAAGTAATACCAAAGATAGCAGTGCCACCATAAGGTTTTAAGTCTACAGATTTAACTCTGATCCCTTCTTATACTGGTGGGCACTGGCCTGTATTGTCTTCTTGTCTTTGACACATTTTGGTATCTGCTACTATGAGGGGATTTTTATATTTTCAAAGCCTAAGGCTGGTAAAGCAGGATACTTCCTACAAGATGTTGATTACAATTGGATGTGGTGTATAGATAAAGATGTCTTTATTATTTGCTGTCTTGCTCTTTTTTCTATCCCTGCCCAGTACAATATTCTGGAAGATAAACTTAAGGAATATTGACTCTCAATTGCAAGAAAATGTAAATTTCTTTTTCAATGTACTGAAATACCAGCTTCTGTTGCCTTTGGAATCAAATATCCTTATATGCTTAGAACTTGGCATGTGAGAGTAAGTTGCTCTTCAGTTCTGCCAATGATACAGGCTTTATATTTAGGCAATTATATCCGTAAACACATTTCATTACTTCTGTAAAAATTAGATATTTTGGGGATGGTTCCTGGTAAACTGAGATAAAGTATGTTGGAGTGCCTTAAAAGTTATTTTTAGAACAGGGCAAAGTGCAGCCATGGAAAAAAGTTTGTTTTGTTTTGTTTTGTTTTTATTTATGTGCCAAGAAATTATTATATGCTTCAATTGAACTTATCCTGGATGTTGTGGTCTGGATACTTGCTTCCCTTTGAAGAATCAATAGGGTAGACAAAGAAAGTGGAATTACTACTGCTGGTGTTATAGCTATGCAATGACATCTGAATGGCTGAATGACTTGTTAAATACTAGAAATGTAAATCTATTTTAAGTCAAGACATCAAGATGAATGCTGAAGGTTGGATATGGAAGGAGATACATTAAGTTTTGTGGGGTTTTCTCACTTTGTGTGTATGTGTAGATAAAGTTTACATTGTATTTTTCAAGACTGATACCACATTTGACCAATTTCCACTACATCTTTAGGATGTACATTGTGTGGGACAGCCTGGTTTGTTAGTGCTTAATAAGTCCTTAAAGCTGCATACACAGAGAGAGGCTGCTTCAAATAAGGAGCTTGTGTAAGGGATGCAGATTTGGGCCTTGTTGTATGTAAGTGGCAGTGGCAGGGCCCTTGGACATGCTTTCAATATCTGCACCCTTCGTAATGCCAAGAGAGGCTTTACTGTAACTGTGAATTTACTTCTCTTTGCTCTTTTCCAATTCTGTCCTACTTGAAAATGTCATTTGCTTTATCTCAAATAACACTTGAAGAGAGATGCATGAAATTCACTGCAGTGCAAAATGAGGTAAAATAAATACAAACTTCTATCCACTAATACATGAAGCTGCTTTCTGCACTGGTGGAGCCAGTAAAGGCTGACAGTACTAACACAGTTACTGCAGAAATGGCATCATTATCATACTGGCTTCTGAGTTTTGATGGGTTTTAACAGGCTAATAATAAGGTCTGATATGTAGTGCTCTTCTCACTGCCTTTGGGAACCAATTTAGTAAATTAAAAATTAGTTGTTTATTGTGTTCCCATAGAAACACAGCTATTCCAAAGCTTTTGTGGCCACAATTCTGGAAGAAATTTCAGGACCACATCCCACTTACAGTAACATGCAGTGATCTGGCATTGAAAATATCAATGGAAGTACTGTAAAAAGGTCTCTTCAGCAAAATTACTTTAAATTAGGGACAATACTACTTCCCAAATTGCTCTCAAATACTTCTCAAATAAACCCAGCAACTAAGACTCTTCAAAGAAAACTAAGAAGTGTATCTAGAGCTGATTTAGATCTTGGACAGTATCTGTCTACATCTGAATGCTCATGAGTATTGAACTGCCAAAACATAATCTAAAGTCCTGTGGATTCCTGGAAGCCAAAATAATTATTTTCTAATAATTTGCCATTTTGGAAGTATTGATTACCTGAGGGCTTACCCACATGTGAGGTTCATGGACAGCAGATGCGCATGTGGATTTGCAGCACCAGATCCTCCTGGGTTACCCACAAATGTGGATTTTAAGTTGGGTTTTTTTTCCATACGAGTTAGAAAGTCCTTGGCAATGAAGGTAAATTGCTTTGTATGTAATGCATACAGTAGTATCAGCACAGGGAGTTAGTGAGATGTAAATTCACACCTCAGTGTAATGTGTCCTCGTTTCTCCAAGCCCTAGGGCCATGTTGTTCCTGAATGAGAGCACCCAGATAGAGGTTTAAATGCATTTATTAAGGTTTCTAATTGTCCTGTTGTTGAATAACCTAAAGCATTTCTGCCTTGTTGGAGAATGAGCTGCTTAATCATGGAGACTGCACGGTTTCAGTTGCATCTGGGCTTTGGTTTTGTTTCTTTTTGCTAGAACCTTTCACTCTATTTGGCAGAACATTGGAACATAGACTCTTCCTTAACTTTGAAAGGAGTATTTTGAAGTAATATTTCCACGGTTGGACAGCAAATAGTTCTACTTAAATAAATACAAGTGGAAGTTGGTTTTAGTGTGAACTGGTATAAGCAAAAACTCAGTGTGATCTATAACCATACATTCCCACCTGCCTTCATTTCTCTGTTCTGCTTTCAGATGAGAGGTAGCACACCTGTGCCAGCAGTCAGTTTGGGAATATCAGTTGGGAATATGTACTGGTGTGTTGTTTCTAGCTGACTCCCATTTGTTATCAGGCCCTATGTCATTGTAAGCTAACGCTTCTTTTGATTATGAGCAGTGTTAATGTAGTACAATTCTGCATTTGACTAAAAACTTTTAGCAAAACAGCTGTTTCTTCAGTGTAGAGTTTTGTCAGGTGCTTTTGTCTCTGATTAAAATATGGCTTGCACATGTGCTGGAGCAGTATTTCAGCCATGTTGGGGTGACAGCAGCTGTTATTCTATGTTGTTTTGTGACAGTGAATTAAGCTGAAAGCAGGAAGCTTTTTTGTGTTCTTCTGTTACAGTAAAATATCTGGATGTTGTATGAAAAGAGGGGACCTACTCTCTGACACTTTCCTGTCAAGGCACATTTCCTCACTACTACCTCCCCAGGAAATTATTTAATGCTAAGAAAAGTTCTTGAAAGAAAAGATAACGAGCCTCAAATACAAAGATTTAAGCCTGGTGTATGTGTGATGTTTGGGTTGGGGTTTTTTTTGTACGAATATCACAGATATTCACAGAATTACAGATATGTAGACTACATGTACCAATACCTGTATTAAAAAAATACTGTTTTAGCAGATTATGGCGCTACAACCATGTTAATCTTGGCATCGTTTTACTACCCAAACTGTCCTGCAGTATAGTGAGATGATTATCTGGGGTTTGGGTTCTGTTTGTGGGTTTTCCATGAGTAGGCCAAGCTGTTTGCAGGTGATACCTAATCACTGTGATTTCCCTTCTGCAGAAAAGTGCATTCAGGTGCTGTGGGCAGCCTTACCATGCTAGACCCTGTTGGCAGCAGCAGCAGGGCTGGGAAGTTTTTATAATTAGAAGCTTGATATGTTTCTGCTACTGGGGATGCTACGCTTGAGACTTGGTTATGGTTTGCTGTGAGGGAAAAAAACCCTAAAAAATAATAAAAAAACACCGTTCAAGATGCCTTTTGTACAGAACCGAGACGCAGCCCTGCCCTTCCTCCGGCGCTGGACGAGAGCAGACAGAGTACGGGGGGAGGCTGCCAGGTGCCGCTGCCGCACAAAGCCCAGGTGGGAGCGATTTTGCCCTCAGGGCTCCGGCGGCCGGAGCGGGGCCGGCTCAGGGGCGCTGCCCGGGCGCGTCCGGGTGCCGGGGGGCCCCGGGCCGGGCCCCTCGCCCAGCGCCCGCCTCGCACACGACGCTGAGCCCGCAGGG
>VYXD01001552.1:755748-900287 GCA_013397195.1 Hylia prasina | reverse complement strand
AGGGGGCGGGCGGGACCGCCGCCGGCGCCTCAGGGATGCGCGGCCGCCCGACAGGTGGGACGCGGGCGGCGATTGCGGGCCTGGGCGCCCTCCCCGCGCTGAGGCGGGCAGGTGAGCTCCTCGATCGGCTGCGCCGTGTTCCGCACGGCTACGGCGCTTCCTTCGCCCCCGCCGGTGCCCCGGCCCGGCTGCAGCGCGGTGGCGCTTCCAACCTCCCCTTTGGAAGGGCTGGCCAAGGTGGATTGGGTTTTATCAACAGCGTCGGGTGAAAGTTGGGATGACAAACGAGCCCGTGGCGTTGCCTCAGCCGCTGGTGCCCGTTCCATCGGCGCTGACTTGGGCTCACCTTGAGACGCGGCCGTCGCTCAGGGTCTGGCGCGGCTGCAAATTCAGCCGCGAGCCGTGTGGTGCTGGAGGTGACCGAAGGAGACGAGCACAGTGGCAGTGGGATTTAAGGTACACACACGGCATGGAAGAGTTCTGCCGAGGAGAGCGCGAGTGTGCCGGCGGGCTGGAAAGGCCGTGGCTTTGGGGCAGCCGAGAGCCCTGGGAGAGGCTGGGGCTCGCCCCAGGGGAGGCTGCTGGTCTGAGGGAAAGGCTTGTATGTTCTGAACGCACATCGGGCTCCTCCCGATTCATTTGTGATATCCTTGTTCACTTTCCATTGTGACCTGCTAGCACAAATTTAAAGCAAATTTAAAAACCAAACAAAACCCCAACCAAACAACAACAAAAAAGAGTTGGTAGTCTGATTCAGGTGGTCTCATTTAGTGCTGATAATGAGTGGCTGCATCTGTGTGTGGGTGCAGTGCACACACGGACACATTAGGATAATACTGCTTCATGAAAGCTTTTCTCATAAGCTGTGAAATGGGGCTTGACATTTATGAAGAATTAGGCATTTCTGAGGGCACTGGTAACAGACTCTGTGTTATTGGTGAAGATTTGCTCCATTTAATTTAATGCGTTACTGGTTTCAATTATGTCTCTTCAGCTCTTTTAACGGACCAGAGAGTTTTCAACTCCAAATGTGCTTGTTGGAAATCAGAACAGTTAGATAAAGTATTTTGGGTTATTTAGTTCTGAGCATGTGGTGGAAATAGTGTAATTTTAAAAAAAACTTAAACTATTTCATATGCTTTTATGAAGAATATTACTTTTTTTCCCCCCTGAATACTTCATAATGGAAAAGTCATTCTGGATTAATTATTGAGATATATTTCTTGATTTTGTTGTATTTTATTCTAGTCTTGAAAAGAAATATGAGTTTACACTAATAGCATTGATGTTGTAATAGTAATTCTATTGAATTTGATCCTCTGCAAGATAATATGCAATTATTTGTTGTGATGAGGTGTGAGTTTTAGGTTCAGAATCTGGCTGCTTACATATTAATGTGCCACTAAACCAAGACAGCTTAGGCAGCCTTTGTTTCTTACCTTGACATAGTGAGCAGGAATATGCATAACTGCATGTGGATTCCTGCAAGCACAACTTTTTTAGTAGTACCTTTTCCCCCACCTCTGGTATTCTGTGTGCAGACCCTTGTGGTGGTTGTGGTTATGCTCCAAGATAGGCAGGCTGCTTTTCTTACTGTGGATGCCTTCTACTCTTCTCTCTGTGTAGTGTATTTCACAGCAAATGTGTTGCCCACTTAGATTTCATGCATGTTAGTTGCTCACCAGAGACACCAAACCCGTGACTCCAGGCTGTGGTGGGAGGCTCAGGGAATTGCAAGACTGTGGACTGGAAGGCTTTTTGTTCCTGTGTTATCAGAATGAGGCAGGTGTACATTGTTTCCTAAACAAGAGTTTACTTTTTGGAAAAAAAAAATCTGCTCATAAATGATCTGTCTGAGCATTAGAATAAGCTTTCTTCCTATTATCCTTACCTCTAAGTCTCATGAACTAAGATAAAATAAAGCAGGTTTTGAAGCATGAGGAGCCCTAAAGAACTACCGAAGTTAGTTGATTAGATGGCCTTTTCTAAAAGCCCTCTGAGGTATTTAGTGAATATAACAAACACTAAATGTATCATCACTCACAGCTGAAAAATGTTTCTGTGAAAGAGTAAGAGTCTTTAGCTTGCTTCGGTAAAACGCAATTAAAGAAATAACCACAGGTGGATTTAAGTGACACTTTTAGAGCAAAGTAATGGAACTCTCCTTCCTCTCTTTATTTGGTGCCAAAATCAGACACAGATATTCACTGCCTTCACACTACTTCCCCCTCACTTCTTGGAAGTAAATAACTGAGTCATTTGATGTTAAAGTAGCAATTATGAATCTATTTTTTTGGTCTGTTTATGTGATATACTGTAGTTTTTAGTTATTTGAAATGCACATTCTAAAAGAGAGTAGTCTTGATGTTGGTACTTTTCAGCAGTTTTTGACACCCAATGCTCTGTCAATATAAATGAAAGCTAAAAAAAAAATTGTTAAGAATCTTTCAAATGTTTCTGAAAATAATTTCTTAGTGTTTGTAACAGTCTAGCTGGTTAAAAAAAAATAGATCAGGCTGCACATTAGACTCACAGAAAGTTCTGTAATCAAATGCAAAGACAGGTTCTGATTTCTCCCTTTCTTTTTGAAATCAAATCACGTGACCATTCAAGTGAGAGCTTATTTAAAGAACAAGGCACCATAATTTCCATAAAACTTTGAAGAGTTTAGAGCTTATTTAATTATCATCTCATACCTAAAACAGTGTATCTTTCAAAGAATCATATTATGAAGATAAAAAGTATCTTCATGTATCTTGTATTAAGACATTTTTAAGGCGGTTAATCAGAGTCAACCTCATACTGAGCAGAAGGAGAATTGAGGTTTAGATAACCAGGTACTGGTTAATTCTCTGCATAGGCAGCAGTCATTGGCAAGACCTTGCAATCTGTGTGCTAAAATGTTTGGCAGCTTATTCCTATTGCAGTTTCCCGAGAAAATGGTGATTTCTTCTTCACATTCTCTCAGCTGGGTAAAAGAAAATATTCTTTCATAAAAGGGAGATCAGCATAAGTGTCTTTGATCCTGCTAAGAGCAAGAACAGGGTACCAGTCTCATCTTCAGCATGGAAGGTCAGGTCTCAAAATTAGGCTGTTCTGGTAGATGACTCAAAGTACAAGCAGTGACGAGGTTATTTCTCTCTCCTCTAGGTCCATAGTTGCTTGAATATGAGGAATATTTGTACCCCCTTTGCACTTTAGAATGCAAACCACATGCCCGTTTGTAGTGTGTTGTTCTGTACACGCCCAGATTGAAGGAAGTGCTTCTGCTCTCTGTGCCTGGAGTTGATGGTTCCTGTCAGTGCTGGGACAGTAGCAAACCACAGGCTGATGGAGCTGTGGGTGTGTGACTGCAACAGCAAAACTTGCTTTGTGAAGTCATTTCATGAAATTATTTAGAAGTTTGCAGAAAAATGTTTATCCTGCTACCCTCCATCTCGATCCCAGCAATTTAAAAAAATTACCAGGCTTAGTTAGAGATCAGCATTTTTTCCAGTAGAGAAAAGTATTAACAAAATAGTGAATTAAATCATAAGATTACCCAGGTTTCCAAAATTACTCTGGCATTAGGAATCTTAGCATGTACTTGCTATGTATTCTTCTATCTCATTTTTAATGTATTGTTACTTGACAGTTGTGTTCTTGCGTAGATCTTCTTGCTGGAAGATCTCATGCTGCCTTTCCTTTTTATTAAGTTTCTTCTTCTGTGCCCCTTTTCATCCATATCCCATGTTCAGAGCAGATCAATTCTTCTGGCTTCAAAGCATCTTTAATGTAGAATGTTCTCAAGGTTCATGACATATGTGCTTTTTTGTGTTCTTTGAAAAAGGAAACAGATATATAGGGAGACCGTTGGTGTGAACTCAAACCCAACTTTTCTCTTATGGAAAATGGGAAATATGTTATATACTTGTCTGCATTATTAACTCAGAAAGCTGAATGTAGGAGCCTTTTCTGTATTCTTCAATGACACGGTACAAAATAGGTTTAAAAACTTCAGGTGATGCTTAAAGGAGTTGACTTTCAAAAACTTGCACTTGTCTGTTACTCTGGCTGTTCCTTACATGCAGCAGGTTGTCCTGATATGTTCCTATACAGAATCATTGTGGAAGTCAAGGGGAGATGACAGTGATTTGTAAGACAGTGTGTTTTTCTCTTCTCCATTTCAGCTAAAGGGGTTTTTTTCCTTCCTCCTTTCCCCTGTTCTGTCCTCTTTTGGTATTTTCCATTACTGCCTGTGGATAGTCAGGAGGAACAGAGTGATAGCTGTAGCTTGGGGCAAGGACCTTTAGTTTGCATGAGAAGCCTCTTGCCAACAGTGTGACTGTGAAAGGAAAGGGAAGCTCCTTGACAGAAAGTAACCTTACTGCTCCTGTTGTGTGATACAGTGTTCACTGAGCTGGGACAGCCTGTTACACAGTTATTTATTGGTCTTGGAGACCATAATTTCAGGTCCAGGACTCAAAGGGCAGCTTTCTTGTCCACCTGCTGTAGGTGTAAATGAAACTCTAACTCTATGGCTATCAGGCCATTTTTCACAAAATGTCCCCTGTGCTTCTGAGTGTCCTCTGTGAGAGCTCTAGATACTCTCTGAGAATATGAGAGCCCACAGTATGGGTTGTTTGGTTGAGTACTCCTGGTTAACACACTCAGCCTGAGAACTCAGCCTGAAACTTCCTTGGAGGAAGCACTGTTTGGGTGTGAGTATGACCAGATCCCTTCTCTGCAGAGGATTGTTCTATTAGCAGATTTTAAATCTGCGGGCTCACAGCCATGGTGATTAGTTTACTGTGGACAGTTTGTTATTTTGTGAAGTTTGCTGATGGTTCAGACAATGTTCTAGATCTCTAAATATTCACTTTCCAGCTTCTTTTGGCAGAGTTTGTATTGCTGGTTTGGGAATTGGGTAGGTAAATTTCCACACAGAAAAAGTTTTCCAGAGACTTATCAGACTTCTAATGCAGATTATCAAATAGTCAGGCCTAGAGAACAAACAAAACTGATTTCTCTATGTGACTGTTGAGGATCTTGTCATTCCTGAAAGATGATGCGTCCGTACTAGGGCAGTTTCTTTGATGTTCCTTGCTTCAATTTCATGACATTTAGAAGACCAGGAAATGGATCACTTCAAAAATCCTACAAGTGACTTGGTAATCTTTGCCTCTTCACAGTCTGGCTAATAAGTCATGGGGGGGTTTGCCAGTGTGATAGTCACAAAGTAAAAGCATCTCAGTGGGATGATACTTTCTCAAAAGTAGTGCAGTCACCTTTGATCTCTGGTAACTCCTCAGTTAGGAATTGTAAGATACAGTCACAGTTTTAGTTACAAATAGTGGAACCTTCAGTTATACATACTTGCAAAAGAATTACACTAACTTGGATTTGTTGAGACATTGTCTGTTGCTGTCTGCTGCTGTATCCTTTATTAACTACCATCCCTGGCTTTTTTCTGACTTATTCTTGGATTTGCTAACACCTCAGGCACACCTTTCCTTTCCTTTGCAAGTTTGTCAGGGCTTTGAAATGCGAGCAGTCTGTGGAAGGAAGTCAACTGTCTGGAACTTTGTGTCTCAGGAAGCCCGCTAGGGATGCGTGTTGCTGGTACAAGGTGTTGGTAAAAAGATATCAATGTCACCTGCCCTGGCTTGCTTCTCACCTCCATAAAATGCATGAGGGTTGCAATGTGTCTTGTCTAGGTGATGGATCCTTATTAATTTTATTAGCATTCTTGGTTTGTACATCCCAACAATATTGTGTGACAGACAAAATACCCAAAAACATCCAACCCAGAAAACCCGAGGCTGTTAATAGATGCCAGTTAAAACCTGTGGCATTGGTGCCCAAGGAGAGGTCATTCACATCATAGAACATAAGGGCTGAGAAGCCTTGGGTGCATCCTCTGTGCTTTATGGTCAGGCAGGGCTTTGCAGCAGGGCACTCATGGGTGAAAATGTTTCCATATCCTAAAGAATGATAACAAATCAGACAGCTGGATAGAGGAACAGTTAGAAAGGTGACAGTGTTCCTTTTTAATTCTTTGTACTGTGCATGGTAAAATAACTGTAACTTCCTGAGGATTTGGGGCTAAGTACAACCTTGAGATTTTTGTCTCCAGTGCACTAGAGAATAGCAGACTCATGGAAGGCAACATTATTTGTTTCATGAGACACATCAGCTTTTATTGCTTCTGAGTACGTTCTGTTGCCTTAGCCTTAAGAGCAATTTAATTTAAAAACTTCCTGTGCTACAGGAAAGAGTATTGGAAGAAAGCAAAGATAATTATGATAAGAAGCAGGAGGTGTGCTGTCTGCAGGGAAGAAATAGCATCATTTTTATTAATCCTGTATTATTGTAAGTCATCTGTAGTCTGAAGTCTTTATTTTTCTGTAGGCAGCCAGACTGAAGAATAAAAATATTATTTTGAGTAAGTCTCTTACTGTTGTCAGCATACGGTTTTTAGTTAATTAGTTGTAGGTTTGTTTTTGTCTGTAGCAGAAAGGCAGGTGTATGTCTCAGTCTCTTTAGGAATGAAATATTTTTCCTGGATGCTGGCTGTCCTTTCCAGTAATTTTTTTATGCTGGAAATGCAGGAGCATTTGCTGTAAAAGGCAGCAAATACTGCCCAGGAATTTATGAGAACTAGCTGTGAGGAACAGGTAAAGTCTGCTGAGAAACTTGGGCAGACCTAAGTTTCTTGGTGGACCTGGGAATTTCTAAGGTCAATGATCTAGTTATTTGCAGCTGTTGAACTTATTACACCTTCATTTTAGTTGTATGTTGCAACTTACTAAAGTAATGAGTTGTGAATTATCATGTTTAATTAGCTATTCTTTCACAATTCATTTTTCTGCTCACTCCTGTGCCTTCTGGGATCCATGGGCAGAACAGATAATGGGACTCTGTAAGGTGTGAACTGCCTGAAAATATGTAACTTACAGGAGTATAATGATTTCAGTGGTGTATTTAGAGAAAGCTACTCTTCTAGAAGCAGGTGGTGTGGTCATTACCTCATCTCTTTGGGAGCAACCACATTGCTTTAGAGGAGTGTTATGCAAATGTGACAAACCTAGGGAATATATAATTGAGGAATATTTATACATTCAGAGCATCCTAACTTAGGTGCAGGCAACATTTTAAGATCAAAATGCCCTAAAGCTTAGTCTTCCATCTTTGGCAAAGTCACTGAATCACTCTTGTCTATGCCATAAACAGAGGCTACTGTCTGTTTTAAAGGACACTATGTTGATAATTCCTTCAAAAGTTGTTTTGTCTTGCTTGTGCTGTTTGAAACTCCAGTCCTGTCCCCAGTATCACTGTTATTTTTGGTGGTGTGTGGATGTGTCCCTGTCAGTGCTCTACCTGTGGTCATGTGTGTGCTCCCACTGAGTGTTCCTGCACTCCAGGGAGCGTTCCCAGAGCACACAGACTCGGCTCCTGGGGGATAAAATGAAGCCAGAGGATGAGCTGTAAGAACACAGCAAATGGAATCTGACTGCTGGGAGGAATGAAGTCCCTGGGCCAGACTAGAGTCTGAATAGTCACTCATCCATGCAGTGCATGGTGTGGATGCTCTCAAGACCAGATTCTTTTGCAAACAGATTTGCTCATGTTCCATTTGCCCTTTGGCAATTCAGGTAAAACCTGTAAGGCCAATCTGAAAGCTCCTGTGTTGTGCAGAGGATGTGAACTCCCTACCAATTACTAGAAGTGCTTTGTGCTGGGCAGAATTTTCCTCCATCCTGGTTACATCTATATTGGTAATTTGATGCAGGTCTGCAGATTAAAATAGCCAGTTCTGAGGAGCAGATGCCAGTGCTTGGTGTGTTACTTTTAAGGGCCTTGAGTAGGTGGAGTACTTTTGAGTTAATTTGCAGTAAATGAGAAATACTTATTTGAATTACTGCTGCATCACTTATAATGAGACATTGTTTTCCAATAGATTGCAAATAAAAACACAAAGGAATAATTTCACAATATTCTAAAAAGTTTAGACTTGCTTGGTTTTATTACTTTCATATTCCACTAAAAATGAGAAAATGCAAGTGCTTTGAAGAATATGTATTTTTTGATTAAAGGAGGCAAACTGAATTTAACTCTTGGATTTCTGATCTTTATAACAGCTTGATTTAAACATGGATAGTTGAAACAGCAGCACAGTTTTAAACTTCGGGGTCTAATTTATAAAGCAGGAGTTACTCTACTTTGCAAACTTGCTTTCAGTTTTGAATATGAACTTTCCTCCTTTCTAGAAACCATCATCATGAGTAATTTCTGTTCTGCAGAACCAGCAGATAATGTCCTCACTGATAACTATAAAGGTTTGTTATTTCTGTCACTTACAAAGAGTCGGTCTCAGCAGAATTATTTTCATGTGCTGGGTGTAATGTACTTATGAAGGGTGGTTTTGCTACTGTTTTAGCAGAAAAGAGCATGGCTTAATCTGAAGATTTTAGATAAGCCTTCAGTGCCAGATGGGATAAAAACAGGTGGTTTTAAACTGAGCAGACTTAATCCAGAGGCACTGAGAGATAATAAACATGTAGGTTTATGCTGTCTCTTTTGTGTTCACTCTCTTCAGAGAAGAAACTTTTTTCATCTGTGTGAAAGATTGTTTGCAGCTATTTTTCAGGTTTGTGACGTATTTTATTGTCTGCTAAAGAAATTAAGGTTTAAACTACTCTTCAGCTGAAAAAAAAAAAAAAAGCCAACCAAACAAGCATTGAGCATTCAATGTGAAGAACCAAGGGACAACATAATTTATCAATAATAAACACAAGTCATTATCTCACTGTTATGCATTCTAGTGAGCGTGATTCTATCAGAACAGTTAAACTCAATGGTTTTCTTTTGTTACAGCAGTGAAAGTATTTATTGACTAATGCTTCTAAAATAAGAGATTTTCAAGTTCTGACTCTAAACAATCATCAAGAACTTTGATGGTGCTGTGAACATGTGTGACGCTGCTATGTCATTCTGAAAATAACATTGGTAGAAAGTGGTTTTGTCATATCTTGAAAGTAGCTGTAGTTCAAACAAATTTTATCTTTCCGCAGGCTAAATACAAAACCTTTTGAAAACTTGTGAAATATATGGCTAAAAAAAAAAATTACACTCTTCAGTGTAAAGTCTCCTGTCCTGTATTTGTGTTGATGAGAAGGGAACTCAGTCTGTTTTATGTGTCTCAGGTCATCCAGAATATCAAACTATAGACTTGACTCTTTACATGCTCCCACTTAAGCAGAAATTTTCTAGCGGGGTGTAAGACCACTTACACATTCTTGTGGCAAGTTTCAGTTTTTATGTTTTTGAGCTGAAAGTAAAAAATGCATTTAGAAAACTCCTAATGCAAGTGTGGGATCTTTAGATGAAGAACAGATGAGCTTCCTCTTGCTTGCCTCTGCAGATACCATTTGTATCTGAAAGGTTGTTGTGTCTATTGTAAATGGAAATAAACCAAATGGATGCTGTTGTAGTCCTCTCTGCCTTGAAAATTGCTTTCCAAAAAGCAATGTTAATTCAAGAAGTGCTAAATTTGAGTTTTCATTTTGCAGTGGTTTTAAACATAATAGAGTTTTCATGTGAAATAAATTTTCATTACATGTAAAGAGTAAAAGAGAGCATCATAAAAGAATATTCTGAGTTTGTCACAAATATTTGGTTATAAAGGATACTTGAAAAATGTTGACTTAGGGAGTAGAGATTTATTTAGATACATCACGGTGTTATAAATAATTTTCAGGTTCAAAGTAACATTAAAACCAGAACAAAGCAAGGCACAAAACACCCCTGGAGTGGGGAGGTGGGGAAGGAAGGAAAATAGATGTAGGGTAATGGCTCATGCCCTTGAGACACATAATGATTGTGTCTGTAATTGCAGTACTCCCTTACAGCTGCACCACACGATTCCTCGGATGCATCTCTGCCACTCCTGCCACAGAACCTGCTGCATGGAACCAGAGGGAATAGTGAGGGGTGGCAGGTGCACTTTGCCTGCCTGATAACGCTGCACACTTTGGGTAAGATGTTAACAACTTGTCCATGTTGCCTTTTGTCCATAAAGCAGCAATGGTTGTCCTTTCAGAAGGACAGAAGTAATGTTGTGGTAGGTAGGAGTCAGATTTAATGTAGAGACTTAAGTCCTTCACATAACCACTTTACATTTGCTCTGGTACAAGAGGGAATATTAGCTTTTTTTAAGGAGTTTCAGACACGTACACCTCTTGTCCTGTTTATTCTTGGGTGATGTATATTGTTGTGGGTGTAAGGAATTTATAATAATTTAGAATTACTTCTTTTTCTCCCTTAAAAATTTTCCTTCATTCCTTATGAAATTTGGAATAAAGTTTCACAGACCATCCTTTGAGATCTTGTAAAATATCATTACAATAAGTAGTAATTAGCAACAATACTAAAACATTGCTGGTTTTGAAGTTCATGTCCATTCAGTGAATATTTTCTTTCCTACCTAAGTAGTTTAAGTCTTTAGTGAGGTTTTCCTTTGAGCTTTTCAAATACTCATACTGTGGTTTGACAGACTCATTTCTCTTGATGTGTAATATTTGCCTTTTGAGTGGAGAAGAACCTTTTCTGTAAAAGCAATAATGACAGTACAAACAATAAAGTGCTGTACAGGTAATAAGGATAACCAATATCAGACCAATATCTGGTGGCATTTGGTGTCCACCAGAGACCATGTGCTCATCTTCCCTCACTAACCTTCCTGTGAATCAAGTGTCTGAAAGACCAAATATCAAACCAGCAATTAGGAAAAGTGGTCCCCAGTGACAATACCTGTCAGTCCTGGGTGAGGATTTTGTGAAGAGTTCAGCCATACCCATCACTGGTTTCTGAACCTAAAGTAATAGGCAAGAAGGCAGAAAGAAATAAAAACCATTTTCTACTTCTGACTGTGTACCTTCCCCTGCAGCAGTGCCCTTTTTGCTTGTGGGACTAGAATTCATCACTAGGCAAACTGTAATGTCCTTCCACTTGAGAGTTCCTTCTCAGGTCCTGACAGTTTGAAAACTTGCCTCCCGGTATGAATTGTTTGGGGTTAGCTTGAGGTTTTGCCTCAATCAGTTGTTTTGGTTTCTAACTATAGAAGCAATTATCTTGCTAATTAACCTATTTTGAAAAGTTAGAGAAGATAAGAAATAATGGGGGGTAAAGGAGTCAATTTGAAAGTTACAGTTACTTTCAATCTTGAATATTTCTGCAACAGGCAAAATTTTTTTTATTTATTTTTGAAGGTTGGTTATTTTGAGATTCTGAAGATTTTTTCCCTTCATCAGCATCTGATTTGATTTATAGAATATCGATGAAACAAGATAGGTCTGTGAAGAATTTTACCCATGGAAAAGTATATGAACTAACATTTAGAGCTCCTGGAAAATAAAAATCAATTTAATTTTTTTGTTTATAGTTAGGTATATTATATTTAGGAACTATATGGGAGTCTCCAAGCAATATATTTCCTTGGATCTACTCTATTTGACTTAATCAAGAAAAAGAATCTGATGCCAAATTGAATGCTCTAGTAATGAGCTGTAGCTCAAATTGTTGAAAACTAGATCATTTAGAAATTAGAGCAATGTTTTAAACAGTATTTCCCTAGTTCAGAAAGGTATAAAAATACTTCTGGTGTCTTGTGTCTGTCTGTTAACCATATAGCATCAAAAATGTTAGACCTCCTTTTGACCTCCTTTGCCTCCAGCCTCAGTGCTTCAGGATTCAGTGTTTTAGACACTGTAGCTGTTATTGATGTAATTCTTGTGGAGAGTTCAGCAAGGTAAATGAGACCAATGTTAGGAGCAGCTTGTTTTGGGTAAAACATTGCAGAAGGCAGCGCTGAAGCTGTGATCTGTTTCAAGCAGTGAGTTCCATCTGTAAGGCAGGAGTGTAGGGGAACACCTCAGGTGCTCAGGGGTGTCTCAGCCTCACCTGTCAGCAGGAGACCCCCGCAGGAGCAGCCAGAGAGGGGCTCTGGTGAGTCACATTCACCAAACCCCACGGGCAGATCAGGGACTGAGCTGATGGTTGGGAAGGTCTGACTTATGGCCCAGGCCGTGGAATGTGCCAAAGGTGAAAAGGATGTGAAAAGCTTATACTTAAAAATAATGCGAGGCGTTGTGGAGTGTTCTGTTTTCTGAAAGCAGAAAATTCAACAGTCAGTGTAATTATATTTGTTAGAAGCCCGCAAGGAGCCTTTGGATTAACAATAATGCATAATGATTACATTAATCACTAGACTCTTGTGGAAATGAGAGGTTTAATGGTATAAATACATATAATGATATTTTGGATGAAGTAAAAAATACTTTCTGAGGACATCATCCTGAAGAAAATGAAAAATTATAATGTTACAAACAGATCTGTAAAAAAGGATACTTTTCCAATTAAATTGCCAGTGAATAGCTTGAAAGAAAAGATAGGCTTATATATTAAAGAACGTGGTTTCTCTAGCAGAGAAAAAGATATCTTGTATAACTATTTTAGTTAGTAAAGTTATAGTTGGGTGGAGTGTGGTTTGCTGGATTGCTCAGAAGCAGGCACTAACTTCAGTGTAAGGCAATAAAATGTACTAAAAATCAATGTATTTGTTGTCTGTTAAAGAATATCTTGGTCATTTAACTGGGAGAAATGTTTGCTTCCCCAGTTGCCACTTGAAATGCCTGAAGAGTGGGAAGATGAGAATAAGCAAATAGTGTGTTCTCAGACAAGATTCACACCTCCTCAATCCCCAAAGAACTTTCTTAAGAAATGTGCTATCTGTTCCCCCTGTGTTTCCACATCTGACAAGTGATGATCTGTTACTTTAGTAAGCTCTAAATATGCCCTACCATTGGATAACAAGGTTGTACAAACACGCTGAGGGAACGCTAATAAACATCATAGTGATAAATACTTCTTGCCCTTCTTGGCCTGAGAAATTAAAACTTTTCTAGCTTAACCCAGCCATGCTCTTAAAAAATAACTAGAGCATGTTGCAGGGGCAATGAATTCTATAGTTTCAGTGACCCAGTGCTGTGTAGTGAGGCTTTAAGGAATGTGCCAGCAGATAATGCAAGGAATATTTCCTAGAAATCTAGGATTGTAATTGTAGCATTAGTCGAGGTATGGATTCACAGTTTATAATCTTGTGGAACAGCAAACATATAGGAGTAATCCTCTTAAATATAAGTGGAAATTCTGCACAGATATTTGCTTTTTGTCATTGGTTTAATTTTTTGGGCTTTTTTTTTTTTTTTGCTGATTTGTTTGGTTTTTTCCGTTTGTTGTGATTTTTTTTGTCTTTTTTTTTTTTTTTGCTTGCTTGCTGGAGTGTTTTGTTTTGTTGTTGGAGTTGGGTTTTTTTAATATATTGTGGGGATTTCATAATATGGTGATGAAACAAACTAGAACAGGGTAAGCTGACAGCTGATCTCTCAAGGATGTACTGCCTATAGAGGCTGGTTGGTTTGTTTGTTTCCCCACAAAATGGAGGTCAGTTATTCAGGAGGGGAAAAAAAGTGAGAGCCAGAAAGTTATTTTGCTTGATGAGGTAATAATATCACAGTTTTGACAGTAAAGTAACCCTTCTGTCTGTGGAAGTGAGGGTCTCCAATTCCTGTATTGAGCAGCTGGGAGCTGTTCCCTGGTGGTTTTGTCAGGTTGTCTTGGCTCCCAACTCACCTTTGTGCTTGAATGCAGCTGCCGTGTGTCACTTCCATCAGTAAATTAAACACCTCCTGCCCTTCTGTTGTCTTCTGCAGACCTGAGATCTCGTCTACTGCTCTCTCTCATTTAGCTCCTTGTGTTGATCAGAGAAAAGTTTGGAGAACTGATTCTTAACTGAGAGTAAAAAATGGTTAAATCTGATTCTGTGTAGTTTTTTAACTTGTTATGCCTTCATCATAGGGAAACAACCAAAACTAAACCCACCAAAAAAAACCTAAACCAGAAACCATTAAACTTCTAATTGATCTTAATAATGTTTCTCCTTAATTGTGTGATGAAGGGAACAGCACAGTCATAAAGTTAGTGCTTACAGGGTATGATGGAAAGGACAGGATTATTTAGTGGTCAAAATTGTCTTCTATCAATAGAATTATCTCCTCCTGCACCAACACAGGTAAAAGGCTGACTTCCAACTGATGCAGATTTGCTAAGGGTGTGAAAGTAATGTCCTAAATAAAAAATGGAATCAGACTTGAGAAAAAGGACTGTGGAGAGGTTGTTTGTGATTAGAAAGATATTTGGCATCTTCTCCAAGTTTGTTAAGCAGTGTAATGGTTATATTATACTACTGGGCTGGGCTATTACTATATTACCCACCTGGGCTGCTGAAGAGTAAATGCAGGTTTGGGTTTGAAAGCTGCAAATCTCAAGTGTGATCAGTGATGAAAGAATTAGGAAAAGGCTGCTACTATGGTCTCATAGAAACTGCCAGAAACTCAAAAGAATTTTTTTGAACAGTGATCACATACTAAATAACTTTCTCTTCATAGGCTATTATTAACTGCCAGAAAAATTATCCTCCTTTTCTGACAGTTTTTTCCATTTGCCCCTGTTGACCCACAAAAGCAGAATATCCTTCTGATTCTTATCAAGGAATTTATTTGAAAAAAATAAAAATTCACTCATCAAAATGTAGGTATATAACAAAAACTTATCTACATTATAGCAAAACAATAAAAACTTAGCAGTGTTATAGCAAAAGGAGGTTGAAGTAAATTAAGAGGGCAATAAAGATGCCATGGTAGTCTTACCATGTGTAAGACTTACTGGTGCAAGACTACATTTTGAGTGTGGTTTCTTCTCCTATGTTTTTGGCTGTTGTTTTTTTCCCTTTCTCTGCAGCCTAGTGGCCTGCATGAATTTAATACCTGATGGTGTGTAACTAACTGGGCAGCAGCAGTAGCTTAGCAACATCAGCTGGTGCTGGTGCCAAAGAACAGTCTTGGCTTTCATCCCTTGAAAATGCCAGCTGGTCCTTTAATAGTCTTTCTATATTTAGAGATTAATCGATAATTGTGTTTTAATTTGTAGACCTAGGCTGGATTTCACCATTAAATTGTTTGATAAAGAATTTGGGCGTCTCAGAAGTTTTAACTGTAGGCATTGATATAAGATTTAGGAAGGGCATGGTAATAACTAAATCCCCAAGTTAATACTTGGGGATGTAGAGTACACAGAGACCTTCCTTGCTTCCAACTCACTCTAAGTGCACAAGCAAAGCTGCCTAAATGTACCAAAGGAGTGGTAAACTGCATTATCTGAGAATTATGATGTTCTCTTAATACAGCAACGTGCAATAAATATATACATATTTTTAATATAAGTAAATTAGAAAACAAATTAGTATTACCAACATATTCTGATTCTGTGCTTATATGTATGCACACATTAAAATAAAATATCAAGAATGTGGTTTTTTTACAGAAATCATAAAACTATAGAAATGTGCACCTGGCATGGGTCTCAACAGCTCACCTACTCTATTTTCACTGTGAGATCCATCTATAAACAGCAGTGTCTCCAGCTGAGAGTTTGTTTAGATGGTCCTAAAGTTAGGTAATAAAGGAAACTGTGTAACCTTTATTACATCTTCCAGCACTTAACTGCTCCTGTGCTAGTCTCATACATTAAATCCATATATCCTAATATGGAATGTAATTTTTTTTCTGCAATTTAAGCTTCTCATGTTTTTTTGAAGCATATGTGGTGGACACAAGGGCAAATGATTTTGTTACTATTCATTTGTTGTGGTTTTTTTAACCTACTGGGAAAATGCCACTGTTCTTTAGCCTGGGTAAACCATTCAGAACTTTCTAACTTCACTTATAAGTAGTTTTCTAAATCTCTTTGCATCTTTATTTCTGACCTAGATTCTCTACAGTAGTTGGGTATATTTAATGAAATGTGGGCAAGCTGGGCAGAGCATTCTTGCTGAGAATCTTCACCAGTGCTTACTGCAGCAGAATGGATTGCATATACATGCAATCTGTATGTATGACACTCCAGCTAATTTATTTCCAGATGCTGTGTCCCTGTGTTCTTCTGTCACTTTCTTATTTATGTTTTGATTCCTGGTTAAGCTAATCCTCAAGTCCTTTTCTGCAGTTTTCCCATTTTCTGACAGTTAGGGCCCCTGTGTACTGAAGTACCCATACCTTACTTCTCTTGAGTTTATTACTTTCCAGCAGCATTAGAGCATCCCCATTTGAAAACATCTTTTAATTTCCTGTTTGAATTACTTGCTTTTCATTTTTCAAAGTCCTTAGGTTGGTTGTGGTACCTGCATGTCTCCCAGCTTCAGGTCATGTGTGGATGGTTATCTCAGTGTGTCTCCACAGAACTGCAGGGGTTCAGATGTGCACATGCAGAATGAATTGGGCACACTGGGCTTTGATGCATCTTCTGGAGCTCTCTGAGCTTGCAGACTGGATAACTCTAAACTGGAAAGTGTGCTTCCACAGTAGGTCTAATGCTGTCTGGCTCTGGATGGGCATTTAAATCCACGGGCTCACATTACAGCTAGATCTTTTTTCTAAAGGCTCAACAAACCAAGGAAAATACCCCCCAACTAACAACAAAAAACCAAACCCCCATGCCCTACCATTAAAAAAAAACAAAAAACAAAAAACACCAAAGCAGAATGAAACAAGCAAGCAAAAAGCATAAACAAACAAACCCCCACAAGCACCCAAAGCAAAACAAACCTTGCCAGCCGTGCTCCAGAACCGTGGAGGGTGTGGATGTCAGCTTCCCAACAGCATCTGTTCCCTCACAGCTCAGCTCCCGCTGGCCTACACTGCCTGTGGGTGTAGGCACTGTTGTTACAAACATGTTTTGGTAAACTGCACACACTCCCTGTGCTAATCCCACACAACAAGCTTTTTGAGGGGTAGAAACTCTCGGGTGATAGCAGAGGTTTGGGTGGGTTTGGTGCCACTTTGTGGTGCTGTGTGTCTCAATAGGCTGTGCCTAGTTGAAGGACTCAAATTCATCTCGGGTTTTTTTATTAATTTTGACTTGCATTCATACCCTGGAACTTTTAAAAGTATTGAATAACTGGTCATAAGTACCATTTTTTGAAAAAACCCAAAAGGCATTTTCTATAGAGAACATTGGAGAATTTTCCATGGGAGGAGCTTTCCTGATAGCTAATGGACATGTCCTGTGATTTCGTGTTGCTGCACCAAGTTTTACATGTCCCTCTTTGGTTTCAGCCAGTTTTGTCTCTCTGGTTTAGTCCCTGTATGATCCTCTTGCCACACTGTAATAATCTGACAGTCTCTGGTTCATTAGAGTTGCTTTTGCTAGTAGGTGTAATAGCTGTCATTGAAATGATTTTTTAATAAGTATGTAGGATGTTTCATGTTTGTAAATCTGCCAGTTATTAACACTTGCACGTGTTTTCTGGTTCTGTTCTCTCTTTTATTGTTCCTCAGAGGAATTACTGTACAAATACTTGGAGAAAATTACTTTCTGTTGTGTTTATATAACACTGCTAAAAGGATTTATAAATTGGAAGCCAGTGCTATGTAACTCAAGTCATGTTTGACTCGAGCTATAGCAGAAAATTACTTTGAATATTTAATAATTTTCTAGTTAAAAGTCTTCTGCTTTGATTTTAAACATATTTGGTGTGCAACAGAGAACAAATTATAGCCTTTTACTGACAGGTAAGTGGTATTGTAAAATCATAAATGTATATAGTTTGTCATTTTCAGGAGAAAGAAAAGTGAAGATTCAAATTTTCAGGGTAGTTTAGAAGTATTAATTACTGTGATTTCCTTTCAGTGTTGAATCTTATTTACTTCATCTGCTTTGAAAATTCTAGGCTAGGACTGTATTCCAACTAATATCAAAGTTTGATATGTTAGTGATTTCTTTTCATGTATAAGGAGGAGATGGATTTTATAGCTTAAAAATGACAAGCCATTACAGCATACAGAAAGACAGTTTACTGCCTGCCTGTAGAATCACTAAATGCACAATAAAAACCATGGTTTAATTTCCAAATCTGACAGTGAGTTCTAGGAAAGCACTGTGATGTCCTGCACAGATTGACTCACTAAAATGCTCAGTATGAAGGCTTACCTAGGGCTCAGGATTTCTTTACTGTTAAAAAGCACATCCTGCAGACTGCAAAGAAGTAAGAAAAGGTGAGAAATTAGGGGAAAAATATAATTGAGAGGTTGTATATTTGAGGAAAATCAAATTGTACAAGTGACTGATTTGACAAAGCTTCTCTAGCTGATCACCTCTCTTGAAGATCTTGAGGTAGAAAAAGACTGGGTTTCTTTGGCTTACCCAAGATGTAAATCAATTTGAAGGAGCTTTTCAGACCACATTTCTGTTCTGTTACTACTACTTATGGAATTGGTTGTTGGATTAAAGAGTATTTAAGAATGTGGCAAACCCCTTTTTCTTTGAGTATTTCCAAACCAGCACCATTAAATTTTTGTGCCACTGGGTTACAACTGCTAAATAGATAGTTTATTGCCAATTTCAAAATTGCACATATCATTTTATTAATTGTTTTTTGAGTAGTCACGACCTTTCTATCAGGAAAGGGAGGCAAGAACTTCAGTGAATACAAAAGTAACTGTGATATGGGAACAGAGTACCAGATCCTAGGTTTTAACTCTTATATTTAAGGAAGATATTTTAAGGAAATTAATGACTTTTTATATGAGTTTGCAATCAGTGGGATAGCAAGAATCATGGATTCTGGAGCACAATCTATATAGTGGAATTATGGAATGGAATGGACTGGGCTGGAAGGGACCTTAAGGCTCATCTTACCTTCCACTAGACCAGGTTCCTTCCAGCCCCATCCAGCCTGGCCTTGGACACTTCCAGGGATAGAGCAGCCACAGCTGCTCTGGGAACCTGTGCCAGGGCCTCAGCACCCTCACAGGGAACATTTTCTACCTAACACCTCACCTAAGCCTGCTCTCTGTCAGTCTGGGGATTGAATTTTAATAACCATTTTCTAAACCTATGGTGGCTGTAGTTAGTGGAAGGTTACAAAGCATCCTAAAAATTATAAAATTGCTCATTATCTTTGAATTCATTAAATGAATTGCAGTGGTTCAGCATTTTGATGTGTAAAATAAAGGTTTAGAATGCCCTTTATTATATTTAGTAATAACCTGAGTAACAAACTGTGTTCACTTCTCTCATCTTTTGAGATTCAGTAAGGGATTATTTCTGTGTTTTAAGAGCAGCAATGCAGTGATTTTTTTTTCCTCTGCTGACACAATAAAACAAGATGTTAATTGGGCAGGCAGCAGTGCAACGTTTCACTGAGCATGGTCTGCAGAGCTGCTGGAGCAGGAACGAGAAAGTTTTGCAGTCTGCATCACTTGGCACCAATGACTCCTCTGTGAATTGTGCATTTGTCATGCAGCATCTCTTGCTGCTCCATAGTTTCACTGATCCTTCAGACATTTTCAGAAGTTTACAGAATAAATGTGCAAAAGACATTCATGTCGAATATGAAACTTAAAGGGGATAAATTATGAGCTATGCAACAGAATATTTTTAATTTCACTATTATACTTTTATATCTCAAGTGCTTTATTTCTTTTTTAGCTGCTTGCTAGGAAAAATTATACACTTGTTTGCACTTATATCAATAGTTACAGTATTTTAGCTTTAATGATGTTTTTAAATTTGGTTTTCATTACATTTTTCTGACTTCTGACAGTTTTCTGGCTTCACTTCTCTGGCCCTTTCTTTTTCATATCCCATTTCCCCAGTGCCTGCCTGCTGCAGAGCTCCTTGTTTAGCAGTTATCTGCTTTTACTCTTTGTGTATGTGTGTGAATTTAAAATCAATCAAACAAAAAAACTACTAAAACAAAACCAAACCCCACTGAGAATTGACAATGCTCTCTACCTCCTGTCTTGATAATCCACTTGATGCTGCTACTGATTTCCATGTCTCAAGATGGGAAGTAGGATAGGAAATCTAGAGGGAAGAGAAAGGGCAGATTTTGTCTTTTTTTCATTCTTGTTATGAGCTGCAGCAACAATTTTGCTGCTTCTCCTGCAGTTTTTTTTGTGCTCTAACGCAACAGTTCTACAAAATGATCAATAATATTTCTTGGTAGTATTTTTTGTGACGTTGTATTGGAATTCTGAAACAAGTTGGGTTTGAGGTCTTTCTGTAAAATAAAGACTGAAACAACAAAGGATGCTTCTCTGTGTCTTTCACTTGTTGTGGATAAAGAAGTCCTGTGTCCTTCAAAGCAGTTATTAGCAGTGTAAGAAGCTAATAAAAACAATTAAAACATGAGTGAGGGTCCCTCTATCACCACCAAATTTCTGTGGCAGTTTCTGTAGGGGGGATATCAGGAGAGAGATTAGGAACCTTCTGAGGTAACTACAACAGGGATTAATTACAGATCTCTAAAGGTGTCTTTTTCTGAAATTATTTTGAAAAAGTACAGTAGAACTTATTTATTCCAACATAATACAAGCAGAATCTGACATGCTGTGTAAGATGTTCTAAGTTCATTAAACTTTGCAACATTTCAGTGAATTAGCAAAGACCTGTCTTAATTTGCAGAGAGTCTGAAGCATGGGAAGGTGAGATGACCTACTTAAGTGACAAAGATTTGTGCCTTCCAGAATCAGGAAACCTACTCTGTGAAAAGACCCAAGCTTTCCAGATTTTTCCTTTGTATTTTCTTTCTGATCTCTTGCTTTTTTTTTTCTCTTCGTGTCATTAGACTTTCTTTAGGTGATGTCTTTAGCCATTAGTGTCTGACTGTTTGTAACCCTATGAAAAACCATGTATGGCACTATGGTGTGTGGCACTGGTCTAAAGCAAGGCTTAATGCTGGGTGGTGTAACGAAGGATCTGTAATGTCTGGGAACAGTTTTACAATGAGTAGGAAGAAAATTCTGAAGGAAGTGGGATGAGAAGATGTAGATGAAAGTTCCTTTATAGATAAAAGTTCCTTTATATGCTGAAACACAAAAATGACTGAGAATATGGTGATTTCTTTCTATCCCAGGGAACAAAATCAGTGTCATTTTAAGAGAGTAATTTAACCTGTGCCAGGGAATTATTTATCGAGAGAATTGTTTATCGAGAGAATTGTTAAAGTGAAAAAGATTCCCAACCCACATTAATACTTACTGAATGCTGAATATTATTGTCTTTTGTTTTTGACAGCCCCCATCATTCCTTCATATTCAGTCGTTTCTTCCACTTTCTTTAAGGGCTACTTAGTGAAGCAGAAGCTGTGATTAATTGATGATGTCCATGCCACCTTTGAGGTCAAAATGAATTTCTGTTATAATTCTCAGTTTCTGTGTGTCCCAGGTCTCTTCTCCTGATCCCATTGACTCCAAAATCAGAAAAAGTGTGTTTTGTTTAGTCTTTGATATTCTGATCTCATTTTCTGGGCTAATCTTGTATCCAGTCCTGCAGCTGAGCAGTGCTGGTGTTGCTGGACTGGCTTTTAGCTCTGAATCCGTGCAGGTGCTGTCCAGCTCTGACTTAGCTCTCAGCTGGGACTCACAGCTTGGCTTGCTGTGGATTGTGCTGGGTCCTTTAAGACATTTTGCACTGAGACATTTAAAATTGCCTAATGTTCCACTGGCAGTCTGCTGGGGTGTTTCAGCAAGACTGACATATGCCAGGTTTAGATGCTCTGGTGCAATTCACTCCTCTTTTTTTCCTGTTATTTGTTCTTGCAGAATGAGTCACTTGATATTCAGGACTGTCTTGTATTCAGGCCAATTTAGCACTTGTCAGCTTTGCAAAATGCACTTAACAAAAACTAAATACAAATGCCAAATTATGCATGTGCACCCATGGACTGGTTTGAAGCTCAATTATTGGAGTTTTCTGTAGACTCATTTTGATTCTTTATAGGAGCTGGATGAGTTCTTTAAAAACTGATTTACAGTTGCTATGTTTCATTCCTGCACCAAGATAACTTCCCTAGGAAACTATAGAGTGTGCTATATAAATAAAGGTGAGTTTTAAAGGGAAAATAGCCTAGAGAAATATTCTGGACAAGTTACTCATTTTCTGGCTCTAGAATGATGTTGACTAATGCTGTTTGTTAGGATCTCTGCTCTCCTTTTTGTAGATTAAATCTGTGTTTCTGTTTTTGATTGGAAAGGAATATAGCAGTAGTTATATATAACTTGGCAAAAAGTCAGCAAAAGTTTTTGATAAGATGAAGAATTTAATTTTACTGACCTGAACTCGGAAATTCCTCTCACTTCTAAATTTTTCTAGTTTTAGATTTGGTCATAACTTTTTCTTTTGGTTTAGAATTCTTTTCCTGGAAATATTAGTTAAGTTCCTTGTTTGGTTTTAAACTTCATTATGAAAAGAATATTGTGGTTGTGAATGAGTTTACTTTCACACTGAGAACACTGTTCTCACCTGTGCTCCTGAGAGAAAAAGGCTTCTGAAAGATTAATTCTATTGAGACTACCGAGTTACCCTAAAATCAGTCAAATAAAAGATTGCTTTTTCCTTTGTTAAAGTTTCCATAAAAGAAGTTAAAGCTTTTTTTTTTGCTATTATAATGATATTTCATATCTTCTTTGAACTGCTTGATCCAGCAATCAGCTAAGGGAGAAGGGGAGAGAGGAGACAGGATGTACTGGCTGCACAGACCTTTCATATTTCTGGTGCCTGTGTGGTCTGAATGATGTGGCTGCATCTCCTTGGTGTCTGACCTGTGGCCATGCAGGCCCCTGAGCTGTGTGAACACACAGGGCACACTGTCACCTCAGCTGTGACACACACAGGGCACATGCAGGCCCCTGAGCTGTGTGAACACACAGTGCACACTGTCACCTCAGCTGTGACACAGACACAGGGCACATGCAGGTCCCTGAGCTGTGTGAACACACAGGGCACACTGTCACCTCAGCTGTGACACACACAGGGCACATGCAGGTCCCTGAGTCTGAGGCTCACCTTCTGCTGGGATCTGTGTGGGGAAAGCAGGAGAGTTCCAGCTCTGGATTCCTGGTCTGGCTGGTACGTGTGAGCTACCTCAGGTACCTGAGGCTGATTTGAGCTGGGATCTCTTAGATACCTGTGTGTGGAAAAGCTGTGGAAGCTGTAGGAAAACTCAATCCCATTTAGCAAGCTTTGAATCTTTTCCGTTTTTGTCTAATGAAAATGAGTAGTATTCTAGATGCTTTCTAGTGTCTACGCTTCCCAAGCTGATGAATGAAACAGGAATAGCAGACTATTTGCATAATGTAGTTTCTATTAATGTGACTTTCACATTTTTCAGTGTCTTCTTTTTTGTGTGTAGAGCTATTCTTTTTATTGCTATACGATTTTCTCTTCCCTTGTCCTTTCTTTCAGCTTGATACTTGCATTGATTTTTTTTTCCCATTAAAAGAGAAAAAAAGCCCACAACAAATAAAGAATACACAATCCCAAACAAGAGAATCAGCCTCCTCTTCCCAACCTCTGAAAATTGTTGTTCTGCTTATTTTGTAGTGGATTGCCACAGTTCTGTGGTCTTTATGTTTAGTCATGATGTGCTTACTGTGGTACAAGATGCAATTATTACTACAGATTGTCCTGTAGAGAATATTTCCCAGTTAAGTCACCAGTATCTGATATCCCCCCTAACCAGAGACTCCTTGAAATGTGACACAGGTTGTCATGTTCCTACAAATCAATAACTTGAGAGTCTTCCTTGACAGCTCTGAAGTACTGAGGCTGATTTTCTTCAGATCAGCTGCCAGCTCAGTGTTTGAGGTGAGCTCAGTCTGAATTTCTCCTATCCATTAATCAGTGAGCTTCCGTGTGGTCCTTGGTCTGTTCAATATTGCTAGAAAGCCAAGTTTGTTTGTTAAGTGCTTTTGATAATTGTGTCAGAACAACCACTTGTCACTGTTTTCCTGTCAACTTTCTCCATGTGTACAAAATGAAAGCTGCTGGCCAGAGCAGAAGAGTTCTGTCTGTCTGCATTCTTCAGCTTAAAAATAAAACTTTTGCTTCTCAGATGGTGATTCTGAAAAGTTAATGGAAAAATAGTGAGAAGATGGTTCCAAAACCGGATATTTTGTGCAAAGTCACTATCCCTATATTCTATTATAAGCCAAAGTTCAGTAAAATCAAGTACGTTCTTTGAAAAGACAAGTGACACCTCAGATTCTGGAATACCATCCCACTGTCTCGGGGTTTGAGAGCTAATTTTCAAAATTATTTAGTTAAGATGGAATTTAAATGCCAAAGTTACAAGTTAAAACTTTTTAGTCTGTGTTAGTGTGTATAAAATGTAATGGCCCTAAATCATTTGGAAGTAAGTATTAGTCTCTCTGTCTTGTTTTTAACTTATCCTGTCTTAATGAATAAAGTATCTCCAGCTGAAGCTGGGATATAGCTGCTTTTATGAAAGTCAATATGTTAGGCTTTTGTTGAGTCTGTGGTCAGCCAGGCTGCAGTAACACAAACATTGAGAGTGTGGGAATCTTACTGGGATGGTAATTTCAAAGCTTCTTTGTGAGCTTTTTGCAGGCAATCAGAGACAAGTAGGACAAACCAAAGAGGCCCTGTCTTTGAAATATAATTGAGTTTGATGTACTGCTTACTCAGTTTTCTTTGCCTTTGACTCTGCGGAATTTTTTTAAATGAAGACATCTGACTGTGTAATGAAGTGGGAAAATGGTCATATTTGAAATTAGCCATTTAATATTAGATGAAGTTCTAGTGATTTCTTAGGAGGTATTTAAGAAGGTGTTTTAAAGAGAATAAAATAAAGAAAATAAAGAGGATAGAACACTGTTTGGCCTATTGCCTGTATGTGAATGGCTGTACCATATGAAATTAACATTTAATTAATTTTGATCATGATGATGGATCCACCTCTAAGGGTTAATCTGTAGTTCTTGTTAAACAAGCATGCTTCACATGCAGTGGGAATTACTTTTTCTGGATTTTTACTTCTCCAGAGGTGACAATACAGTTGTATCTTGTACAATGCATCCTTACTTGATGGACTAAGGAACCAGTTTCTGAGTTCTGATGATGATGAAAGATTCTGCAAAACCCCAGGAACAAATTTTTAGAGTAAAGTGTTTTGATCTAGCAGTAATGTAAAAATGAAAAACTGCTCTTTTAAGGCTCTAAGATGTTTTTTCTCTTAATCTTGACACAAAGTTCCCATTATATTTACCAGAAGTCCTGACCTTAGAGTCAGGTGGAATAAGCCTTTGGACTCCTTGAGCGTAATTTTTCTGTGGGAAAAGGTTTTCTGTAGAGTGAGTGTGGTTTGTGGTTGAATGGTCATTAAATAATCCTAGAAGACAGACCCACCAGGGTCTGGCAAATGGGTCTGGTGTGACATGAGGTCTCATATGAAGATCGGTGTTTTAGTCTCACTTTATTTCCAAATCAATATGGAAAACATTTCAATTTGACGATCCAGCTTGGTTTTGTAACCAGTATTATACAGGATGTTTATTTGTCTGCAATGCTTCAGAGTTCGTGTATTTTGACCGTGTTTATTATAAATTACAACTTGCTGTGCAAATGAGTTTAGTGTTATACATCACTAATCTCTTTGAATCTCTTATGAAGAGAAAATAGACAACATTTTAGTTGCTTTATAATCTTTGTAGGATTCCCTCTTTCATATTGTCCTTGCACTTAAGCTCTGGGCTTTGATTTTGGAAGTAAGGTTATACTTTTATTCATTCAGCATTTGGACTATTTTTGCCCAAATAATCAATTGTATTAAAATTACTGAAAGATCATGTTGTGTGCTCCCCACACCTATTGCCTGCTGCCAGGTTAAGAAGCCTCTACAGTAGAATTAGACTTCAATTACAGAGGTTTTGGTGCTTTTACTTCTTGCCTGGTGTTTGGTTGAATAGAGAGCAGCTATGCTTTTGCCAAGTAGTTCTGCAGTCTTAAGCTGCAAGTCTGTGTCACTGCACTGCGCCACGAGTTTGGTGTGAGAAAAGCTCCTGCCTGTTCCCTAGATCATTCCAATTTGTGCTTTCTCTTCTGTAAAGCTTGATGCTTTCATTGCTCCATGGGATGGCATTGAAAACTCATTTTCTTGTGGGTGCATTGTAGAACTTCATGGTTGGTTTGTGGTGCTGGAGTGATACACTCTTTTCTACTTGCCCATGTCCTTTGCTCTTTCTTTCCAAACCAATTAGAGATGTTCATAAGTTATTCTCAAGGGTTGTCAAAAAAAGTTATCTTACCACTTATATGCAGCATGTCTAAAATACTGTATTTTAAGTCTTTAAGAGTAACTAATGAGATTATTATAATTAAGAATAGAGATAATGCTCTAAATTATTCTAAACACATTACATTATTTGTTCAGTCTATTTTGACTCAGTATCAGCATGATTTCATCTTTGCATTTTGCTGCTGGCAGTCTTTAAGTGTCTGGAGCTCAGGCCTGTGGGGATCCTGAGCAGGGACAAGGCTGAAATGTGGAACAGCGGCTGCTGATGGCACCTGGATTTCCATTCTGTGCCATGGAGGCTGGAGAGGACCAGGTGCAGGTATCTTCCCTGATCTTGTCTCAGCAGAAAAATGTTTCAGATAGATTTGTTACTGGGGGACAGGTGTTGAGAAGGGACCTTCAGGATCATCAAGTCTGACTCCTGGCCCTGTGCAGGACACCACTAAGATCACACCATGTGCCTGAGAGCATTGTCCCAGCACCTCTGGAACTCTGTCAGGCTGGCACTGGGACCACCGCCCTGGGGAGCCTGTCCAGTGCCCAACCACCCTCTGAGGGAAAAGTTTTCCTAATCTCTAACTTAAAGCTCCCTGGACTCAGCCTCGTGCTGACCAAGTCCCATCTGTGGTGAAGAGATCAGTGCCTGCCCCTCCTCCTCCTCCCTCTCGGATGTTGTAGACTGTGACAAGGTGTCCCCTCAGTCTCTTCTTCCCTCAGCTGAACAGACCAAGTGATTTCAGCCACCTCTGGCGTGGCTTCCCCTCCAGACCCTTCACCATCTTCCTTGCCCTCTTTTGGACACTCTCTAACAGCTTAATGTTTCTTTATGTTGTGGTGCCCAGAACTGCCCCCAGCACTGGGGTGAGGCTGTCCCAGCCCAGAGCAGAGCAGGACAATCCCCTCCCTTGCCCAGCTGGTGATGCTGTCCCTGATGCCCCCAGGACACACTTGGCCCTCGTGGCTGCCAGGCCACTGCTGACCCATGTTCAGTTAGCCATGAAATTCATCTTCTGAACTCCTGGTTTGTTGGCGTGTTTGGAAGGCATCTATCCATCCTTATATTGAACCTGTCCTTTCCCTGTGTAGTCCTGTTTGGGATGTGGTGGGCAGCAGTCTGTCGTGGTTACAGCTGCCTGGGAAGGCTTGTCTCAGAAAAGGTGGTGACTGCAGTGGTGTGGGTGGCTTCCAGCAAGAGCGTGGTGACAAAAGTCAGCAGGCTGAGGACAGTGTTTATCTGATCTGACCATTTAATATTTACTCTGTTCCTTTCTCTCATGGCCGCCTGTGCATCTTTAACCTTTTCCTTTATCTGGAAGTGTGGCCTGGAGGCATATCACTAATAATGCTCATTAGAGTATGAGGTCTATTGCTTTTTGATTAATCTCTGTCCGTGTGCCCTGTGGCACTGCAGTTTGAAATATAGCTCCAGAAGATCTATGGAATTGGAGGAGTGGAGCTTACTCCATACTAGTGATGTGCAGAGGCATTGCATTTTCTGTGCATTTGGGAGCCCTTCTGAGTCTGAGGCAGAGAACTGCTCTTGTTATTGATACTCAGATCACTGTATAATACACCTCAGCTTTCATCCCCTGAGAAATTGTGTCAGTAATTGAAAGAGCCATTGTCTCATTCCAGTTATCTAAACAATCTCAGTCTTCATTCTTGTAATTATTGGAAGAGCCCACCAGCAAAAATCTTATTAGTAATTTCTTAATGCTACTGGGAAACAATATTTCTAGAATAATTTTCTATACTGAGTCAATGATACAAGTCAAGATTGGTGTGAAAACCGATTAGGGAATGTCTAAAGAAATTTTTCACTTTTTTTTTTTGTCACAATAACATTATGGGTATATATATATTTTAAATATAATGAAACATAAAATGCAAATTCTGGAAGTGAAGTTCTGATAGCTGGGTGATACCTTTCCTTTGTCTTAGTAATAGAAAAATATGGAATCCTTCATTACTGGAGTTAAGATAAAGTTTTCACATTTTCAGCTGTTAAAGGAATGTAACTATTATGAAAGAAATAAAGCATGATTTATTTTATAGACTCATAATAGCTTTCTAATGATTTCAAGCACGTTATTTGTTTCATTACAAACAATTAAAAATGTATCAGTAGTTTTGGAAAGGAAATTCAGTATAGTTTTAGGTGTGAAGGTTTCATCCCTGTTAAAAATCATCATTGTAAATCTATTGTTTGGAATGCACATAAAGGCCAAGAAAATAAATATTCAGATGAGGAAAGAACTGACACTGGAATTTACAACACCTGCATACAGATCTATCTTATTGGACAAACTGCTTCTAATTTCACTGATTTCTTTGGTTCACTGCATTTTAATTAAGCTTTTGACTGCTGCCTCAGTAAACCCTTCCTGCTTCAAAGAATCGATAAGCTATCCACGCTTGATCTGAGCTACTGTAGAGGTGCTGAATATCATGTATGGCAGCACATTTCTTCAGTCAGTTATTAGTGAAAGAATTGCTGGTTTTGGCTTCCACTGTGAACGTTGTGGAGCACAGCAGCTGGTCCAGCAGTGTTGCTGCTGGTGTTACCCAAAGCACTTGTGTTCTTTTGGTTCATTTATGGGTCATTCTGGAGAAGGGAAGTTGCTTGGGTTGTGAGGGAGCTTCATTTTAATTTCAGAGAACTATCCAAGAGCCACAAAATCTTCTTATGTTATCCCTTACAGTATCTCAATAGACTTTATTCTGAGTTCAAACTCTTCCCCTATGAAACAGCATGTATTGAGCTCACTCATCAGTCATCTGTTTATTTCAGGTTTGTTCATAAATAATCTAATACATTTGAAAGCTTGGAGGTTTGGTTCCAAACTGCTCAGTTACCTTTCTGTTTAAATACTCTTATGCTAATGGCTGTGTGCCTTATTAATGCTCATGGATCACGTTATGGGGCATAGAAGATAATGTAATAGTGTGTTCTGTGAATATGTTTAATAAAAACCAGATTAGAATTAAGACTGTATTGTGAGTCACTGACATATCAACTCTGTGCTTAATATCTTATCTAAATCCCTCTCCATAGCTTTTAATACAGTTTGCATATTTTAGTGAAGATGAGCATAACAGTTCTGAACCACTCAGAAGAGTAACAAATACAGAACATGTGAAGTTTTTTATAATTGAAAAATATATAATTCTGATGGATATGTGCTCCATCAGTGCTTGTTTCTCTCTGTCAAATTGTTTTCTTCTGGAAACAAATTAAAGATGTGTAACGAGTAGATTTCTGATGGATATGGAGAATATTTGATAGGAATACAAAGACAAATCCAAAAAAAGCTCACCCTAGAGCTTAAAATGAGATCAAAACTATATGTTCTTAATACATTCTGGTAGCTGTGTCAATGTATAGGTAATTTTGCTGTCCTGTTCTTGTGGGGCACCAAGGGATTTTGTTTCTCTGCTCCTGTTTCCATGGCAATTAGAATTAGATTAGTTTTAGGTTCACAGTGGATAAATGAGAGCGACTAAGGTATGATGTAGTGCTTGTGAGTCAGGAACACACTGAGTCTTTTTATAAAGCAGCCCAAAACTGTGCTTAAATCATTGTGGTTTTCTGGTTGCTGTTGACTTGCTTGTATTTATCTTTCAGCATCTGGATCTTTTGCTTGTGGTTGCAGTCTGGTGGCACTTGTGCTTTTTGTTTTCATTGGGATGCAGCCTTTAATGAGACCAGTCCCTGGATTCCAGTGATAGCCACAGGTTGAACAGCCAGCTTGCATATTTGCTTATGCATATTTATATTAACTATTTAAAAACTCTTCAGCCCATGACTGATTTCTGCAGTGTTTTGAATGTGGTGTAATGGTATGATTTTTATCAGCACCCACTCTTTAGGATGACTTTCTTGGAAGATCATTCCAAAACCAAGCTACTGTTCTGTGTTTGTCCACACAGTTTTCATGTGTGTGTGTATGCATATAAAAATATATAATCCTTTTTCTTCTTGTTAATAAATTCATACCACCCTCACACCAAGAGGTTTTCATCCTTCCTGTTTTTCCAGGAATTGGAATGGAGAGCAATATTACTAGTGGACTATTCCAGGCACTTTTCAGCTAGTTCCCATGCAGCACAGTCCTTTTTCCTATAGTGTGTATTTAACTTTACCAGCATTTTGCACTAATGGATTGCAGATGCTGCAGAGAGTGTTATTATAAGAAGATTTCATGCTCTGGTAGTAATGTGTCATGCTTTTAGAGTCTCTGAGTATGTGATAGCCGTGACATTACTCACAGTACTTAATGCTTGCATTTTGTTTAATAATTATCGACCTTGTACAAGGGCTATGGTAGATTTCACAGAAACATCATCCTGGAAGATATTTCAGCCATTGTTTTGGGCTCCTAGAGGTACACCTAGACCTAAAGACAACTGGGAATATTATTTCTTGAGGTACAATTGAACGTCACCCTTCCAGGAACATTTGAGTTGACAGAATTAATCCTTGCAGTAGTCTGTGCTCCTGTAGCCCAGGGAGGGCAGCCTGGGGAAGTGTCAGTGGCTTCAGGCCCTTGTGCAGGAGCACAGCTCTGCTGTGCTTTGCTGGCAGAGAGCACTGGTGATGCTGGTGCTGGGATTTCCCTTTGGCAGCCCAGTTACTGCCCTGCCCTCTCCTCTCAGCTGCCTCCTGCCTCATCTGCCTGCTCTGCCTGGCCCACCCTGACAAAGACACTCTTTGTCTGATGTGTTGTTCCAAAGAGGCTCTTTGGTTTCTGGCTTATCTACCTGCATTCACAACACACGTTTTTGGAAACATGTACACACATACACACATACATTTAGCTCTTACAAGAGGCCTGAGAAGGAATTTCTGCAATTACTGTGAAGAACTTGTATGCTTATTTTCATGTGACTGAATCCATTGATTAGAGAATTGGTCTTGTATTTACAAGCTGAAGAGGTGATAACCCCTAAATTGGTAGAAATAACCAAATTGCTTGATATATGTTGTACCAGGCTGAGCAAGGAAGCAGGAATAAGAACAGAGAATAAAACTTGGTGTTTTCTATAACTCACGCTTTAAAGTAGACTAGAAAACCATTTTTATATCCCAAGTGGAACTAAGGGGAAAAAAATTAATTTTATTAAGCAAATTAAGATATAGACATCAGTAATTTTAAATTTATGTAGGTTTTTTTTACCTTGATAATGTTTCACTATACATAATGTGGCTTTAATTAATATTTATATAAATATAGGGTTTATCTAGTTCATAAGAGATATTTAAAGGAACCACACTAGAGAATCTATTACATACAGGAGCCATTTTGGTTCTTTGGAGTTGGAGACTTGGAAAACAGATGAGAAGCTGCATCATCTGATCTGTCCCATAGTCACAAATTTCTAGAGATTCACCAGACTGTAGAGACAAAATGCTGGAAAAGACATCATCAAGGGCTAATCCTTTGTTTACAGTCCCTGTACTGGAAAGTCACTTTACCTTCTGGTTTTGTCCTGCCTCAGTATGTGCCTGTTAAAGTAAATGCATCTTTGTCATGCATGAGCACCACTTGCATTAATGATAATGGAGTTTTCATATGCATGTTGGGTTACTGCATTTCTGATGCTGCAGAACTCAGCACTGATGTACTCTGCTTTTTCCTCTGTGCATCAGCATTGTGATCATCAGCAGATACATATATCTACATATATCTGGGGGAATTCTCCTTAAGGAATCAGGCAAAGATACTTTTTTGAATGTTTTTAGTAGCCGTCATTTATTTCAAATTATTGTGTGATGGGGAGGTTCACTACAATTCAGCAGATGGAAGTTGGCTCCAAGGTAGTAGATAAACGTACTCTGTAGGTTCTGAAATCAAAACATTGCCAAGGTTAAGGGATTCTTAAAATCCTCAAACTCCAATTTACTTTTCATTTAAGAAAGAAAAAAACCTGTGCAGAGAATACATGTGATGTAGTGATTTTTGAAAAGCTTAACAAGCTGTATGGATTGCAATGTTTAGCTATTGAATATTCTGAGTGATTATTGTAAGATATTTTGGGCCTGTAAATTACATACTATTTTTCAAATAATTGCTGCTTTTGTATAGAAATAAAGTGGGGTTTCCCTCACTGTATTTAATGTTAGTGTTGTATTTATATGAAGTGTAAGATGAACAGAAAGCAAAACCTTAAGGCCGGGGGGCCTTTGGGTTGTTGGTTGGGGTTTCGGTTTTTTTGTGGGATTTTTTGCTTGTTTTTTTTGTGTTTGTGTTTGTGGAGGCTTGTTTGGTTTTCATTTGTTTGGGTTTGGTTTTGTTCTTAAATTCCTGGTCATCTTCAATATCAAGAGAAATCTGTATATTTCTATTTTGATAGTAATTTGGTGCATTCTAACTAAATGTCGGTAGGTGATGTCCTCTGTGTGCTTTTTTCCTTGTTATATAGCTGTGCATATTGTGGGTTAATGTGAGGTGTTTGGCATTGGAAGTAGCTGCATCTAAAGCAAAATAAAGGGTTTTGGGTAACCAGTGACTGACACAGGGGTTAGAAAATTAAACAACAGCATTGTTGAGGTGACCTCTTACAATGCCAGTATTAAAGACACAGGTGGAACAGAGCTCTTGTGTCTTTTATCAGTGTAAATTTATCAAGTGGCTTGACTGTGCTTGACCTTTTGCATGGAGAACCAGTACAGTGAGTGCCAGGAAGCTCTCCTTTTCCAAACCAAAACACATGTACCTCCTTCATCTTACAAGGCCTCTCTAAAGGTCAAACACAGCTGTAGTTCAGCTGAACAAAAGGGATCAGCTCTCTTCTTGCACCCTGTGCAGTGCCACAAATAAGACAAGAGGGGTGGAGGTTTAATTCATGGAAGGGAGGTCATACAGCAAATGAAAGTAAATATTTGCTACTCACAGATGTGCACTACAGTATCTTGGCTCTGACCATATGATTTGGTGACTGAGAAATACTGATTTACGTACGAATATTTTATGTATCAATACATGCTCTGGTTTGGAATGCAATTTCTTGCCTTTCCTAAAGGGTTTTCTTTAATAACCTCACAATTTCAGCCAGCCCATTTATTTAATTGAGAGCATATTGCTGTCTAGCCAGCAGATAAACTAGCTAACCTTGTCATTTTACCTTCTGAGTGGAGTTTCACATTACAGGATTATCAGCCCAGAGCCAAGTTATCATACAGTAATAATAAGCTAACATAGCTGTGTGAGCACATTTAATTAACTGCAAAGATGGAATTCTCAGCTTTTCCTTCACTTGGCCAACATCCAGAAGTGTGTAACTTCTCTGCTGTAGGAAACACTGTAGAATACAAACTATGCACATTTGCATGTAGGCATTATCTGGACAGTCTTTGATATCCATATCCTGGTCTTGGTTCAATTTTACTGTGCATTTATCTCTCAGCATTGCAAATGCAACGTTGCATTTGTTCTTCTCTTAGACACTAACACTGAGATTTTACTGTAAAACCTCGTTTGAGGGGTCTTTTTTTTAATGGCCTAGTTACTAAAGAAAATAACAAAAGGCACGTTTTCCACATGTTGTCTGTCTTTTTGTTTATTATGCTCTACTATTTTTATACCCAAAAGATTGTTAGGAAAGCAGGATGGAGTGGGCATGGTGACTAGCTAAATATGTAAGTTATTGTTACACAGACTCTTCGCACAAGCTGAGGTGAAAAAATGACACTGTGGCCTCTTGAAATAAATACATTGTGCATTCTTTTCTCTGCATTTTATTTGGGTTCTACTTCACTATTTTTGTAATTCAATGTTCTAATGAAAAGGTCCCTCTCCCCCTTTTTTTCCCTCCCACATCAGGGTTGATATCCCTCACCTCATTTCTTGTTTCTTTCTCCATTTTTAACTACATGTAAAACTTATGGCATCTCAGCTGTAACTTGCATGTTATTTTAAAATACCTAAGATTAGCCTAGATGTATAAATGTCTGAATCCTGCTTGCTTTTGGTTTGTAGTGTAGGGAGTAATATATCTGTATGTGAAATCCAAGTTTTAATGAATGTATGGGTCCCCTCTCAGACATAAGATCAAATGGGGGAGGTTGTTCAGGTGAGTGAAACAGAACAAAAACCCCTTTTGTCAATTTATCGGGATACCTGGATGATTTTGTGATTATTCTGTCATTTCTCTCCTTTTTTTAACAACTTTTCAATTATGCTAAGAGACGATAATTTAGGGCAAAATTTGCCCTAAATATTTATTCTCCTTTAGTGTTGATAACCTTTGGGGCTGGGAGAGAAGAAATGTTTTAATGACTTCTTGTGTTCTGATCAGAACTGAGTGAATCTGGCTGCAGGATTGAAATTTATTTAAAAACAGCTTAGCAGTAGGTTTTTTGGGTGTTTTTTTTTTGATATTAAAAGGAAAGCATATCATTTTTAGCATTTGGTTTCCAGCATTCTGGAAATACGTATCATGACTGTGTGTTAACTTCATCTTTACCTACTGTGTTTTGAATGACAGTGGTATAACCCTCATGCCTCTTCAGTAACTCTGCTCTCTGTTTCAGGTGCTGTTGTCAGGATTGATTGGTGTTGTTTCATGGAAGAGGCCCCTGTCCCTTGTGGTGAGCAACTCCAGTGCTTTTGTCTTTATAGAGGCCTGACAATCTGTGGGGTGATTTGCATTGCAGTTGTGTATCCTGATATTTATGAACACTTAGTACAAAAAGTGAAAGGCCTTTGAAGTTGTAATGTGTAAATTATCTGGGTGAAAATAATATTTTTCTGCTGTCTCACAGACTGCTGGTCTGCTTGTACCTTTGCATTTAACTTAATTTGCTTAAAAATGCACTGCAGAGCAATATTTTTAGTAGGTATCTGGATGGAAAAAAGCCCATTCCAGATTAGTATCTGTTTGTCTTCATCTGCAGAAAGATTTTCAGCTACATTATTATTTCTGTTGTGAGATTCATGTAGTTAGCTAATAATGAACAGTAATCCATTCTTTTGTGTGCATGTTAATAGAGTTTCAGTTAGCCTATTAATGTAAAGCAGTATTAGATGGAAATCAATCTTATTAAAAACATGTGATGACTGTGTCAATAAGGACCTGTTAGCAGGTAAATATTGCCTTTGAAACAACGTGCCTGTGTAACAGAGGCACGGGAAACATTTGCAACATAGTACTCAAGATAGTCCCTGGAATAAAGAATATAATGGACAGTATGAAACTAAAAGTCTTGTACTAATAAGAATAAGTTTAATTAGAAGTTTGGGTGTATCTTTCAGTATTATGAACTGAGACAGTAGGCACAGAGCTCACATCATTGGAATAAATAATATTCACAATCAGAAATCTTATCCAGGCCTGTTGAGACTTGGCTTCTCTGATTCCTGAGGACTCACCTGCATGTTGTAAATTCAGCTGTGCTTTGTAATATCTACTCAGTGTAATGTAAAGAGGCAGTCATGGTCAGTGTAATTCAAAGAAATAAAGATAAAAGGGAGGAAACAGTAATGGTGACATTACTGCTTGCAGAACAGCTCATCTTCCTCAAATCTGCTCTAGGAAATTATTTATTTCCAAGAGTAAACTTAATGCTCTTGAGTTAGATGCTGATCTTTTGCACTGACCCTTGGTGGTGATGCAATAATCAGCTGAAGAATGGGGACAGGGATGGTGGTTTGCACTCCTGTGTGTGATTAAGCTGTGTAATGGTTTTACAGTGGCTATATAATGTTCTGCTCTCCTTGCTGAGTTGTAAATACCTTTGAGCAGTTGCACCCCACGTGTGCAGGGTGACTGTTCTGATTAGCAACCAATAATGTACAACCTCACAGCACAAAGTACCACCAACATGCTGATGAGCCACGTTTCTCCTGATCTATTTATACAATAATATGCCAAATACATGTGGTCAATAACTACCTTTTAACCTATTCTATACTATTATAAGCAGCTAGATCATCGATCACAATAGGTGTCTTTGTTGCAGTGTGTTACAAAATCTGACATTGCCGAGAGTGATAGCAGAAAGACAGATAGATACTTTTATCATTTGAAGCTATGAATAAAGTTATATAAAATTAAACCATGCACCATCTGTGACGTCCTGAAGGCTGGTGAAACTGTGATAACATTTTAAAGTGCCAGTTTTCTGCGTATCTTGGATTTGTGACTAAAACTGGTTGATAATAACCAGTGTTTTGACTATTGCTGAACAGCACTTGTGCAGTATCAAGGCTTTCTGTTTTTCCCACACAGCATCACTTGCTTTGGCTTTTTCCTTCCTCTTTCCTTTGCTTATTAAACTTTATCTCCATCCACAAGTTTTTTTCACTTGGGCTGTTCTAATTCTCTTGCAGTCCTGCTGCAAGGGGCAGTGAGTGGGTGGCTGTGTGGTGCTTTCCTGCTGGCCAGGGTCAGCCCCCCACACTGCTGGATGTGCCTTGTTCAGCACAGGAATCACACAGGGTTTCTGGGTTTTTCCATGGATGCAGTGTCTTTTCTTTGCAAATGTATTATTTTCTGCAGGCAAACAGAGAAAGTGGAAGAAGCATTAAACAGAGATAGGTCATCAACCATTAATTTCTGGCTGTATCATACTAGAAGTGTGTTATGTAGTGTTGGTGTAGAAGTAAGTGTGTTGTTGCATAGTTTAAGACTTTGGGACCAAAAAGTCTTAACTCAGTCAAAACTGAGAATAGTTTTGTATTTATAAGCTATTAGTATGAACGCTGTTTTGTATTCTGCATTCAGTCAAATAATTACAAATGTGTGTGTACTAAGGACATTTCATTGCAATACTAATGTGCAGAAATTTAGAAGTTGTCCTGCTAAAGTGTCTTTGCAAAACTTAATTATCTGGAAAATTCACCAGGTTTTTTGTTATTTTATCTGAATTTCCTTGGTCATCTCCTAGCCATCAGTTGCTTATCTTGCCAAAATGCTCTATACATGCAAGGAACCAGAGGAAACCCTCAGGCAAAGGAGATATTTAAATTGCTCACACATTGATTTTGAGAGTACTTTCCATATATTTCAGATGTTTCCTCGTTAAGCTTTCTCTATTTCCATTTTGAAATCTCAGAGTGTTGGTAGTGCTTTGGGAAAATCTCTCAAGAGTGCCTTTTTTGGAAACCAAGTGTGTCACTACCACTACTTAGTGTTAAAATGCAGTGTTAAAGTAGGAATTTGTTTCCTTGTGGTTTGTGGAAGTGTCTGAAAATTGGGAGAGAGCTTGTGGAGCTCCTGAGGCTGAGCTAACTTATAAAAAAACTTAAAATTGTGCAGTCAGATTATTTTTCTGTTACAATCTGATCTATGGTAATTGCAAATCTATTTGTGCTAAGGAGATTAATTCAGCCTCTGAATTGAGTTGAAAGCTTCTCTGGTGCCATCTGGCATTTGGGTGACCCCAGAAAAATATTTTTACATTTCCGACCGAAAGCTTTTACAATAAACTGATTTAATATTTTTTTCAATGAACAGAAATGTGGGGTTTCTTAATGTCTGTGAATGTCTGTGAGCACAAGATAATACTACTTATTAAAAATGATCTTGATTACTCAGAATAGCTACCTAAAGAATTTACCATGAAATGAGCATTCCAGATCCAGTTCTGCGCACCAGTGAGCACACAAATGACTGCTTGTGTAACTCAGTGTGTTGTCCCTTCAAATGAACCATTATTTCAAGCCTTTTTTGGTTTTGATAAGCACATAGGATTTTCTTCATTTAAGAAAAATCAGAGAAGCCACCCTAAACAGCTGCAGTTCAACCTGCATATCAGGCAAAAGGATGAACTGCTGTGCAAAGTCTCAGGCTGCACCCATGGTAAGACTCAGTTAAATACAAAAACTGACTTTTAAAGAAAATATTCATCTTGGGTCAGCTTGGTAGTTTGTTGCAAAATGAGAGCTTTTCTTTCTAGAATTAGAGTGAAAAACATGAATTGTTTGAAATTCAGACTTGAATATTTTTCCTTTTTCTCTAAAAATCATTAGAAAAAATATCTATGTTGAAAAAGGAAATTACTAATTATTTTAAATCAATACATTGACATATATACTCTTGCCCCATAAGATGCATGAATATGTAAAACTGGTTCCAAATGTTTTTCCTCATTGATTATCTCCTCCCACTAAATATCATTGCAGACTACAGCAGGAATAACCAGACTTTAGGAAACAGATGAAACATGAAATGTATAGAAGTAATGTATTAGTGTTATATAGATAGTGTGTTATATAATAGTAAATTTCCTATATTCTGCTCAGTGAGGTGGAGTGTTGACATGTACCTGGCCATGCTGCTTAACCTGAGGTTCTAGAGTAGCTTAAGGAATGAGACAAGTCTTTTTAAACTCTTGTAAGAGAACTAACACCTTCCTTTCAGATGAAATCTGAGAGAAATCTTTCAATTAAAAAAAAAAAAAAAAAGAAAAAGTGCTTGTCCCCCCTCCAATGCCTACCCTCAAGCAGAGAATTGGTGTTCGGTTCCTGGAATAAGAAGATGATCTGTGTGGTGGAGAGACAATATCAGCATGTACAGGTCAGGACTGCAGAAGAAAAGCAAGTGGAGGAATGCACAGCGTGGGAGAACAGCAGAGTCTGAGGCAGCCATCACCTCGTGTGTCACTGCTGACTTTGATACCTGTGTGATGTTGAGAGGAGCTGCAGAACATCCCAGTGCCTTAACAGAGCCCTTGATCACTCTGCAGTATCATTTCAGCATGACTGTTCTTTGAATTCCTTGATCAAAATGTTCATTAGGAACCCTGCTATTAGACAAACACTTGTCTTTGAGGCTGAAGTGTTAGTTTAAAGGTGAACAAAACTCTGGGTGAAAACAAGTGCATCTTACATCCCCATGTTTTTCAGTTTCTAATGAACTGGGCAGGTTTTCAGTGCTGGGTGTTGCTGCTTTCAAAAAGAAACTTGGGAGGCTGCAATAACTTCTGTTTGCAAAGCAAGTCCAGTGCTGGTTCAAAAAGTAGCTCTTCAGATGTAAAGCTGTAAATTTAGCTCAGAGCTGACGTGAACCCAGGCATTGGCACTGAGAGCAGAGTGTTTTTCTTTGACCTCTTTTCTGGGAGCATGGAAGGAAACTAACCCAAATTCAGAGGAGCTGCATGCTAAATCAGGGGGAAGAGAATTATGGAGGACTGGGACCGGAAGGAGGAATTGAAATGTGAGTCTGGCAACACGAGGAAGATAGACACCAAAAGATTTGAGAAGAACAGGACCTAGATGACCAGAAAGAAGTGAACAAAACCCATGTCAATAAGAAATCATACAGTGGGATCTCTGATGTTTCAGAGATTCAGTGCCACAAGCACCATAAATATCTGTATTGCAATGGATTTGTGTCTTAGATCTAAATTACTTCAGTGAATAAAGTGTAGGCTATAATAGTATTTTCCTATACTTGGGACATAGTTAAGGTTTCTTCACCTCTTGCTTTCCTGTTCTCTCTTCACTGAGGGTTAGTTGTGTAAAGCACTAATGTGGCTGTACTGCTCTGGTCACCAAACTGCATCATCTGTCTCTGCAGCATGGACAGGGTTGTGCTAAAAGTCTGTGAGACAGGATCTAGAAATGAGGTTAATGTATTTAGTGATAACTGTTCCATCAGTTACATCAGTTTGAAAGTAGATTCAAAATATATTTATGTTTCATTTAAGCTGCTTCTCTTTTATGTTTATTTCAAACTGATGCCCTGAGAGGTCTTTTCCCAATGTACAAACTGTTGGTTTAGGCCATGAAATAATGTCTCTTGTTGGGTTGAGTAGGGGATCTGAAAAGTGTGGTCTTCAAAACTTGCAATTGCAAGTTGAGTTCGTGTAAACTGTGATTACTTTCATGTTCCAATTTCTTTTTTTGGCAGTAAGTTAATATATCCATTTAGCTTTTAAAATGTGATTTGCCTATTGCTATTTGTTTGGTTTGTTTTTAACTTAGACTGCTAATTCCTTTCTTCTTTAATCTCATGAAACAGCTGACAGAAAAACCTACCCCCAGTACCTTTCATTAGAATAGACCAGACAGAAGACGAAGAGGGGGAAAAATGGATAATGACCCAGTAAAGTAGTGAACTGGGTGAGAAAGAAACAACACTTGAGGTGGAAACAGATGTGAATCAGGGAAATCTTTGCAGTGGTGGAGAAAAGATGTCACAGGGTGAAGCATCTCTTCAGAATGAACATTCTAAGTCCTCTTTTACAGCTGAACACTTCTTAAAGCTTTCTCTTGCCTAGGTCTCTGTCTGCATCTCTCTGATAGCCTTTTGACAAGGCTGCCTGTTCCTGGGCCCAGCTGTCACTCATGTGAGAATCCAGAGTCCTCTGCTGAGCATCCGTGTGCTAATTAGTTATTCCCAGTGGCAGAGTTTAAAAAGACCACAAGCAGCTTTTCCTGAAGGGCAGACACACCCTGCTGGGGCGTAACACTTGCCCCTTCCTAACAAGCACTTCGTAATTACCCTTAAAGAGCCCCTGCTCCTCGGTGTCTGCTGCCATCGCATTGTGTTGCCATGGCAGCAGCTCCTGCTGTAGGAAACTTCGCCGCTCCAGCCCCAGTGCTGCTGCTGGAGTGAGGAGTGTGCTGTGGGTGCTACATTCACCTCTCTTCAGTCCATCAGTAATCCCCTTGTTCTCACACGCTTTCTAAATATATCTGCTGGTGGTTCTTTCATCTCATCTGCTCCTCCTTTTAGAAATGCAGGCTGCATCCCATCTGCTCCTGGAGCTCTTGGCAGCCTTTGCATGGTCTAATTTCTTCAACTCTTTCTTGGTGTGAGTCTGGTTTGCTTCAGCATTTCTTCTTCCTCCTTGGTAAATTCATCTTGTATCACGTATCACTGGGGCAAGCTAGTTGGGCAACATGGGAAATATTTGTTAAATTTTGTATTTTGTTTTCAAATGGCGAGGAAATACTAGCTTCAAAAATTTATTCAAGACAAGATGAGCTGCATTTGAAACGTTTTTAAAAGTAGAATAAATATTTGTATGAACTAATATAAAGTATTTTGAGGCGAGATGGAGTTGGGAATGGATAGCTCACTCTTTGTACTCATGTACTCAATCAAAACTCATGTGATTTTAGTTTTATTTGTGTGACAGATGGAAGGAAACACACTGTTATCCAAAGAGAATGTAATTATCCTGTGCTTGTTGAAGAAAAGTACTTTGATTTCAGTGGGATTTGCTTGCCAGGTAAATCGCAGTTTAGATCCTAAGCTAGACATGTGTGTGATTGAGTGTTTGTGTTTCCTTACTACAGATACTATAAAACCTTCAACAGCATTATGGATTAAGTTCTATTTCAGATATATGAGGGAAGGTCCTTGAAATCTTAAGGCTCATTTACTTATGGATCTCCATCAAATTATTCATGTGAGTCTTCTTTGGAGATGTGTGTGTAGTTTTTCTTGAAATGGCCAAAACTATAGTGAGTTTACATTACAATCTAACTGGGAAGAGCTGCTGTCCACACTGAATCCTTGCCTCAGAAACTGACCCTGAAGATGCTCCTGTGCTCTTGCTGGAGATCAGCAGTTGTGGCTGCTGACCCTGCTCACCTGGCAGAATTTTCCTCCTCAGAGATGAAAGTCAGAGTGCTGCTGTGGGAGGGCTCAGAGAGACTGCACAGTTGTTAATTAATGAGAATAATTGCAAGTGAGTAGTTAATTGCTGTTAATATGTTGGGAAAGACAGATGCAAAATATCTGTGTGTGTGACCTTTACATCCTGCTTCTGTCTCATTACACTTCTGCCAGGAAGGGCTGCTCACAGAGCTTTTGATGCCTGTCCTTGTCAGCAGCACAGCACGAGCCTTTATTTCCTCAGGGAATCCTGCTACAGATGTTATGGAAGGTTAATTTATTTGGAGTAGCATTTCACTGACACGTGCATAGAGGTGAATCCTTCCTGCAATGTGACACTTGCAAAAGGTAATGTATTGTTTAGGTGGATGAAGCCATTAGGCAGGTGCTATGGAAGTATAAATTCAGTCTTATGTAGATTTTCTTAAAAGTTATTAGACTACTCACATTGTTGAAAAAATGTAATCATTTTTATTTTCTGATTCATCTGTTTTGTTTAAATATAGATTGTTGTATACAAAGCTAATTTTGTAAAATGTTGTCCTTCCTAATGCCCTAAATGTCTGAAGAAACATCAGCTTTCTTTTCCTATTCTGCTGTTGTCATAGAGCATTTTTGGGACACAGTATCTTATTTGTTAATTTTTTAAAAGTTTCAATTTTTACTTCCTTGGAGAATATGTTGGAAGGAAAATTAAACTAATATGGCTGAGGTAGTTGCAAATTTTAGATCTGGCTTACGTGGTCAAAATTTTATTCAGAAAGCATTATATTTGAAGTTTTTATTATCACACTGTATATCAACTCTTTTTCCACCTGATTGTACAGCTGAAGCAGTTGTTTTTAAGCATTTTAAATTAACAACATTTTGAGTAGCATTAGAATAAGTTGGTGATGTTTGATTTCTTTCTCTTTCAAAATAACACTTTAAGTTAAATTTCGTGTGCATGGATTTTTTATTTAGGGGAGCAGTGGTGCATAAATGGAAATGTTAGTGATAAAGATTAGACAATACCTACCAAAATTAGACAACTACCATTAAAAAAAAACCCTGTCCAAATGACTTTTGACTGCCTGCACGTATAGTAAAAATTAAATGATTAGTTTTATTGCAGTATTAGCTGCAGATCATTGAAGGATTCCTTTGAGTGCTTATTTTCATGTAGCAAACTTTGAATGAGTCTCTTTAGCATTTTAGCTGACTACTTCCCATTATCCTTTTAATAGATTATATGACAAAACTTAAGTTTGTCCTCTGCTACAAAACAAATTACCTGCAAACTTTTTTGGTTACAATTACTGTTAGAAGCGTCGCATTATTTGAATACTTCAAGAGAGAGCTTGAATTTTATCTGAAAAAAAAAAAGGTTAAAACTCCTCTTGTTTCTCTTTTATATGGCAGTAGTCTGCAGGCCACTTGATGGTCCTTTTGGGTCCCTTCCCACTCAGAATATTCTGTGATTCAGAAAGGTGTAGATATTAAAAAATTTAATTGGAATCAAAATAGCAGAAAATTAGTAGATGATGAAATATCTACTTTTGACAAATTTCTGGTTGATGTTTCTGAGCTGAGAGCACAAGGTCTTTATTACCAAATCAGGCCCCCTCTTACACTTTCCTAAAAAATACTACAATAAATAGTGTAATTGCTGGAGCTGTAACAGCATTAGAGAAACACAAACACCTGTTACTGTGTGTAGTATGTGACAGCGCTGCTCTTACTGTTGTCTGAGTCTTTTATTCTGATCACACTTGAGGAAATTGTCTGTGTGGCCACTGCCTCTACTGTCAGGGAATTTCTTGGAGGTATTGAATATCTCTTATTATGAGATTTGTTTTGATATAAATGCATCTTTGCCTTTGTCTGTCACTCTGCTCCTGTACACAGAGCCAAGGTTGCATTTTGGATTCCAGAGTTCTTGAAAAGCCTTGGCAGCAACTACCAAATCCCCCACTTAATTGATGTTGTTGTTGTTTGCTGCACTGTGAAACAGGAGGAAACCAAACTCCTTCTGGCCTTTAAATAGGTGTTATTTTGTGTGATGCAAATTCTGCTGCAAACACCCAGTGCCCCTCTGTTGCACCTGGGGCTGTTACCAACATTCACATCATGCTCCAAAGGTACAGCGTGCTGACTCTTGCTGGAAGCTGATTGCTACTCTGGCAATAAATAAAATACAGTCAGAGGGAGGCATCCCTTTTTCTTGTAAATCAAAACCAGAAGCGTTGTTTATAAACTTAAATAGGATCATATTTGAAGTTAGAATTTTCCACAGACTACTTTAATAAAAATATAGAAATGAAGATACAACCAAGCAACAAATAATAAATTATTAAATTCCCAGACCTAGCTGAATGAAAACAAGTTAAGAGGGCCATAATAGGGTCAGTAAAATCACATACACTAGGTTCAAGTTCAAAAGTTTTCATCTGAACTATTTGGCTTTGAAATTAGAAATAGTTGCATGGATTTTAATATTTATACTGAAGTTTCAGCTTTCCTTTACAAAGTTAAATAGCCTCATTGGAGTCAAAAGGAATTTAATCTGGAGAAAATGTAGTTTAATTTAATAATGACTGGAATTGAACAGGCTGATGTAATTTAGGATAAAACAGGGTATAACTTATGGTTCCTAACATAAAAACATTAAAATCTTTAGCCTGATGCTATACCACACTACAGGGAATATTTCTGCCTGTTTAATGTAGAACATTGATTTAGACCTAGAGAAAATATTTTTGTTCATATCTTTATTTGAATTTAGGTAAACGACATGGAATGCTGAATTAAACAGATCTGAAATGTCAACACTTTTCATCCTGTCTCTTCTTGGCAAGCCTTGAGAAATCATGAAAAAGAAATCTATTATGAGGCAAATAATGGGAAGAAAAACTTTGTTTTTTCTTGTACACTTGCAAACCACGAGTCAAGAGTGTTGATTTGAGCGCCATTTCTGTTTAGTGAGTTTTTAAAATGGACTAATTTAGAAATTATATGTTTTATCTGTTTAAAGCTATAAGATGTAATGAGCATTCATCATCTGGTAGCTTCTGGCTCTGTACCCCAGATAATCTTGCATTCACTTAGTCCTGACACAGTTGCTGATCTCACTGCATCATAGCTCTTGGTGGTGATAAATTTTCAGGTTTGCTTCTGGTGCTTAACCTTCTATACCTCTGTCAGGGAAACTCTAAATTCTATAGCACAAATGACAATAAATGTTACTGTCTGCCGTTCATGTAAGACAAAGTTCTGTGAGCAAAATACCTTGGGGCAAGTTTTTAATCAACTTAGACAGTGGTTTACAGACAAGCACATTTACCTCTGGCTATTCTTGCTGCTTCTCCAATGAAAAATATGTGTGTTAAAAGGAATATATTTGAAATCCCATTGAATATACCTATTCATATGATTGGAAAGAAGCCTGTAGTACCTTGTGTCAAACTACAGAGTCTCAAAAAAATTGCTTTCTGCAAATGATTTCAGTTTAAACCAAAGTTCATTCAAGGAGATTTTCTGACCTTTCAGGAGCTGCAGGACTGGAATTAACAGGAAAAAAAAACATGTAGACACAATATTAGAGGTACAGAGGATTGGCAGATTTACAGAAGCCAGCTTACCATGGCAATGCCTGGTTTTATTCAAGGTACCCTGTGCAGGAGACCTGAGTAATATAAATATAGTTTTATATTACTTGAGTAATATAAATATAAATTTATCAGCACAGAGGGTAACATTTTGTCTAAGTGTTCATGTCCCGATTATCAAACCACTGCAAACCAGCAGGGGAAGTAGAAATGCCAGCAATTAAAAAGCAATCCTGTTTCGTATATCTCCAAAATGAAATTGTGAGGGATGAAATAAAATGTTGCTTTTAGAAATATGGTTTCATGTGATACAATATTTACATCTCTTTTGGAGGACTTTAATTATTTTGCATGTAGAAACTTCTTCTTCCTTGTAATAGTAAGTATTTCTTCAAACTATAATATGTGCTGTTCCTTTTTGCTGTCCACTTGATTTGTATATATGCAGGAGTGAGTGAGTGAGTTGTTTGGGTCACTTAAAGAATCTCCATCAAAAGTATTGGCAAAGCAGGTTTTAAATAAGTTTGTGAAAGTCATAGAATCATAGAATGGGTTGGGAGAGAGGTCACCTCGTTCCACCCCCTGCCATGGACAGGGACAGCTTGCATTGGACCAGGTTGCTCAGAGATCCATCCAGCCTGGCCTTGAACACTTCCAGGGATGAGGTGGGCACACCTTCTCTGGGCAGCCTGTTCCAGGGCCTCACCACCCTCACAGGGATGAATTGCCTCCAAATTTCTGATCTAACCCTGCCTTCTGGCATTTTGAAGCCATTCCCCCTTGTCCTCATGTTCCAGGCCCTCATCCAAAGTCCTTCTCCAGCTCTCCTTAGGCACTGGAAGGTGCTCTGAGTTTTCCCTGGAGCCTTCTCTGGGCTGAGCAGTCCCAACTCTCCCAGCCTGTCTCCATAGCAGAGGTGCTCCAGCCCTGTGGGCATCTTTGTGGCCTCCTTGGGGCTTGCTCCTGCAGGTTCACATCCTGCCTGCACTGGGAGCCCCAGAGCTGAGCACAGCATTCCAGGTCTCTCACAAGAGTGCAGGAGACAGGGAGAATCCCCTCCCTCCACCTCCTGGCCAGGCTGCTCATGATGTAACCCAGGACACAGTTGGCTTTCTGGGCTGCAGACACATTGTCAGGTCATGTTGTGCTTCTCATCCACCAACCAGGTCCTCCCCCTCAGAGCTGCTCTCACTGCATTTTTGGTAGAAAGCTGTATATGGACAGAAAATCTAAATTGTTAATGTCCTCTGCTGCAAGTCACAAACTGCAGTGTGTGCTAAAGTTGGTTCATTTGTTTTCCCCCTTTTTACCTCCTATCAATTCAAGAACAAATTGTGAAAGACGCAGTAAGGGCAAGAAGGTGCTTTGAGACAGCTATCTTAAGGATTAAAGTTTTTGGGTTTTCAGGTAATACAGTTTTAACAGTGCCTTTGGGAAAGAAGATGAAAGGAAGTCTAAGGCTTATGGTAAAAACAAAAGAGAATAAATTACTTGAGGCCAGTTTTGAAGAAAAGAGAAATATTAAGAGGCAAAAATGAAAGGGATGAAAAAGAATGGAGGGGTGGAGAATATATCAGCTTCTATAAATTCCTTTGATTTTTTTTGGTGGTATCCATAAAATTAAGATCTACTTTGGGGCATTCTGAAGGCAGGTGTATAGTTGTATCTACATGGTTGTATCTACAGTTAAGAAATGTGAAGGAAAAATGTTCACAAATAATATGAGAATACTAATAATTTTCTAAAAGGTCAACTTATACTCAAGAGAACTACAAACAAACTTCTTTTATAGTGGAAAAATAATATAACCTGTTAGTGCTCTAAGTTTTTTGGGGTTTGTTTTTTGTGGTTTTTTTTTTTCTTTCAGTACAGAAGGGCACTTATTCTGCCCTCTCCCTTGCAAGGCATGGGGGGTACTGATATTTTCATTCTGTGCAGGTATGTGTGGTGTGGTCTGTTGGGACTGCAAAGATGCAAACTCAGCCTTGATATGCTCTGCAAATTTATACTTAAAGTAGTTCCCAGAAATGAAGTACAAAGGGGAGCCTTGTGTGGGTCCATGTGCAAGATGACATCTCACACAGTGAGTTGTTATGTAATTTTAAATCATTGTGTCCTAACTCTTTAGTTTTGTAGGATTCGTTTAGGACCACGGTAACATTTACATGGGAAGTCCTATTCACATTTCTTCCACAGAGTCCCTTGTATAGAATATAAGCCTTGACTTTTCCAATTAGTTCTGCTACCACACTGCTACAATTATATGTCATAATAAATCCACTGGCTTTGCTTTTTGTTCAGGTATTAGTACTTGGTGACTTTTGGAGCTTTGTGGCATTAATGCTTCTCACTGATTTCTAGGAATGTTTTATCTTGTTATATGTTGTAACTAGAAAGGTGAAGAACATAATATTATAGTTTTAAATCAGCATTAAGATGTCATAGCCCTTCAGTATCTGACAATTTTGTATTTACTTCAGTGTAAGTTTTTGCCCTTGATCATTGGGTTGACTGTGTCTTACTCTCTTTCCTTATAGTTTCATATTGCTCCTTCAAGTATGTCACACTGAGCTCTCAGAGCAAATATTTGGTAGCTCTCTTTCTAAGGAAAATTTTAATGTGGAAAAAAGGCATACTTGTCTTCATAAATAATGTATATCTAACTTCATCTACAGTGTTTCATAGCATAAGGTTGGGTCTCCATCATAATCCACAATAGCCATTCTTTCAAAGGGTTGCAGATGTGTTTATTTTTACTGCTGCACCTGTGCCAGAGTTAGAAATTACTGATTTGTGATAAAAAAAATTAAGCACACTGAACATGTTTTTTAATGTCTGTAAATGTAGTAATTGATGCTTTTGTGCCTCCTTTTCTCTGTTGTGGCTTCCAGCATGTTGGTAAACTTTACCTCTGCAGTTGTGGTAACAGAGTACCAGGTGTGTCTTACTCCATCAGTAGAAGGCTTTTCTTGGTATTTAGCTGGGAAGTATTAAGGAAGGAGATTGGAAATACTTCAATTCCTTTTACTCTTTGTGAAATTCCTTCAATTCCTTTTGCTTGATCTTTGTGCTCTGCAAGAGGCAAGGTAGTTTCAAAAGACTTGCAAAGGACATGAATTTCCCCCTTTAATTCCATGTCCACGTTAGGTAGTTCCTTGCCTGGGACATTAAGAAGTGAGGCATAAAATAGCAAAATTGGGAGGACAAGTGTGACAGAGAACTTCAGTGTTTGATAGCATGTGGTGGCTGCCACTTTGAAATGCAGCTCCTAAACAGAATGTGAGACTTAGACCCACCTAAGTGAACAGAAATTGTAAGAGCCTGTTTCATGGTTTGACAGTGCTGGGCCCTTCCCTCTTGTCTTTGTCAGTGACAAGAGGAAGAGGTTACCTTGGAAACACCAATAGAGGTTTCTTCATTAATGAATGCTGATATGGAGAAAGTACTGCAAAGATAGATAAACCTGATGTAGGTTACAGCCCTTGTTGTCTGCTGTGATGCTTGGAAGAACATGAAGCTGGCATCTAAAATTTGTAACACAGCTTCTGTCCTTTGGTTAATACTGTGGAGGTTACAGGGGGGTTGTCCAAAAGCACTAGGAAAAAATATACAGCCATTTTTGATTTAAAGTTGTCAAAAATATTCCTAGCACATGCACTGACAAAAGATAACATCTTGTGAGAACAGTGAAGGGCTGTAAACTGCGAGCATGCATATGGAAAAGAGATGCAACAGAATTTCTTACTAATTTCATATAATACACTCACACTCCTGTTGTGTTATGGCAATGTCAGCACTGAATATTTAAGGTGGCCACACATCAGGCACACATTTGTTCTTGGCCTCTTACTGCTTACGATATTCCCTCTATGCTGAGATTTTTCTGCCCTGACTGGACCAGGTTTTTTTACATTTAAAGCAATAAAATGATAATTAAACTGATGGAATCAGGTTAACAATTGTTTTGACACATTTTGAGATGAGGAAAAAAGAGTAATTAACACCATGAGTGGTTGATATGGAGGATGCTGCTTAAATTGTAATTGTTGTTTAAAAACCAAGTAGTTATATATATATCCAGAATTTTATTCACTCTTTTTTCCCTACTTGTAGGTGCTCATGATACATGATATTCACAAATACTTTTCTTGTCTAAGAAACCCATTTCCCCATCAAAAGGATTTAAATAGTTCCAAAACTACATCTGTTTATAATAAAACATTTTTCAAATCTTATTTTTTAGTAATGCTTGGTAATAAAACCCATTAAATTTTCAGAGTGTGTGATAAATGTGGGAGATAAATGGATTATTTTGAAATGGCTGGAGGAAAACATATAATAGTCATGTTTAGTTTTGATTTAGCTTTCTCTTGCAGTGCAAGACCGAGGATGCTGTCAGATTAAGTACCTTACTCTCTGTAAAATACATAAGGTGTTGCCATCCATGTAATTGTGTGACAGGCTGGAAGTTCTTGAACATCTAAATTATATTTTTCCCTTGTTTGCCTCTTGAAGTAAGTAATGACAGGGTGCTTGGGGTTTTTTTCCAGATCACCTTTTTCATGCTGCTCTCTGCAGTGTGTGTGATGCTGAACTTGGCCGGGTCCATTCTCTCCTGTCAGAACGCTCAGCTGGTGAAGTCCCTGGAAGGATGTCAGCTGGTGAGTGATGGAAAACACCTTTCTTACCAAGGGCAAGGATTCCACTTCTCATCTGTTAGGGTTGTATATGCACATTCCTTTAATTTCCAAAGCAGTAGGTATTTAGTAGAGCAATCTATATGTGTGTTACAACCGGAAGAAACATTTGGGGAAAAGTTTGAGTTAAAGCGCTAATGGATTTAATGTTTTGCCCCCTCAAAAAATAACTTTTAATATTATAAGGATTGACTTCTTACTGTCATGGTAAAAATGCTGCTTCAGCAGAATAGATGGAATACAGGCCACCTCAGAGCAGTGTGGTGGTTACCAGCTGATGTCAGCAGGATGAGGATTCCTTCCATCCAATACTTGTCCAGGCAGTGGATTTCACAGTAGGAATGTTTTGGTATGTGTATTATAATATTTTGTTTGCCACCCTGAGTTGTTTTTCTTTTTAGTTTTCAAAGTAAATGAATGTTACTTGTGTTAAATAAAATACATAATAATACAAATTATCACGATGTGGCATGCTCTAAATTATAAGGTACAATTTACCTAAAGCCTTTGTGTTTTTGTGTCAGGAAAAAAGTACATACACATTGAATTCTAGCATATTTTCTGACTTCAACTTGCAAAGATGTCTACAGAAGTAAACTCGTGACTGAAATGTTAGAGTTTAAATAATAAGTGTTCCAACTGTAGTTTCGATTATCAGAGCATGATAAAATGCTAAGTAGCTTTGCTACAGTGTGTTGTACTCTGTAAGGGCAAAATCATTTTCTTATGGCTGTTTATCATATTGTAACTGTTTCCAAAAAACCCCAAAAACCAACAGTTTTTCTACCCAGACCTCCCTCTTTAGGTTTTCCTTGCTCAAAATCCCATTTCAGTCAGGCTGGGGACTTACACATGGATATATTGCATTGCCATGTTGCAGAGCTCACATATATGGAATTGTGGAGTTCTGTTCTCACAGACCACCCTCCAGGAGGGATGCACTGCAGTGAACAGCCCTGCTTTATGATTAAGCACAGGATTTGGCTCAGAAGGTGGTGATGCATTATGCTGAGCATATTTAATTACTTTATTACCATTTTTCACTCAAAAAGGAAAAATCTCAGTTTCTTAACAGCTTGTTCCAAGTGTGTATTTAATTTTAATTCCTTAGATGGCTCTCTTTAGTGCTGTAGATCTGTGCAATCCTGCACTATGTGACTGGTGTACATTATCAAATCTAAATCCTTTACTTGCCTCCTAGGATACAAATGCACTCTCTGGGGATGCATCTCAAGGAGTCAAAAATCCAGCCTTTGCAGACATGTGGTTTGAAATTAACATCCCATGTAACTGAACCAGTAAATTTCCAAGCACAGTATAGTAAAAAAGTCAAATTCAAAATAAATTCCGTTTTAGTTCTGGTATGTCTGTCAAACTCATTCATGGTGAGTGCATGGCTTTAAAAGTGATAATAGCATCTACTGTATTATGGAGTTTAAATTCAGCAGTGTTTCACATGTAGTGTTGTTATTCAAAGAAAAAGAACAAGACACAGTGGTCTTATTTTGCTTTAAACACTGGGGATTTATGGTAGATTCCATAATATGTATTTTTGTATGAATATGAGGAATGTGCTTGCCATATGTTAGCATTTTGAATGTGTAATTTGTGAAGTTGGTATTTGTGCACTTTATCCTGCAGCTAAGCAACATACAACACTGAGGGGGAAAAAGGGCAGTAGCTTTAATGCCTTGTTACAAAAAATTAATTGGAAGGGTTTTTCCCCCATAATTAGGTGCAGATCCTGTAGCCAAAACCTCAAGAAACTGCTTTAAATCAGTGAGCGTAGGATGTGTACAGAGAAGTTACACACTCAAGCTTTTAATTAATGTGTACAGGAGAAACATTTCTTTATAGGAATTTCTTGTTCAAATAATGGTTCTCTAAAAATTCTTAAAATGTATGGGTAGAGCCATTAATATATTTTAATTTATGTTCTATTACTGCACAAGACAGAATACATTTTATTTCTTCATCTGTATTTGTTTTTATTGAGTTTACCTGTCTTGAAAGCCACTTATTCATTTAAAATTAATGCTGTAGTTTTAATCAATTAAAAGCTGATTTTTATTCAGAAAAGTAGTGATTGTGTCAATCTCTCTATTGAAAGATTGTTTATAATTTTTTTTTTGGTTGTACAGCTGAAATTGGCCTATTTCATAATAATGAAAGGAAAACTCTTCTTGCCCCTGAATATCTTTAGCTGGAATAGACAAAGCAAGGAAAAGTGAAGCAGGTGCAGGTTCACAATGAATGGCAGATCCCAGGTCCAGAACAGAGGTTTATTTGTATTCCACTTTGCACTGGAGCTAAACTCAGGTCTCTGCATATCGAAAAACAATTTTTAAAATTCCAGGGAAAAAAATATACTCTGTTTTGTTCTTATTCATCTGTCAGTTTTTAATCTTGATATTTCCCGACAATGGAACTTTATCCTTACTGGATCCTCCTGTCTTTCCCTCTGCATAAGGTCCTAGAACTGAGTGAAGTTCCTTCCCCTGAGTACACCAGTGGAGCTTTCTTGTACTTCACTGCCCTGTTATCAACCTTGCAACTCTCACACTTAGTTTTGGAATTTTTCCTTCCCTTTTGATGTCCCCTATAAAAAACCCTGCAGGTTAAGTTAGAAGAAGAAGAAGTAAAATCTATTACTACTTTTACTAGAAGACTTACATTTGTATTAAGGAGATGGTAGAATGCAAGGTAACAGTGTTAACTAATTCCTAATTGGCCCTGTTAGGGGAGAATGTGTGTGCACTTAGCAGCCAGAGAAGTTTCTTTTCAGCAGCATTGACAGAATTTGATGAATTGATACAGATGAGGTAACATAAGGCCTGTGAGAGGGTGTGTATGTATTTGTAATAAATCCAAAAGGTCCTTTCCTTTTTTGATTCTCTGCTCTAAGAAAGTCAGATTTTAATGGGTTTTATGACTTTTGAAGTAACATTACTGCTGTTTGACAAAACAAAATGAACTTACAAGACAATTTATGCATATAGGCAGCTCTGGCTGGAGTTTGAAATCTCAAATATGGTTTGGATGAGGGTGTACTGTGCAACTGTCATAAACATGAATGCACACACACTCTGCTGTGAGCAGAGACTAGCATGAGTAAGAATCACGAAGTGAGACACAAGTCTGCACAGGATGGTGGGGGTATGTGCAGGGGATGAAGTGAATGATGTTTTATTCTTGAGCTCTGCCAGCCAGAAAGAGATTGAAACACAGTTTTGGAGGCACTGCTGATGTAATTGTGTCTGAGGTTGGCAAATACCAGCCCAGCAGCTGGAAGGAGTGATCCCAACCCCTTCTCCCTGTACCAGTGCAGATTGATTGTCAGTGCTGCTGTCTGTTTGTGAAGTCACACAGTGAATGGCATTTGAGATGTGATTTGGGCTAACAATAAACCACTTCTCCTTCTTCCTTCCCAAGTGAAAAAGCAGTTAGTTTTGGCACTGTTTAGGTCACAGAATATCTGCATGATCTCCTGATCCTGTCTGCCCAAGAGTGAGACTGCAGCAGGGCTGGGCAGGGCATTCTGGGGCAGGGGGCTCAGGAACACTTCCAGCTGCTGTGCTGCTGAGAACATGGATGCAGTGACACCTTCAGCCTTTTGTTCTGCTCCCCTCTGCAGAAACACAACTCAGCAAAGAGGTCACTTCATGAATGTAGAAGGAAAAGGTGCACGACAAGGCAAATTGATAAAAATTCTCCAAAAATAATATGCTTCCAATCTGGTAGTGAATCTTGGGTGGTTTTGAATATGCTGTGACTCTTAAGATGGCCCTGTATTTTGCAAGAACTGTCATATAAACAATTAGCTTTTAACTAATTTTAAGAATTAAATTAAAAGAAGGGCTACTGGACAGTACAAAATTATGGAACAACTTTCAGAATGAGTTAAGAGTCACTCATAAATGGGAAATCTTGACCCAGTCTTTTGAGCCTTATCTTTGTGGCACCTGTTCATTAGATGTGGTACAGGTAGCCCTGAGATCTGTATTTCACATTAGAAATGCCAGATACATGTCATGAGTCAGTGCCTGTCCTTTATTAAACAGGAGCAGCAAGAATCAGAATAGGTGATCTTGCAATAGAAAGCTTTGTCTGAAATCCATTTTCCTCATTGCAAAACCTTTTTAGCAGTTGAAGCCTATATTGATTTGTCAGGTGTAGACTTCTGGCCCCTGGCCTTGGCACAGCTCTAAACTAACAAAGTGTGAGTTCCAAACTACCTCAGCAGCATTTCTCAATCCCTGAACCATTTCCAGAGAGTTTTGGGAGCAAGACTTCCCCAGTGAGATCCAGTGCTTTGATTTTAAATCTGCTTGAAGAGCTGAGGTCAGCTGATCATAAACCATTTACTGGAGTTTTGCTCAGATCTTTCACTTTTTAAAAGAAAATATTAAAACATTACAGGAATTGGAAAATAACTAGTAAATTCCAGGGCAAGCTGCTTTGAACAATTTTGCTTGGTTAAATTGTATGCTAATGAGAAATAAACCCACAACTATCATAGAGGTGAGAAAACTATGTTTTTTCTTTATTTGCAGTGTCTATGGCCTGGGGTATGACCAGTCTGTGAGTTGCCACAGACAATTATTTCCAGTGTTGCCTTGGAGAATATGGGAAATGGTGTGATTTACATTCCCATTTTTTTCTAAAGCCTTTTACAAATTGTGCTGGCTACAGGGCAAGCTGGAGTCTCAGGAGCTGAAGTCCCCTGAGACAGCTCCTGCCCTGAGCTTGCTTTCATCACCGTAAGCAAGCATTCAGTCATCTGTACCTCATCTGGAGAAGTTTATTATGTTCTTTTAATTGACTCTTATTTTTGCTCTTCCATCTGCTGTCCTGGTCACCAGCATGTAAGGAGAGAGTGCTACATACACCTGGTAGGGGTAGCACTAAAAATACATATATTCAAACACATAACTTTTAAGATCATATGAACAATTTAAACATTCTTTGAGGTCTAAGAAGTAAATATTCTGCTGAAATTATTCTATGTATAAGGCTGTGTAAGGTAATTCCACAAGGAATTTGTTTTTGTTCAGGAAATTGTCAACATCCTAGGGAGAATTTGAATTAAAAATAGCAAATGTGTATTTGCATTAGGATTTTTTTTTTTTTTTTTTTTTTTTTTTTTTTTTGGGGTGTTTTTTTTTGTGATTTTGGGGGTTTTTTTTTNTTGGTGAATGTCTGTCTGGAAATTTGGGGGTTTTTTTAATGCAAAAGAGTAAGTAACAGGGTGATTCAGATCTCACCACCCAGCCACTGTGCTTCTATCTTTACTTTGGGGAATAAAGGATTGATTTGTGATCATGGCTCCTTCACGTATTTTCTGACCTTTTTCTGTTATTTTTGGTGCTCCCACATTGAGTATGATTTTATGCTTATTCGGTTGAGTTACTCTGGTTTCACCTGCCCCTGGAAAGCAATTTTTTTCAAAAAGAAGCATAAAAGATAAACACTCTTTGACACGGAATCCTCTCTGTATTTCACCTGTTTTTGTAGCTTATATTAACCAGTGGAAAACATTCTGCTCCAAGGCTTCTGCACAGAGACTTTCATTTTGCATTTATTAGTCATTACTGTAACTGTAAATACCATTTTGGGAAGTGTGTTTCTGTTGATTTATACTTTTCCTGCCCTTTTCTTTTCTTTTCTCCACAGATTAAATTCGACAGTGATGGTGTCTGTGTTTGCTGTGAAATGCAGCATCAAACATCAGGCTGCAGTAACCTGGGAGAAACACTGAAACTGAACCCTCTGCAGGAGTGCAATGCAGTGAGGCTGACCCTAAAGGTGTGTTAGGAAGGAATTAACTGTTTATTGCAGTTTTAACTTAGCAAGACAAAGTGTCTGATGAAAGGAGCAGCATCTGCTGTTCTTTGCCTTCATCCACTCTGAAGTGCTAAAAACATCTTCCTCACAAAACTGCTTTGTGTGGGTAACTGTTTTGTTAAAGATTATTCAGAAGACAGAAGTTAAAACTGGCTATGACAGATGCTGGAAGGTGCAAGCACAGGTGTCTCTCACTTTGCTGTTCTGAGGTGGTGTTTATTGATGTTGTGGTAAACTGCAAAGAAACACAAAGCATTGCAGAATGATGAGGTATTTTGTGGTGTGCTGCTACCATGGAGGCAGCGACCTTTGGGAGAGAAAGTGAGTGTTCTTTCTGGGTAATGCTGGAAACCTGCTTGTAAACTGCCCTGCAACACTGTAAGAAATTTAAATCTTGCAGCACTTTGTGTTACAACTACCCAGATGAAAAACTGAGAGCAAATATTAAGAATATTGTGTGATTTAGAGCTCAGTGTAATTACTCCCATCATTGCTTGACTTAATTATCACCAAATAGGAAGGCATTGATGCTATGTTGTTTTGAAAAATAATAAGGAATCAATGAAAGAACTGCTCAGAAAAGGGAACCCTAGGCTGAGAGGCAGATATTGATTCATTCTAGGTTTAGTTTCATGATCAGCAGAACTCTGCATCTGTGACTCTCATAGTAGGTATTTTAATAAATCTAACAGAAAATAATGGAGTAAATTAATAGAGAAATTAATTGTGAGAAGGATCTCCAGGGGGTAGATAATAGGGTGGGTCCTGAGAAAGCTATGAAAGCTTTATGGATATTTGAAGAGACATTTTAAAATTCAGAATGGGTAGAAATCCCGCACAAGGTATATAGTAAATACCTAAATGCTCTTCAGCCTTGTTAAGTAAAAGCAAAAAAAGCTACCACCAAGTTATAAGGATGAGGTAGAAGTTAAAATATTTTTTATGGTCCTAAAATTAGGTAAGAACTCTGCCTCAGGTTTTAATGAGGATGATAAAAGTAACAGAGCAAAAACATACTGGGTGGCAGGAGTTTAGTAAGTGGAAAAGAAGCATCACTTGACATTGCTGGTCAATACATGACAATCTGCAGTGAAATGTATTACAAGAAGGTAACTTCTGAGAAGGACATTCCTCAAAGTATGACAGATGCAGAGACATGAACTTGTCATTTAGGAAAAGCTGACTTGCTAATCCCATAAAAATAAAGATCGAGGGAGCATATGTTTGCTTCCTGTAAATATGTCAGTAAGGTAAACTTTAATGAGAGAGAAAACAACTGTTTATCTTTGGAGGACACTGTCAGCATATGAAGTGAGTAGAAGTGACATATGCTGAAAATCAAGATAAGGATTCTAACCAATACAGCAATCAGAGTACAAGCACAAAATATAATTTCTTCTTAGATATAACTCAATCATTTATAAAGGGAATTGACATATCAACTCACACTACAAGAGAATGGACTTAAACACACGAGTTCCCATGAGGATAATCTGAGTGCAATTTTAATTACAGTCAGAATTTTTCATCTAAGAAAGGATAGTTAGGAAAATAATGATTTCAGAAAGTTTTTTACATTTTTTACAGTTTTAATGCTACGTTTGCTTTCTATTTGACTTTGCTCTGATTCGTGGCTGTAAATTTAAGAACAGCATTCTATTAATAAGAAAAAAGTTACAGCTCATTAGATACCAGCTGACTGTGATAAGGCTCATCCTCTTTAATTACAATTAACAACTACAATGTAATTTTAAAGAAATAGATGTTTTAGTACCAAAAGCTCAATTGTATTCATTGTTTGAAGAGCCAAAGGGACAGAAAATGTAGAGAACCACAGTTAGGATTACAAACCTTCATGTATAACATTATGTTATACCTAATGTTTCATGCTCCTCTTTATTGCAAGTGGGGTAAAATCTCTTAGTGTTTCCACTAAGTCATCTGTGGGGTTTTAGTGGTAGCAGCTGTGGAGCTCCACCGTGAACAGAAGAGTCCAGCACCTGTCAGCTGTCTGAACTTGTTCCCAGGCAGTCAAACAGCACAAGGAAAACCAGCAGTGGCTCCTGGTCCTGTGTGTGTTACCTGTGCCTTGCATATTGGAGAGATTTATAATTGCTTTGAAAAGTCTCTTAAGTTGTTCTTGTTTCTGCAATGAACCATCTCTGTGTGCTTTTTTATAAATCAGTCCTTCCTTCTTCATTTCAAGCCCTTAATAAACTACTCAAACATTTCAATGGGGACAAAAGAAGCACCACTGCAGTATGTATGGTCACAGATATGCACATTTATAGATGTGAGTATTGATTGCCAATGCTGACTGATCTATAAGTGCTGATTTCTGAGATTAGTTGAATAGTGGGTGTTCAGCAAAAAACTATGTGTTACAGAAAAATGGACAAAAATACTGTGCCATTTCACTGTTGTTATGGGGTCTCAGCCCACTCAAAGGTGGTGAATTGGTAGGGTTAGAATTATATTTATAAGATATTGTATTTGTAGTCTTGTCTGCACACATCAGTAAAAATAGCACACTTGCATGAGGCGATGAACTGACATTAAGATCTGCATGCACCCAAGTGTGATCCCCCTGCCCTGTTGTACAATGGAGAGACTTTCTGGTTTCTGTATTTCACTGGAAGATGTGGGGTTTTAGTTTCCTGCATTAGCAGCTCCTAAACTGCCCCTGAAAATAAGGTTCCTGACTTTCCTCTGGGTATTCAGATTCAATAACCTGTGCTTCTAAAGGATGCTCATGTCCCAGTATCTTGTATTTTTTTTTCAATAACCACACTTCTAGAACAGCTTTATCCTCTATTAGGAAGTTACTTGGCTGAATTAAAGCCAAACGAAGGCAAAAGCAAATGCTACCTGTTTACAAAATTAGTTAAAAGTGTTTAAAAGGTTTTTTTAGGATCAGGTGTGCAAAAATGAGATAATGGCCACAGATGGGATGGATTTAGGATTCAGTTTCAATAACATCAACTTAGTCTGTTTTTCCACAGGGAGTGTGTTGGTTTGTGGATGAAATTTTAAGGAACTGAATTTTTATTGTAATGTTAATTAAAGTACAAAGGCTAAATTTTCCTGACATCTTTAATCTGTGAAAATTCTGTCTTCTTTCTAAACTCAGAGTATTCTGCACTTACTTAAGATGCACATGCAACATTTTGAGAGGATGAAGTTAGGTATTTAGAAGTATGAATTATTTTGTAATGTATTATTGCTGTCTCACACTGACAAACAAGAGGAGAATGTTATGCTGTTTTGGTTTAGTAATGATCCAACTGAGTATTTTTAATTACTTTTAGCAGCTTACACAGTCCAGAATACCTGCAGAAATGTCTGTGAATTTATAGATTTTCTATTTACATAATTGCTTCCTACTTTACTTAAGGTGCATCTGTAGAATACTTTTGTGGCTATCAGGCAAGGAGAGAAGCTGATTCCCTCCTCTGTCTTCAACATAAATATTTGAACAGTTGAGCTATTTTTCCTTCCTCATATTTTTCCTGTTCCTAGCTTGGACAATGAGTGAATATATTTGTAAACTTCTCTCATGGCTGAAAAGGTGCCTCTTTGAATGACTGGAATCTGTTTATTCCATTCTTGTCCAGTTCTGTTATGAAACCTTAGCCTTTCAGGAGTCTCTAACTGTCATATCCCCCCTAATAAATGTAATGCAGACACCTGGGTTAGAAGGTATGCAAACTTGTGTGCAAGCAGAGAAGACCTTTTTGAGTTTATTTTTAAGTAGCAGCTTTGTGCTGCTTCTTAAAAATATAGTAAAATAGTGAATTATACTGTACTTTCAAACCTTAAATCTATTTTATGAAGTGTTGACCATCACTCCATCCATTATGTGTGAGACTCATTTGGATCAGCATTAATTTTTGAGCCTTCCTTGTATTAGAGCAGATATTTTTCCCAGTGTTTTTCCAGACGTATCCAGTGAGAACAACTGAAATTACATTTTGAGTTAAAAGGATTGTTGTCCTTGAATTCTTGACTAAAAGAGGTACATTGACACTAATTTCATGGGTGAAAAAGCTTTGCTGCTCATTATCTCTTTTCAGGATACAGTAGTTTAAGAAATGAAGCACTATAATTAAAGTCAACCAGGGAGAAAAGAAATCATCTCCACAGCGTTGTGGCCGTGGAGCTGCTTTTAGCCATTGATCGCTGGGGATGCTGAGATCTGTGTGCTCAGGGCTGCTGCTTACAGAGTGTTCTTTTTACACATCAGCAAGCTAATTTTGCTTCTTTCATCGTATATTGACTAAGATCTCAAAAGTGCCGAGAATTTAAGAACCTCAAAGACTACAAATCTTTTATTTCCACAGGAAAATAATCTATTCAGCCAGCAAGATGTGAGTGTGTTGTAAAGAGAGCTGTCAGTTCAATACTGTTGAGCAGACTGGAACTCATAAAATAAAATGAATATACTTTGTTTCCTTCTAGGGCAAAAAAGGTTTAAATACAGTTTCTCAATTCTCAATTCACAGCTGATTAATTTTCCGTGTAATACTTGGCAAAATGAATATTTTGAAGTGATAGTGCTTCATCTGTATGGTGTGGTCTATAATTGAGTGACAAATTTTCTGCTTGATGTTCATGTGTGTAACTTAATTTACAGTACAGTTCACTGCTATGATAGGAAGAGGCAAGAGAGTGACTAAATATTTACCAAAGTCTGCATTTGAGTTGAGTTTTGAAGATGTCCAGACATTCCTGTTTAGTCTGGCTTACCTGATCGTTTTGAAAGATAACTGATATTAGAAACAAATTCAGTTATGAACTGGCTTCTGAGCTGAAGGAGCTCTATGGGTATGGCCCACCATTAGAGTGCAGTGGTTCTATTCCAGTTTTGCTTTATATCTGCTGTGGTAGGAGGTACAAGTGATGTTCTGAAGGACAAAATTTCAGGAGGGTGAGCACACATGCAGTGAGTGTTCACTGGCTATAAAGGACCCAGCTCTGCCAGTGCACCCATCACTGGGTGATGAGATTTGTGCCATTGTCATTTTTCATTTTAGATTCTATCTCATCTCTTTGCTTCTGTCAGGTAATTGCATGTGCTAACAGCTGTTCTAAATTGCTTTGTTAAATGATTGTTTCTACAGCTGAGTTATTGATGTGACAATCACCAATTTTTTACTTATTCCAGTTTGATACCATCTGACTGCTTTATCACCCTGCAGTTTGATAGAAAACAAGGAAAATCAGTTTTTAGGAGAAATTGCTTTTCGAGCATATTGCAGTATGAGTTTTTTATATGCTATTCTCAATTATATCTTAAAATTACATTTTTTCAATACAGAATATTAAAAATATTGCAATTAAGCATTCAGATTTTAAATAATACACAGGTTTTGTAATACATCTCCTGTTTTAATGTGTTCTGTAGTTTTGGACTACACTTTTTTATAGAAGATGCATTTTTATACATATATGTATTATTTTAATTGTGCTAGTAAAGGAAAAACTGAGATGCAGTAGCACAAAAACAATGTCAAAAGAATAATAGCGAAAACAGCTTGAATTAGGAAAAAGAAAAAATAGATGTTCTAAGTTACACATATGGAGAACAATAGTATGAGGAAGATTTGATGATGCACAGGAATCCTGGGGGAATATGCACAGATATCCTTTGGGACCACAGCATTAGTCAAAGGTGTCTGTTATTATGGAGGGAAAGCATGATGAACAGTAATGCAGGGGCTGGCACCATTAATTTGGTAATTGTTCAATGTATAATATAAATGGAATACTGCAACCATAAAATCTTGCTTTTTTCACTGTCAGTATTAAATATTAGTCCCACTTCTAAGATTTAGTGAGGGATCTACTTGGGAAAATAAGTGGCCACAGAGCAACAGCTCACAATGCTGTCTGACTCCTGTGGGTGTAGATCTGGACTAGGCATGGTTCCAGGCAATTCTCGCAGCTGATTGCACTCTGAAGGGGATTTGTGTCCTCTGCAGTTAGTGAGCTAAGGTGTAGGAACAAAAATGTATATGTAACCTGGGGAAGAATAATTCTTCCTAGTACATTATACTTTCTGGAGCATTAATTATCATATAAACATGCTGAAGGATCAGACTTTTGTCTTAAAAAGACAAAGACAGCAGCTAAGAGAAAATTGGTTCAGCCATTTCTGAGGAGCAGAGAATTGTGTTTCATGCCATTAGAGATTCACATGTTGTGTGTTCTGGTAGATGTCAACTAAAGATCCGTTACTAAAGCTCCCTGATTTTGTATTTAATACAGATTTCCTGCTCCTTTAGACACCTATAAATATGGCTGGCTGGGGCTGTGGGGAGTTACAACTGGCCCTGTTGTGGTTACTGCTTTTTCGCAGACATTTCTTAAAGGACGTCTTAATTATCGGTGTTTGTTCCAGCTGCCATCTGTAAGCACCTACCCTGTCCTTCTGGCAGCATGTTTGGCCATGGAGGGCCTTAGCTCCTGCTCACTTTTTACCTATAGCTGAGTAAATGAGTGTTATGGATTACCTAATTATTTTTTCTACAGGTCACAGGGAGTGATTTTCCTGAAAATGGTAAATTGCCTGAGGTTGATTAATGTTTGGGGAGGGTGGGGGAGTGGGGAGCAGAGGAGAAGGGTGGGTTGTGGCTTGATTCCTGTTTGAGTTGAAACAGACTTTAGGATAAAAAAGCCAAAACAAATAAAGAAGCAGTCTTGCCTTAAGAAAAATCTAGTGGTGGTGAGGATTCCACAATCATTGCTCAGTTATTACTGTCTCTTTTAAAATCTTAAATTTTCAGTATTTTCCATCTCTTTGTTTAACTTCACTGCCTTTTTACATTTTCTGGCTGCTAGATGGCTGCTCCTTATTGATCATTATGAAATACATAAAACTCTGCATCCCTGCATTTGGGATTTTCTAGTTGTACCTTCACCTTCAAAGAGATTGTAGCAGGAACAGGAATTGTTGTGTGCTTAGCCTGAAAAAGAGTGTGTGGAAAGAGGCTGCTGTTCTGTGGGCAGTAATCCCTGCCCTACATCAAAACCATGATGCTGAATAACAAACGTAGCCCAGCCGTCCCAGTGTGCCAGGGGAAGTCTCAGGGTGGGTAAGGATGAGTGTAGCCTGCAAGGCACAAGAAATAATCCTCACACCAGAGTCAGTGTTTGCAAAGCCTTCAGCTGTGCCTCCTTTAGGATTCTGCATTTAAGGAAAAATGTGGACCCAGGTGAGGTGAAACAGATTAAATTAATGAAAATGATCAGAGGCCTAGAAAGTTGATTTCGGTTGAGAATTGGAGAACATGGTGTTAATATGTCATGCAGTAAAGGTGGAAAAGGCTTCAGGAGTGAAAATAGAGTTCAAAGGTATAAAAGTCTGCTGTGTAACATCCTGTTCTCAAGAGCTGTGGAAGAAAAGAAGCCACGGGTTTCATCTCTGGGATGGACATAACCAGGACACTGATGGTAAAAATAAACACTGGAATAGTGGGATGAAGCTGTGGGATCTTCAGGAACAGATCAAAGCAACATCTGTCATGAGACCTAGAGGCACATTTAAGTCTGTCCTGGGACTTGTAAAGTTGTGTGAGGGTCTTGCATCCTAATTTAGAACTTTGATTTTATTATTTAGCATAAATGGTATTAAGTTATGCACTCAGATTGGCTAAGCTTTTTGTATTTAAATGGCTGTAGTAGGCAATAAATGAAGTTTCTTCCTGCTAGGAAATTGTCCTATTTTCTGCCCTAGATCTTGTCTCTGCCTCAGTGTTCTTACCTAGGTTTGCATGTGGAGAGCAGAACATGAAGGATCTCAGTCTCCTTTTTTTTGTTAACTAAGTGAATCTCTAGGGATCACTTTGCCTGTTTACCTTCATTTGAATGCTCTGAGTGGGTCTTTGAGTGAGTCCCTGTATCACCTTCTTTAAGTGAGTTAGGGATTGGCCCTTCCAGTATTTTGCTGTTAATGCTGATGGTTCATTATTGCCCTGGCCAAGAAGACAGAAAACTACTGACCAGATCAGCAAGAGCAAATCTGGCTCAGTGGAAGTTATTAAATGACTAAAACATGTTGGCCCATTTGTTGTCTGCCTGGTTCCCAAGGTTGGCATTTCCATTTTCAAATGAAGGTCACTTGAGGAGCAAGCAATTACAGTGGCAGGAGTAAATCTGCACCTTTCTACCATTTGTTTCAGGACTGTTGGGGAAAACAAAGCCATTTATAGAATAGAAGTTATTTCATGCACTGGCACTGAATGAAATACTCTTTTAAACTTAGATCCTATGGAATGTTCTTTACGCAGTGAGTGTTTTTTACTCATGGTATTGTAGCAATTTTGATTTAGTTTTTCATCTGTTCTCTCTGCTGCTTTTTCTCAAATGCTTTTACTGGCTGTTCAGAGAACTGAGCCACACAACAGCCACAGCAGCCACACAGTTGCTGTACAAGGATTGTAGTAGTTTTGAAATGTTGCCAGCACACTAAATTCTTTTCTTTTCACTGGCTGTGGAGAAAGTAGATACAAATCCAGTGATTGGAAGAGACATGGACGCTTTATTTTTAATCACACAATTGATACAAAAATGTTCAATTTTAATTCAAATGTTTCTTTTCTTTTCCTTGTTAAACCAGTACTCCATGTTCTATTTTAAACTTCTTTTTCTTTAAAAACAACTAAGCCAACAATATGACCATAGGCACTCCATTCATCCGTAGAAGGTGAAATGTCTGGGTGTGTAATCACTGCTTTTCTCTCACATAGAAAAACATTTCAGATGCATCCAGTTTCTGACACAGGATAAGTCTCTATTTCATACTAGAATTTTTTTAACACAACCCTAAGCTGTAGACTTCAACTACTCAAAGCAATAATATTTCTGTATGTCATTTTTAATCAGAAGTGTTTTTCATATTATCTTTCGTGTGACAGCTGCAGCTTGGAGTTGACTGTGAAAGAGTAATTTGTCTTTTTGGGGAACTAGGAAATTTGAATATCAATATTTCTGTGGAAATACCTAATAGCAAATGTGTTGTGAGGAGCGGGAAAGGGAAGATGTTTGTTTCTGTAATTGCTGCCTTTGTGGATTGCTACCTGCAAAAGATTACAAGCTGAATGAGTTCTACCCAGTTATGTGAGACCATATTAATCGATAGCAGTTGGCAGTGTTTGTTATCAAATTGCTCAAGCATTTCCTGTCCTTTGTGTCCCTGAGGTAAGAGATGATATTCTGCTGATGTCTCTTCGCAGGACCTGTTGTTCAGTGTGTGCGCTCTCAATATCATCTCCACCATTGTCTGTGCTTTGGCAACAGCAATGTGTTGCATGCAGATGGTTTCTTCTGATCTTCTGCAAATGGTGAGTACGTTTCAGTGACAACACAGGGCTTGTCCAGCACAAGTGTCCTTCTCTGTGGATATTCATTTGCACCTACTCTTTGCTTATAAACTTAAGCCTCTTTGTGTGTCTCTGTGCAGTGTTAGAATGTGTGTGTACATGGGTGTATTTTTTTTTAATCTGCATACATCTATATAAATAATAGCATATAGATGTATGCAGCATGAGGAGCTGCTGTGTTTTAATGTTTATGTATTACAGTAGAGTGTTGTGATCAGGATTTTGCAGTTGGGAGTTGTTATTTTTGTCAATGAGGTTATTAATGAGGTTCAGTTACAGATGCACCTTACATTTGCTGCCTTGTATATTAGCTCCAATTTCCACACTCCCCAGAGCAATTACATTGCCTTAAGATCCCAGTTTTCTACCTCTACTACTACTAGATTTCTATGAGAACTACAAGTATGAGAAGTATAAGCTCAGAACTGGAACTTTTTACAGCCCTGTGCCAATAACTGTGTTTTCATAAGGAAAGCACATATGTTCAGCCTCAGAGTAGCATTTGTATTCAAAATAAGAGGGAAAAGGATCATTAGTCTTCTGCACAGTCAGCTGCATCACAGGATGCTGTCTTGTTTTGGTTGGACAAAGGGAGCTTTCCTATTCCAAGTGAGTGTTGGGATTCACAAGGTTTCAATGTAAAAAAAAAAAAAATAAATTAAAACCCTTTGTATTTTTCAGGCCAGCTACACTGCTTGTAACCTTGCTCTATTGCTGATTAATCTAGGAAATGTTCTGTTTTATAAGTGAGGGCAAATACACAAATCTAATAGCAGCCATTTGTACATCTTGGATTGGAAAATTTTGCATGGAGGGAAGACTGGCCCAGCAAGTCAGCTGCAAGCCATTTAAACAGCACAGAAATGTTGTCTAGCCTGCCATGCAGGCATGGTTATTTTAAAAATAAATAAGTAAATAGAAATGCACTGGGTGCCATAGATATTGATTTCAGTGCATGAATTACAGAGATAAGGCTGTCCTTTCTAGACAAGTGTTCCAGTCACTGGGTTTCAAACCAAGTTAAAGAATATCTTCAGTCTGGGATCTGGTGTTTGCTTCACATAGTCAAGGGTATAATTACTTAGGCTCGTATGTTTATGTAGTTACTACAAACAGTACATAAATGCATTTTTACTATAGGGCTCTGTGTAAGCATGTTGTGCAGGCTTATAGGGGCTTGTAAACAGTGCTTATTTAATGACACTAGTATGGATGCAAAACAATTAACAGAAATAATAATTTCAGCTGTTGACACTTGTATTTTAAATATTAAAGGGTTTTTGTCATATTTTGGGTATTCTTTCTTTTCACACACACTCTCCCTGTCCATATTTGCTACAAGAATGCCCATTGACTAAAGAACCTTTTCACCTTGCAGTGATGATGGGGAGATGAAGAGATTATCATATCTCGAAAAATCTGTCTGTCTAGTGGAAAAATGGTAGCAGTGATCCAGAAGTGTATATTCCAAGAATCTTGATCTACACTTAATGGTATTTAGCAGTGTCAGAGGAATAAAAATGAATAGATAACAATGAACCAAGAACAATATTAGAGTGCTTCTGATGGGCATATGCAAGAAGCAGTAACCTCAATAGGAAGTCAAATTCCTTAAAAGCACATAATTTTTCTCTTTGCCACCTCATTCTTGATGTCTTTAAGATTCTTTCTTTCCCACCTGGCAATGCTGCTATTATGTTAATTTCTTTTTGCTTCCTATGCTTTGTGTTTCCAGCTTTCTGTCTTCCTGCTTAGTTGTCCGTTCTCCCACCCTTTCAGCTCCATCGACAAGAAATTTCCTCCCTCTCCCCAGAAGAAGGGAAATATATATATAGATATATATTTCTGCTCAGCCCCAGTCTTTTCTTATTCATCAGTTTTTCCCTTTCTTTTTTCAGGTTGCTGAGCCAGATTCCTGCCAGGCCTAAGTGAGCGTAACTTCCCTGGGGCTACGCTGACTTAGACCAGCTGAACTCTCACCTGAGGATTTCTTTTTCTTTCACTACTTGCAGCCTTTTGTCCCATGATCTGCAGTTCCCCTTTGCTCTACTACCCTCAGAAATCTGATTAACTTCCTTTTTTCTTGCTTGTTAATGCAGATTTGTGCTTTTTTCCTTTTACTTTTCACTGATGTGTGCGTCTTCCCTTAGCTGGGTTGTACCATGTTGGAAGTTTGGCAGCAGCAGCAAGAGATCCCACTCCTCATAGCTGAAAAGGTTTTAATTATTGTGCTGAACTCTGTTCTACAATATTCAAGAGCTCTGTAGGCTCTCCTGTAGCAAGAAGAGGCAATAGGGAGCACCCTCCTTGGATGTCATTAGGTTATCCTTAGAGCAATCAGTTCTGATTCCTGTGCTGTGTTAGTGTTCCTTTCTCAGAAATTAATCCATTGGAATGGTAATTGTTGCAAATTCAAAGAATTCCAATTTATTGTTTAGCAACATAAAGCAGGTGTAACAGTCTCAAGAAAATCTGCAGCAATGATTCTGTGATTTTGTGCTTTGTTGATGAATTTTGGATACAAAAAGTGTCTTGATTCGTACAGGCAAACTGAGGTATTTTACTGGAAACTGTTGTCTTCTGACATCCCAACCTTTAGGAAAGGCATCCTAAAAACACAAACACAAGCTGTCTGATAGTAAGCACAGTTTAAAATTTCCAGTGAATTTGAAGAGGTTTTTTTGGTTTAAAAATATTGCTACCTAACAAATATTTTGTTTCAAGTGCTAAAGTTGGGGGGGGGGCAAAATACTTCAAAGTGGTTTTATTGTTTTATATTTTATTTTATATTTTTTCTAGATGGTTCCTTATTTGAGTTGACTGTTTCAGGAAGTTCCCCACAATTTTCATTTCACTTTAACCTTTCTCACTGTATTAAGTATATCCATTTGCTCAGGCAAAGAAACCCTTCCAATTGTACTAAAGCTGCAAGAGAAAGTGATACCATAGCTAAAGACTGAAAAGGCATTTGTTGTGTTTCACTAGAGAGTTTAAGGCTGCACTCCACTACAGGGCTTCCCAGAATTGTTCTTTCTATGTACACACCCCTCCAGGAGATAAATGTGGATCAAATCAGATCATATCAAGGCTCTGTAATGTGAAGAAACCTCTCTTAATAACCAAACTGTCACTTCCATGATATTTCATTTGTTGCCTGAGGCAGTTTCAGTTTGCATCTTGTCTGATGAATGGCTACTGTGAAAATGCACCCTGTTTTCTTCAAAAGGTAGCTGCCTGGATTAAAGTAAAAAATACAAGTTATTACACCCACTGTGGCCAAGCTAAAGCATGAATTGCACCTATTCCAGTCCTCCTTCCACTCCAGATATGTTTATACAGTTCTTATCTTAGAAGTGCTGGCACTGATATCATTGAGTGTGTTCTGATTTTATCACCATCACTGTTAGTAGCTCTTCATGTTGTGTGATACCTAAAACCATCTGTTATTTTGTAAAGAAAATAAGGTAATGATGACACATGCAAGCTGTAACATTTAATTACTGTTTTCATCAGTGCTAATGATAATTCAGCATGTCATTATCTTAATAGGCTGTAGTAATATTTCTATTCAAATACCTCAGAAATATGCATTGGGAATGATGTAGATCCATAGAAAGATCCTAAATGTAAATATGGTTGCATAAATACTCCCCTCACACCTGCCATAAATGCAAACCTTAGGTGAGGAAATCTTTTGACATTTTTAACAAATGTATCATTTTTCATCGAACATTTTATTGGTAGAATATGAATATTTAATATTTAAGACTAAAATATGGTCAGTACTGCATAAAAGATATCACAGAGAAATGCCCATGAGGCTACAGAGCTAATGCCTTGTGATGGTTGTAGGAACAGCAACTGGAAACAACTGAGCAGAAAAATCTGAATGTGTTTTCCTTATCAAAATATCTTCTGCCTCATAATTTCCCTTTAATACCAGGGACAAATTAGAAGAGTAACCCATGGTCCTCCTGTTCTTGTAGACAATTACTGCATTTCCCTTCAGCAGATAGTGATTCCAGTGTTTCAGAAGAGAAAAACAGCAGCCTGTCCAGTAGGACAGTTAATTGAAGACAGAATTATAGACCTGAGTGTATTGCACAGAGCTTTTACCCAGGACAGCATGCCAGTATTTAATTATATGCAATTAGAAATTTTTCTTTCCCATTCTCAAAAATCAGCAGATTTTTATAAATGACTGAAACGAGAATAGTGAACTCTGCAGTCTCCAAAGGACTGATTTTGAAGTTATACAGTAGATTTAATAAATGTGATATGGAAGGCAGATGTAATTACATGCAGATTTAGGAAAAACTCCAGATAAGTTTCCCTTGGAGCACCAGGCACATACTGATACATGGCACTGGTGGCTTAGATGAGCTGTAATTGCTGAGCAGTGACTCCCAGCACTGGCATTTATGGGGGTCAGTGGTGCTGAGCAGCTGCAGGAGGTACAGAGCAGAGGATGTTTGGTGATGTTTGGTGGGGAGGTCCCACAGCTGGGAGCCCTGGTGCAGAGCTGTTCATCTCACAAAGCTCTGGCAGAAGGATGGACCACGTGGCATCACAAGAGGAACTGTTCCAATAGAGAATTATTGACAGGTCTTACCTGCTGTTTCTTCAGCTCCTTAGCTGGGTCTCCTCCATCAGCTTTTACCTCAGTGTACTCAAAATATTCAGAACATGATAATATCTTCTGATCACTTCAGTGACCAGCTTAGAGATGACCTTTCTGTGAAGAGCTGGAAATTCAGTCCGACAAAAAGAGAATGAGTTTCACAATTTTGCACATATCTATGTAATGGTGTCTATTTCACCTGGAAAAGCTAAATACTGAGGGGAGACATGTTATTCTTCACTGGGCAGGGATAGCTGATGTGTCTGGCTGCAGCCTGTCAGCTGGCAAAGGAGGTCACTGGTGTCCTCATTCTGGCTGTGTGGAATTCTCAGTACTATGTCAATGGACCTTTGACCATAACTGCATTTTCAAAAACTGTTACTTCTTCTGGAAGTGGGGTACTTCTAGCAGCTGTGCTTCTAATTCTCTGCTTCCTAACAACTTGCTGCTGCTGCCATGGCAAACTTCTGTATTGAATGCAGGTCCAAGCAGGTGGGCTTACAGTGTTTTACAGCTTTCTTGTTTATCCTGCTGCAACCAGACAGAGAGCATTACTCTTCCCTCATAACTGCAGACAAAATAAAAAAATTAAGTAGTCCTCACTATGAGGGCTGTTTAAATCAGGCTGTTCAAGTCTGTCCAAGTCAGAAGTGCCCAGAGAAGACACACTGAGGTCTGTGGTCACTGCGTGCTCTGTGTTGCACATCCCTTTAGCACATGCACTGGTCTGTGCAATGCCCATCTGGTATCAGACACATTCACACAATAAAGTAAGGCCCAGGAGGAGAAAACACCTCTGTGAGCATGCTAGTTTGAATGCCAAGCTTCAAGCATAAGGTCAGCTGTTTCCTAAAAGAAGAGCATGAATTCCAGAATTGTATTTCATTGCCTGTCAGATTTCTGAAAGCTCCCAGCATCCAACTGGAGGATGGTAACAGAAATTTTAACAGCTCCAGGAGAGTAACAGAAATGTTTGAGTCTTTTGGATTTCCACAGCTGTGGGCTTTCTCTTTCTTGTTAGTAAATATGTTTGAAGTATCTGTTGATAGCTATAAATTTTTGCTAAGCTTTTAATGTAGTTGGGTATTTAGCATTCACCAGAGATGCTCTATGCTCTTTATCTTTGTCTGCAACCACTTTCTATCCATTGCTTCTGCAGTGGCCATTAGTTTAATCCCAAGGCTGGCTGGGAGACCCACTGTGTGAGTTTTTCCATGGTGTGAGCTGTAGTTTTTGACATGATATTGAGTGCAACTTGATCCTATTTATCCTGGTGACTGGACAGGCCGCCTCCATTTTCTGCTTGACCGTTCCTGTTGTTGCCTTGTCCCACTTGCCATCAGTATCTTGAGACTGATTATTTGATAACAGCTGTCTTCTAATACCAGAAATGTGTGTTTCTGTGTGAAAGTATTTGTCAGTATTTCTTCAGTTTTCTCAGCTCTTTGCATTTTATTACTGTCTTTTTTTAAGCTATGAAATTTGTATTAAGCCTTTGCTGAAATCCTGCCAGACTTCACTATTTGAGGCTAACTCCTGAAGATTTTTAAAATACATTTTCCTGTAGAAAGAATAAGCTTTTGCAGGCTAACAGAGATCAGTAGATAACATAGTATGGAATAAAATATGACTTAATTCCCACTTACCAGCTTTCAGTTGTTTTCTCAAGGATGTCTGTTCTTTGTGGTAATTCCTTATATTTGCTATTGTTTCATTTCCTGCTAGTTTCCCTCTTACAGCCTTTTTCACTTTAATTTCTGTGCCTTCCAGCAGGATGATATCACACAGGTAAACTGTTGTTTATAAACACCCCCAAACGTGTATTTTCATGTCCATTCTGCTGCTCGTTGTCAAGTGTTGGTCACAGTTCGTTGCCATGGTTTGTATTGCTGGATCTTGAAAGGGATGCAGATAATTCTGCTGTTCAGCTGAACTGCATCCAAGCATTGATTTCCTCCTGGGACCACAGCCCCTTCTGCCCTGTGTGAAACCTCTCCTTCCTGTCACGTCCCACAAGTGTGTGCTGATGGTTCAGCTGCTGTGAAAGTGCCCAGTGTTTAACTGCCCTGTCCTGACAGTGGTAACAGTACCAGGATCCAGCTCCAGGGAGCTCCAGGACAGAGGGAATGGAGCTACAAATTCTCTGCTGCAAACCAAAGCTTGGGGTCCATGGAAACAGTCTGGGAGAAGGTCAAGGAAGTTGTAAATCAAAATTGTTCTGTTTCCAAACTGTAAAAATTACCCAAATTATCAACTCTTTTAGGAAAATGAGGGCTGTCCTGAGTTTGGTGGAGTCAAATAGTGTACAAAACATGACCCACAGTATTCAGACATTTCTTTTCACTATGATAAATGTTTACAGGTTTTAGGTAATTATGTTGAAGTTTGTCTTGCTTCCTTTTTCCCTAAAAGATTTTTCCACGTATTTGAGATGATAGCAGACTGATGATTGCTTAGAGCCGAAGTTTGGAGTTTAATGGTTGATATTAATGTAATGTTACACTTTGGGAAATGGCTGTTGAAATATCAGAGTTTATACCAAATGACTGCAAGAAAGTTGGGGTTTTTTTCTGTAAGCCACATAGAGAAATGTCTGATAGTACCTGGGATAACAGCATCCCACCTCACGTGGAGGATGAAAGAGCATCAGACATTTCACATAACGAAGAGTAAATCAAACTGATGCCATGTCCTTGTTTCTGTGCTGTACCATGAGTAGAACACAATGGCTGAAAGTCCTTGGTTGGCTGCAGGATGTAAGAAATTAACACATTCTGCAGAGGAGGTTCTTTGTTAATAGTTATGTGTGGAAATACCTCAGGAGGGCCGATCAGTGAGCAGCAAACAGCTGATATTGGTCCTCCTGACTCTCTGCTGTGCTGTATTATTACAGCTCTGACCTTTGAAATAACATACATAGAGTGAGTTTATTAGAACTAAGATGTAACTCAAGCTTTAAAACACAAAGGACCAGTATCCTTTCTGTGGTAAATTCAGCAGAACTACACCAAGTTAAATTTCAAAAAATGGTAAATATAGAACTGTGCTATTAAAAGGAAAGGTAATTTACTTTCTATTTGCTGGATCTCCTAAGCATAAACATTTTCCTTTTATTTTACTGCTTCCCACATTTTTATCATGGATTTAAACAATGTAATGAGCCAACAATACAAAAACATAGGTTGTCTTGCTCCAGTCTAAAAAAGAAATGTGCCTTCAGCAAAGTTTCTTAGCTGGCTTGTTTTAGAAGGCAGGAGCTAAAGATCAAGTCATCTACTGATCCAAGAAAAGTGATATGACAGCAGAAGTTTGCCTGGAGAAGAAAAAATTCTGTAGTTTTGGATTATGTTTTAGTCCCTTTGATCCATGGGGACCAAAGAGAGCCAGATGTGGGTTGTGGAATCTTCAGGATGGTTCGTATTTGATCTTGAATTAGTTCAGGCCTTTCCAGAACACTTGTGAGTGTTCCTGACATCAGTGGTATTGGAATGGCTTCTTTAAATCTCTGCTCTGTGGGAAGCTGATGAGGTTCCTGTCACAAATGTTGATGTGGTTCTCAGCATTATCACTTTTTATTGTGCAGTTTAGTTATTTTCTTTTGGGTTCTGAGACCTGTATATAGAATAAATACTTTTCTTACTTTCATACCAGTACTTATAACCTTTATACCACATTTAAGTGTGCAGTGTCTATATCACCAAACCACAAACAGGTATTAAGGATATTTCATCTTACAAGAATAATAAAGAATAGTTATAAACGGCCCCTTCCTTGGAAGTGAAAAATGGGTGGGATATTTCCAGTTGTTTTATTCAAAACATAATGTCTGGGTACTAGCCTGTTTCTACTTCGTTTTATTTGGGGTTGTTTTGGGGGTTGGCATTGGTTGGTTTTTTTTCTTTGTAAGTGCAAGGCAGTTCAGATTGGGAACAAAAATATGCAAGTAGTTATTTTGGTAGTTATATCTATTTTTCATCAGTTATTAAAATGGAACTCATTATGTGGGGCTACAATAAAACAATATACAATGTAGAAATATTTCTTGAAAAGCCATTAAATTGTAAATGTCTGTGTCCTGCATTCTAAGAGTGACTGACTTGGAGGCCCATGGCCTCTCTGTCTTTAGTAAAACCTTGGGCTGGTTTTTGGCAATCTGACTCACCCTCCTCACTGATCACAAGCATTCTTATGCTCCCAGAAGTGCCTTTTTCATTTCAGCTTGGGTATTAATGAATTTGGTGTTGCTCAGGGTCCCTAATGCTGACCTTTTATTAAAATTGTTGATATTGGTGACAATATTTCTACCATCTGAAGGAACTTTACCTGTTCATTTTCAGTTTCTGCCACAGAGGCCACATTCTGCCAATCCTGACTGCATGACTCCACATGGAACTGTCCTGCACCAAACCTTGGAGTTTGATGAGTTCATCCCACCAATCCCCCCCCCTCCCTACTACCCCCCGGAATACACCTGCACACCCGTGGGCGAGGCACAGAGGTGATTCTCCTTCCCTGCTATTGCAGTCAGCACCTGGTTCTGAGCTGTGGACTAAGAAGCTCTTTCAAAGAATACAAAGCCAAATAATGTCCTTCACTTACATCAGGCTCTTCTTTTCCAGACAGATTATATATGGTTTCTTGCAAACTTGTTAGGCTGCATCTGGAAATATTTGTGTTAAAGAACAGCTGCAATAGAGAAATGAGTGAACTTAGCTAAGACAAGGATAACAATGTCTCAGCTTTGAGCAAAGATCCCTTTGTAAGTGATGCTTCCACAGTTATTAACATTGTACATTTGAGGTTGAGTATGAGGTTTAATTTTTAAGGGAATTATTGCAATTAATGTGTATTAATTTGAAGTAGTGAAGGACGTTAATGATGGCAAAACAGGCTGGTAAATGTGGCTGGCATCCTAAATAAAAACAGTTGTTAAAGCTGCCCTGTGAACAAGGGCTTCACTTTGGATGTCTAATGAATTTCTTGAATGTAATTCTTTGTAGTGTATTGGCTTTGAATTCAGCAAAGTCTTTATATCACTGTGGTGTAGGTAATAGATCCAATGCCATTTCTTAATTGTTTGCTTGTTTATGTTTTTATGTAGAAGTCTCCATTTGGACTTTCCTCATTCCCCATTTGGGGCATTATATGAAGTAACCATTAATAGCCCAGGAATGCTGTATCCAAGTGAGCTGCCCCCTCCTTATGAGGCAGTGATTGGAGAGAGGCCTGCCAGTCAGGTGAGGAAAACCAAAGGAAATTATTTATGTGGTATTCTTTATCTCTTCCAATCTTCATGGTACAAAACAATTCTAGATAAACTTTAAAGAACAACCATTAGAAAATACTTATATTCTTTAAAAACATTTTTCCAGCCCATTTTCTTTATAAGGGTTTGGCTAACAAATTTTACTTCCTATGCAACAGCAGTGAGGAGTTCTCTATTGCTTAACCTTCTGATTGTTACAGTCTTTAATAATCAGCTTCTCCTGTTATGTGGCAAGAAACTGCTACTCCTGAAGAGTGCAAAACACCTTTATCCTGAACTTACAGAAAGGATCCAGTGTACTTGAGACAAATATTTACATTACACTTTTTGCTTTATTCTGTACTGTACAGAGCTCAAACTGAAATTATAATGTATCTGCATGTACAGCCAGAGCTGATTGAAGCATTTGCTTGAAGGGATTTGTGGTAATTAAATCAGCTGTCACAAAGGGAAAATACTTACAATTGCTTTTAGAAGCTCTAATTCCTTTCAGGCATCAGTAAAAACTCCAGGAGTCAAATGTTCTAGGTATTCTTTATCAGTTGTTAATAGCACACTGAGGAAATAGCTGTGTTCAGGTTGCCCAATTGCACCCACATTACAGAGGGGACTACTTTGCCTTTCCCCAAAATACAACACTGAAATATTTCCTGGTGGCTTTTTTCCCCTTTGGGGGAAACCAGAATTGAAACCACAAACTTAAAGAAATTACACAAATTTTCCCTATTATACACAAGAAGATTATTAAGATAATTAATAAGAAAAGTGTCTGAGAAAAAAAGGACATTGAAATGCAAAACCTCTGACAACAATGCAATGAAATCTCTCCAAGATATGCCTAACTTTGCAGCTTCTGTGACTGAGCAGCAGCTTCTGCCAGGTCTTCTGAGCCTTGCCTTATACTATAGCCTCCATCCAACACAACAAACAAGCCAAACATTGCATTACTCTTGATTGGTTTGGCTATAACAAAATGAATCTGTATAAACTGCTTGTGAGTGAAGTTCCTTTCTGAACAGCAAAATTGGTGTTTTCAAGGCCATCTTCTTTTAGAATATCTTTTATCCGAGTTCCATCCTTTTTCCTTGGCAGAAACTCAGATGAACCTGCAAGCCTTGGAGAAGTCAGTATTTTTCAGTGGTAAAAAACATGGACAAAAGTGATATGAAGCATGCATGGTTTGGGAGGAAAGAAAAGGCTCCTTAAGAATTCATATGTGGTACAAAGTAAGGATCAGTGAAGTCTCTGTTTTTAGTAAAGCACAAAATCATTTTGAGCATTCTTGTAACTGGTACCACTCTTGGTGTGAGCATCAGCATGCAGCAGCACAATAGCACCAGCATGTAACAAAAATACAATTTAACAAGATGTGACTTAAAGCTGCAAAGTCATGCTCTTGCAAGAAGAGCTCGGCTTTATTAAGTAGATGTACTCACTGTTAATTTTTGGCATCTGGGGTCAGAGTTCAGCACCTTGCCTGTTCACCTCTGGCCACCTGAGCTCCAGAGGTGTTCTAATCCCCAGGGAAAATGAGTGGTGGCTTCATTTCTAATAGTGATAATTATATAGTTTCTTACCAGGAGTGAGTTTATATGAACTTGGTAGTTGCTGTTCAGAGAACTTGTGACAGGCTCTGTGTCTCAGCACTGAAGCTCACTGGCAGGGATAACCAAAGCCTACAGTGACACTGTAGCCACAGATTGTTTTAACAACAAAAGCCTTCATGTATTTTTTGCAATTAGTGTCCCAGCTGAGCTGTAAATGGAGAATGGAGCCAAAGTGTAAAACAGTTTTGGGGCTACAAGAAGAACAAAATGGAGACCTGAGTTCTTACATGCTGCAAACACTCCCATAGAGCACAGTACAGTAGGAACTGAAATAATGAGATTTATAAATCCCTCAAAGGCAGGCTTGGCAATGGAAATCATGGCAGGGATTTAGCTACAAAAGTGCTTCTGGGAACCATTATGTAATAATTTCATAATTGTAAAGCCTTTTACTGTGCATCAAGCAATAGGTTTTATTTGTTTTTAAATGTATTGAGGTCCTTAGAATTTTATTAAATTGTACCAAATTAGACTCGATATTTCATGCATTTTATGAGCAGCAAATGTCAGTGCTAATTTAAGTGGTTGCATCCATGTAAAAATTGCTGTTGTTGTCTTTACTGATTAGGAATTCCCATTTCATGACTATTAAAAAAAAAAAAAGTGGTTTTCACACTGTTTTCCATGCAAAGTATTGATTGAGATAGAGAAAAGATGAGAACAAACAGATCAGGGTTCTGGGTGAACTAAATCAATGACAGTGTTTTATAAGGTTTTCTAACCTATAGGCTGTGCAGACTTGCTAAAAGCACAAATTTTTCTTCCTTTTTTCTATTGATGGCCTAGTGACTCTCTGAGGATGTGGAATTCAATAAGGTTTTGTTACCCTTGGCTGTGCAGGAACCTGCACGAAACCATGTGCTGTCCCTGTGTGAACCAAAACTCTGACCTGGCTTCAAAATTGTCAGTGTTACTTCCTTCAGTTGAAACACTGGCTCTCCTTCCCCCAAGCAAGAAGGGTAATCAATTGCAAATGCATATAAAATACATTCAGCAATTATTCAGAGACAGGGTAGAGTGTCAATAAATGTTTCAGCACAAATTTTCAGCTGATATTTTCCAGTCAGTGATTCAGAAATTAAGTCAGTGATTATGAAAGCACCTAGATTAAGAATTTATGAAAGTCCCTAGAATCCCTAGATTTTTAAAAGTAAACAAACACCCTTAAAATATTATATTATTTCTTCCAAAAGGTAGTCAGTCTGAATTTTCCACAACAAAGAGCATTTGTGAACATTTCTTACTTTTCTAGTTAGTTCCCAGAACTTCCACAGTTACATCCCATGAGCGATCTGTGACTTCAGGTGACACCACATTTTACTTTTTACCACAGATGTGATATTCTGCTACAATCAAGAAAGATCAATTAAGAAATTTCTAAGGGAATTGTTTAAAAATATGAGCAATTTCACTTTTGCTTCCCAGTCCTCTGTCCATCTCTTGCTGAGTTAAAGTATTTCTGGTACTGTTCTTTGTTTGGAGTTGTATTTGTTAATACTTAAAATAACTTTTAAAACTAAATTTGTATCACAAGAAGTTTCCTGGTCACTTGATCATAGTGATAGATAGCTAGCTAGATAGAAAAAACCCCCAAACCAGTGAGCACAGTAAGTTATGGACAAATGTGTGTGCTTTAATCTACACTGGCATGTGAAATGGAAGCTCTTTCCCTAATGGAGTCAGACTAATTGTGTCACATCCAATTTTTTAGAAGGCCAGACACAGATTAGGCACTTGACAAAAAGGTTTGCACAGAGGTTACTGATACTGATTTCTAGACTGTCACCAACCATAATGAGCTCTACAGGTTAATTGTGGCCCTACAGACAGAAGTAGATGAGATGCATTTTGCTCAAGATGGTATCAGTCTCATTCCTTTCAACTTTTTTTGTATTTTTTCTCATTTGTTGTTACCAGCTATTTATTGGAATAAAGTTTTTCATAATCACATTCCCAAAGAACTGCTAAAAGTCTGTCAATATTGGCAACAAGGTCCAATCCAAATTCTATTCAAATCAGTAGAAAGAAAATTTCCTAAATTTCAGGTATTTATGGATCCAGTCTTTCCAGCAGGAATGATTCTATATTTTGTTCACATGATCCTCAGAAGTGAAGTTACCCCCTTAGATCCACTCCTTCAGAAAAAAGGTGAGTGGTAATACCATCTCCATTCAGCAATCTACAACAGGCTGGAGAGCACCTGGGTGGCAACGATGTTACAGGGCTTCAAAACACAATAAACACAGAACACATTATAGGGCTTCAAAACACATCCTCACAAATAACTAAAGGAAAATATGCTTTTGTACCTCTTTTTGTGGTTTCTGGTTTTCTCTCTCCTATTTTAGGGAGATATGATGTGAACAAAAAAACCAAGCACAATATGAGAAATGCAGACTGTAGAAAGAGAGATTGCTTTTACTGAACCCATTGGTGTTTAGCATTGCAGACATTAAGTTTAGTAGTGTGAGCCTGCAGCCCCAAGTGCCTGTGAATACAAGATGAATTTACCTTGTAGATTCTGAAAAAATGAAAAATTGCATTAAGGATGTGCCTTTGCCCTGCATTTGCTCCTGACCCAAAGATGTAAAATACTTTAAATATCTTTCAGTCTGAATAGCAGCTCATATGAAAGTGACTCAGCATTGTCAGGCGTGTCCTTCAGATCCTGAGCACTACACTTGATGTGGTAAGTTGCAGGTTAATGACCTCTTTCATTCCAAATGTTCATTTAGGTCACTGGCGCTGCTCAGCAAGTGTCTGAATCGAGCCTGGGGGAGAGGAACGCGACCCCGGACTTCAGCACACAAGGTGATCGTGGCTTTGCATTTGTCTCCTTAAGATGGAGTGGGAGTTTTGAGCAGATTTTCTCTTCTCTTCTGCCCTTCCTAATGGAGAAAGATGGATTTGCTTTCAGGTTATTCATTGCCAGGACCTTTTCACAGTCAGAGGCTGGGGCTGGGAAAGCAGAGCAGTTTTGCTGGACAAAGCAAGCTCTAGTTAAGCCCTTTGAGGTGGATCTCGTGACTCATTTGTCTTCGAAGAGTCCTGCACATTCCTTGCAGGTTGTGGCTTCCTGATCCCCACACTCCTTCTCCAAAGAGTAGTTTCCTCCATGGCTTCCAGGAGCCTGAATAGGATGCTTGCTGCCTGAAGCACACATGCTGGGAGTGCAAGTAGATGAGTAGCAGTACAGAGCCTGTTCATTTAAAGTCGAAAAGTCAGAGTATCAAGAACAGCACAAAAATGTCTTTGCTGAAGGACACTAGAAAGAAGTAAATTACTTCAGTGTTTTTTGATTTGGCATTCTTATTCCAAGAGCTTTTGTGTTCTTATTGATAAAAAGAACTTGCAGATTGCTAAATTTAAATCACTCTACAGAACATCGTGCGGGGGAGAAGATTGGGAGGGTGGGCAAGTGGTTTTTATTTTTCTCTGAATCTCTTGTTTTGCAGTTTCTGTTGAGAGCACCTCTTTGATGGTCTCTGAGGCTGTTGATATCCAGGACCGTAGCTACTCCTCTGAAGATCTTTGTTCGCTGGAAGTTCAAGGATCTCTCCACTCTGCAGATCTTTCTCCCTACTGCATAACCCCCAAGGGGGCTGCAGACCAGAGCTGCAGTGCCCTGGATTGCCACACTCACTGCAGGTTTCACAGAACTCACTCAGAGGGCTTTCCTGATGAGGGTGACAGTTCCCATAGCCGAGCCTCTACAGACAGGTCTCAAGGACAGGAAAAGAGCTGTGCCCACAGCAGGTCCTTGGACCGTTCCTCAGGGAATTACAGCCCCTCAGAGAGAGAACTGCAGAGCTCTGCTCAAGAGAGCAGTGCCACGCCACCTTTGAAGCAAAAGAAAACCTGCTGTGTGGACTTTAGCCAGCCTCTTGCCCCTTTCCAGACCTCTCCCTGTTTTGGGCCTGCAAATACTTCACCACGTGCCAGTGGCCCCGAGGCCTCTGCCCAGCGGCAGCACGGAACAAAACACCAGGCCTCAAACATCGTCCGATCCTGCAGCGCCCCTGTGTCCTGTTCCTCTGCCACTGAAGGTGGGGGCTGGGGCTGGGAAAGCAGAGCGTCACCAAATCACTGGTATTGACTTGTGCACCAAATCACTGGTATTGATTTGTGCAGCAACTGGTGCTGCTGGAAATTACAGGCAGTGTGCTAAAGTGGGTTGTCTTAGGTGTGAAGGCTTTAGCTCCAAGCATATTTTCTAAATTTGAGAATTTTTAAGAATGGAAATGGAAAACTTGACAGAGTGAAATTAATTTTGGCTTTTCTAAATTTCACTGTTCTTTCTGCACTGCTCAGAAAACCATGTGTTGAGTAGCTGTTTCCACCTCTCTATTACTGTTCTACTGAGAGGCTAAACTAAGAAGTGCAATGGCAGCTGGGGTTTATTTAGGAAACTATTACTGGAGCTGTCACGCTTGTTGTACAGCAGGATGTGTTTCCTCAAGGTGACACTGACACTGGCAGTACTGGGGCATGTCAGAGGCAGCCACTGTGACTAGTGGCAACTTGGGGTGTATGGTGAAAAGTTTGGAAGGACGAAGAAATGAACATGAGGCACATGACAAGATGATAAAGGAAAAGGAAAGCTTTTGGCTGTTGTGGATAAATGTCTTCTGCTGTAAGTCTCCTTTTAGAAAAGTAGGGAAGAGAAGAGGAGATGTTAACTGAACAGTGTATCTTCATAGAAGTCTGCTTGTTAGAGAAAAAGAAAGGGTTGATTTAGTAGAGAATAATAGCAGGAATGTAGAACTGTCTAAACCATTTGAAAGAGTAGCTGTTTCCACCTCTTAACCTGAGATTCAGAAAGGTAACCTGGAGAAGTGGCTTGAAAGTAAAGATTAAAAGCTTTTTAGGATGTCATGGGTTGTGCTGCTACAAGATCTGTTCACCAGGCTTTCTAAGGGATCTAGAGGAAGAATCATGTGACTGGCTCCCAGCAAAAGGAGACAAAATATTGAAATAACTGCTTTCATTTAGGATGATGTTTGGGTTCTATTACACTTCTTGCATCTTTATAAATTTCAGAAACTTCATACTTAGCTCAATAATTGAATGTCTTTTACCTTCAGTAGTGTAACCTCTGCATTTGGGCCAGGAAAAGTGAATCTTTAATCTAGAAGTCTGCACTTATTTTATGCCATTGACTCTGCTAGGCATACGTGCTATGAAGCTGCCATGCAGACAGTAAGTAGGAACTTCTGAATCCTTCCTGCTGTGTGAAAGTCAAGAAGAACAACCATTTCTCTTCTGGATCAGGCTCTGCACCTTTCCAGAGCTGTGCTCCATATGCTCATTGAGCAGCGTGTGCTGTGGGCAGCCGTACCCACGTGCTGCAGCTGGCTCTGACACCTGGTGGAACACATGCTCTGCCTTCCTTTTTAATGTGTCCCAAATACATCCATCATCTCTTCTGGAAAAGAGGCATGGAGGGACATGAGCTGGACATTGCTGAGATGTAACTGGGCTTAGCAAAGACTGGAGTAAAGAGGCAGAGAAAGTTCTAGAGATACTGACACACAGGGGAGGGGGAGCAAGAGCAGTGACTCAGAGGGGCTGGGTGCTACTTTGCCATTTTTTTGCTGCCTACAGGAGACACTTCCTAATGAAATCCTTAAGGGAAGCATTGAGTTGAGTCTCTCGTTGAGCCTAGATGTATTTCTTCATGCATATCTTTGGCAAACTAGTTTGCAAAATTTTACTCTGTGAAGGTTTACATTACATCCCCTTCCTCTACTTTTTATCAAACCTGATTTGGAAATCATACGTAGGTTAGAAGGAGCCCAATTCTAGTAACACATTCAGGCTGTTTGTAGCAGCCCTGAAGCGTATTTTTCCTGAGCTGTGACAAACAGCTGAGGCTCTTTACAGTCTTTGTGAGTTTAAAAAGGCATTTGATCTGGATTTTTCATGACTGACTGTTGACATTCACTGCAGGATTTTCAAATGTACCCATGGAATTGAATAATAGGCAAAGATAAAGGGAGCTCACTCAACTAACACACAAGAAAAAGTGCTTTGGTGTTTTTCAGTAACATACACCTACTTTTAAAAATTGTCCTGGAATAAAAGAACTGGTCAAGTGGACTTGACTTTATGAAAGACAGCTGTAACTACACATTGTTAATACTAATAACTGTGGATTTTGGAGAACTGAGGCTGAAGGAGCTTTGGCCATGTTCACAAAAGAGAAAATACAGTGGTCAGATTGTAGTTGGGGCTTGGGTTTTTCTTAAGAGACTGCCTTTCTACTGTAAGAAAAAAATTACGTATTTATCTTCTGCCTCACCTCCCTGTACAAGCCAAGGTGAAGCACAACCTTGATATTTACTGTAGATTTTTGTGAAATGGGTTTTGAATGTTACGGTGATTGCACTGCCTGTAGTTTGGAACATAAATTATTTGACATGGGGATGGTGCATATGTGCAACAGGACAGTGACACAACAGCAATGAGATCTAATGAATTACCAGACTTTTAGACCAATAAAACACAATTCATTTGCTTCAAGCACATCTTGACCTGATGGGGTCTATATGGTTTAGTCAAATAACTCTCCCATTAAACCTTTTATGCTGAAAGTGAACTTGTTTTGAAATACCTGTCATTCCTAATGAAGAAATTACTAATGAAGGTTTATAGGTGCCTTTCTACTCACTTCACTTCCTGAAGAACATAAAATGGTGGGTTCACATCCCGCTGTCAGACATAGTTGCCTCCTAAGAAATTACTTAGAAGTTAATAGTTTGCACATTTTTTTCTGCCTTTTCCCTGTAAAGTTTATCATGGCAAAGGTGGACTAAATCACCTCCTAGCACAGATGTTTATTACAGTAAACTTCATTTATAATCAGCTATGATAGACCATATGACTGTATCAGTTAAGTGCCTGAGTCATTATTGTAATGTTTGTGTTCCAGATAATTCAGGGTCATGTCCAGTGGTGTAGTTTTGGCTTGCTGCAAGTACAACAGTTAAACAGTTTAGTAATGGATGGGAAGACAGAATCTCTGAAGTGTCTCCTCTTAATAACCGTGCCATGATTCATGTGCTGCAGTACTTAAGCATAATAGAACAAATTAAAGACAGAATAGAAGCTGTCTCTCTTAATTTCCTACAGATTTTCTATGTTTGTAGCATCTTACATTTGTTTTCTTCATTTAATTATTCACTCTACCAGAGAGGATTATGCCAGCTTTTCATTATAAACTGTCCCTGGAGATATGGAAGAAAACCTCTCCTAAGCTACCTAGAAGTTCAGAACCATTTTCAATCTTGGAAACAGATAAACAACCAATTGTGAGGGTTTTTTCCATCTTGTCACAAATGAAAAGGACTGAAGTGGTAGTTACTGTATGGGGTGATCTCATCATCATTGATCCTCGTGCTGGAATCCCAGAAACTGTCCTTAGATGGCATCCAAACCTGTCTGTAGATGCTTCATGACCACTTGTTATTGATAGGCTCATCAGGTACCACCCTGCTCACCTACCCATTAATTTAAACAGTGGTGTATTACATTTTTACTGAAAACAATGAGAATATATTTTGAAAAGGAGGAGAAACATTGAATAAATGCTGGTTTTGTAGAAATGAGAGGGATTCATCTTTCTCATTTTCCCGATTTTCCAATATAAACTGTTCATCCAGGAAATACTGAAAAAGGTCTGAGGTCTGTCTCTATAGGGAGCTTTCCATAGCTTCAGCACTTAGGCCTGAAATATTTAGGATTACAGAGGAAACATGGAACTTGAGAGCTTTGTCTCCTATTTGTATCCGTGTAACAACTCAGGGCATTTCTGGGTGTAGTAGCTTCTCTTTATGAATGGACATAGTGAAAACAGTATTTCTTCTGAGCAGTTTCATTTTGTAACAGAGATAATAAAAGGTTACAGTTTATTTTTCCCTGCTCTGGGCAGAGGACAGCAGGGGTTGACTTTGCTCTTTCTGTCTGCCTTCGGTTAAAGGTGATAATTGTGCCTGGACTCCTGTGTGCAGGCAGTGCCAAGATGCAGGATTATCTCCAGCTACAGGAGAAACAGGTGAGAATTGGTTTTCTAAAGCAGAAGATGGTTTCCTTATTTTCTTTTAAAAACAATGAAAAGTTTGAGAGAGAGAGATGAGCTTTAAAAAATCTGGGGCAGAAAAGTCAGTGAACAGCATACATGTATGGTGTGCAGTGCTGACGGAACCTGCCTTGGATGAAAAGAAATGCTGTGAATTAGGTCCTCTGGTTTAGATCAGCATTTTTGCTTTCTCTGTGTTTCTCACTAATCTGTCTTGCACATAATTTCCAAGGCCTAGAAATAGACAGAACTTTAGTCTTAAAGTTGGGGCGAGGGGCTGGGCCTAAACTTTATGAGTTATGTGCAACACAGAGTAGCTGGTGGGTTTCCTTTACCTTTAATGTCAATTGAAGTCCCTGAAGGTGGAGGTAATAAAAATGTCTGGTTTGTGAAATTCTTTAATTACCCACCCACTCATTCTCAAGGCAGTCCTCCTTGGCCATGGGAAGGTCTTAGTCCTGACCCTGGTTAAAATTACCCATTTTGTAGTGTTCCCTCGACTGCATGTTTTTGCCACTCTTCAAACAAAACAGACAGTTTATGACAAAGTAAAAACTTTGTGACGATATTTGTTTTGCCTTTTTTTTTTTTCTTTTCTCCTTTTCTTTTTTTAAACTATTACTTTAAAGATATTCTTCCCCCCCTTTTTTAGTTCCTGTCTCTGGTTCTCATATGGCTGCCTCTGCTTGCCAGCATTCTTTGAGCAATTTCCTACCAACTGGAAAACAGAGGGATGCAAGGAAAATTGATCTGCACCTAAAGCCAAAGGCTTTTCACACAGTCTCAAAAGAGCGGCCACACTCCTTAGTGGACCTTAAGGCCTATAAAGACACAAAAATCTTAGTGGCAAAGTTTTTGGAACATTCAAACTGTAATCTCCCTCCAGAAGTGCGTCACGTAGTGAACAGCATACGGTCAGTCATTAAATCGGATGAGAGACACATGGAAGAAGCCATCTTCAGTGCCAATATCATAGACCAGGTAGGCCACTGATGTTCTCAAGATGTGTCCAGTTTCCATAGACAAATACCTTATTTAAATGTTTTTACAGTTTAAATTCTTCAGATAATTCCTACAAAACCTTTTTTACAGTAACATGGCATTAGTAAGAAATAATTTTTATTTATTGGGCAGCAATGCATTGTCCACTGCAGTTCAGACAGAAAGCCTGGCTGTGCTTTCCAGGTGCCCAGACCTGAGCCCTGAGCAGGTGCAAGGACAGAAGCAGGAGCGGGTTCTGGAGGGCTGCACCTCCTTTGGAAACTCTCCGGCGTCAACCAGCTTTTATAAGCGAGAACTTTTCTTACCCTCTTTTCCCCATTTTCCCCTCCTCCCGCAGGTGATTACGAGCTCCCAGCAGCACGTGAGCAGCTGCAGGAAGCGGCTGCAGGAGGACCTGCACCTGCAGAGCTGCGGCGCTCTGAGCGCCGCCGCCGCCCCGGCGCGCCCGCCCCGGCTCCGCCGCGCCCTGGGGCACGAGAGGCCGCACAGCTTGATCGGAGTGTGCCGGGAGACCATCCTTTGAGAGAGACACAGGTATGTCATTCCAGCAGACACGCTCATGGAAGAAACCAGGACTGGGAGAAATACAGCTAGTGGATGACTTTAAAAGGGAAAAGTGTCTTCCTTTGGAATTCCACTTTTTTCCCCACGGCAGGATGAGAACAGCTGTTTTTCTGAATGTATATTTCAGCCTTGATTTTTGCAAACTTTTAACTGATTTATTAGTTAAGTCATAACAAGTGTTTTCCCAACCAGAAATGTATTTATTTCACTGTACTTACAGAAATGCTACTGATGCTGCCCAGCATTTCTTGAAAACCATTGCAAACCCACCAGAGACTGGCTGTACAACTTAAAAGTTGTATTTATTTAATGTACCTCAAAAGTGTTTTAACTATTGTCAGTGTTTTAATAAAAAAGTATTTCTGGACTTTGCCTTTTCAACAACTGATTTGGATACAAATATAAAGGTGATCTATACACACATAAAGTGCTGCTTCTAATCCATTCTTCCAGTGTCTTTCATTCCAGACTATCTGATTTGTCCAATTAAAACCGCTCCCCCCTCCCAGTGCTGCCCTTTCAAACTGCAGTACTGGCTGCAGTGTGGTTTATTCCTGCTTTGTTCTCAATGTTCACGAGTTCAGTCCTGCACTAGTGTGAGAGACCAAGAACTGATGTTTAATCCTCTGCAGTGTGTGACCAAAAGATGCATTGGGGAAGAAGACTGAAATTCTGCATCTCCAAAAAGCATCTTTCACAAACTCTTTACCAACACCAACTGATAGCAAGTTAGAGGAATTTTTATCTAGCAGAGCCTTGAATATTTTCAAAAAGAATTGTTACTCCAATTCATAGTTTTGACAATTTTATTACTAAAACATGTTATTGTGGTTCTGCTGTGTTTATGATTTATTTAACATTGATCTTTAAAAAAATATCAAAAAGTAAATATTGACACTGATTTCATTACCAGCATAAACACAGGTCTGCCAGCAACATCTTCCAGTGCAAGCTTCATCCTGGCTCTTTCAGAGGAAATTGGAAAGGCCTTAAACAGAAGGTTCTCATAAAGAACCTACCACAGGTTGATGTTTCGGGGTTTTAGTATTTTTGCAGCAGTGCTTGTCAGTAGCCTTAGTTTCCATTTGAGGTTTAATCATATACTGGTTTCATTTGTGTCACTCTGAGCTGGGCAGACATCCTGTGAAAAGGTCACAAAGGAATGTAGCTGAAGATGGGTAGTTTGAGTTTTACAGGTTCATCCATTTTAATGTATTTTAATTAAAGCATGCTTCTGTATTGATGTGAAGTTACAGTGACATCCAGTGGCAACAAGGTATGCTAATTGAAAGCTTCTACTCTCAAGATCATAATGATACACAAATTCCTAATTCAAGAGAATGTTTCCTTTTCAAAAAATAATCTGTGACCTTTGCAACTGCACTTAGATGAAGAATTAAATGATCTTCTACTTGGAATTTTTACTATGTAAAAAGTTACACAACAAACAAAATAAGCAAGCTTCCTTTCTTATTTCAGATTTATTAGTGATAGGTTAATTCTTTCCTAAGGTCAGTTGCATGCAACACACTACTCCTTGAAGTACAGTCATCTAAAGCTCTTTAGTTACTGCATGGTAAGGCTTCTTAAGTCACAGTGTATTTTCTTCAAGGCCTTGGCCAAAGGAAAAAAATTAGACAAAGTTACACCAATGAACATTTATCTCATAAGGAATACAACTTTACTACTAGGATTTTTATCTACACACATTCTAATACTGCTGATGGTGCTAGGTTATTTGTCAAAACAATTTACATTCAGAACACATTGCCTTAGGAATAAGAATGCTTTATAAAAGACAGAAACAGGTAAGCATGGCTTTCCCATTTTCAGCTAATATGAACAAAAAGGTAATATGCAAAAATGAAAGAAAAAAAAACCCCAGCCCAACACGTACATTACACAACCTGTGCAATAAGTTATCCATGAAATAACTCTGTTAAATCATAAAAATCACAAGCATTAAAAATAAATATGTATCTAAATAAATATTTTGATTTTAATCTTGTGGCAATTATTCTTTATTTAGCATATGAAACACTTGTTACATGTTTATGTTCACACCTTGCCAAACAGGTTACACTTGTCATAACAATACCAAGTACTACAGTGGTTTTCTTTACAGTAGAATCTAAACGTTTGAACTGCACACATTCCTTTCCACTGAAATACCATCGATTCAGCACCAGTTTTAAAATTAAGCAAAGTCATCAGTATTGGACCACTTTATGGGACTGGGATTTTTTTTTAACTTGAGGCAGCCAGAACTTTCTCTAATTGCTTCTCTTTGCCATTTCCTGCGGTCTCATTCATCAAATATTCACATTCACTGTGTTATCAAACAAGACAGACATACATCACTCCACATAAAGGTTACAAATAAATATGTTTTAAGTTCTATGAGAAAAGAGTTTAGAAGATGTTCAAAATACTTAAATGTTTACAAAGATTTTTGTCAGTGATTATTGTCCTTGACCATCCTTCTCAACACTTTTTGTCAAAGAAATAGAAAGGAAGGAGAGAAAAGGCAGAGACACCTGTCTTGTTCTGGAGTCCTCAGGTCAGCTTCCAAGCCTTCCATTCATACAAAATACAAAATTCTCTTCAGCTATGACAGCCTCAGCTTGGATGGAAGATGTTAGATGTACAGGGGAGTCTCTTGACCTGTTAGAAGCCTGAACATGGCAGCTGGCATAGTCTTCATGTGAATCTGTCAATTGATTACACAGACATTAACAGAGCTGGTACTAGTTTAAAATAATCCAGAAGGCCCCATCTGCCTCTCCCTGTGGTCGAAGTGCATTTTTTGTCCTGGCTTCTATAGATTTGTTACTAGAGTTTCTAGTTCAAAGCTCTCTGGTTTTAAGATGTTGGTTTCCTGCTTTTTTTTTCATGTGGTTTGGGGGGTTTTGTTTGGTTTTGGTTTTTTATTATTTAATAATAACAATTACATGATGTGACATCACATAATTTTAAAAGCCACCTAAACACTTTCTGTTGATACACCCTATTCCAATAACAGTAAAATTTACACACATTAAATAAGAAGTAGCACAAACCTCTCTGAAAATTCATTCTGGTGTTTATGGAACTTGGATTTGTATTCTATCTTCCTTTTCTGTGGGAATGTCATTTCATATTTTCACCTAATTACAGTGTGATCCTCTTAAAACCTGGACTTTGCCACCTGATGTTTAAATGCCAGTCAAGAGTTTGGTGGAACAGTTTCTCTCAAGGCTGATGTACTTCAATTCCTTCCTCAAGGAGTGAGTCCCCAGTGCCAGAGGGATTTCACAGACTAACAGAGTCCAAGGCTCAGGTAATCAGGGTTCCAGCAGAACTGCACTTACAGCTCTAAGCACCTTTGGACAACACCAGAGGAAGGAAGGGAAACTTTATTAACTGACAATACAGACCCTCACCAGCTGCCTTGGGATCTTCTCTTCATGCTGTAAAGAGAAGTTTCATGATGTATTCCTGTTAGGTGAGAGGTTGCACAGCAAAGAGGGACCATAAAGGCATGGAGGGGCTGTTGGAATCTACAGCTTTACTCCTGACAAAGTGCATATACTCTATTACAATTTGTCAAGTATCATTTTCCAGAAGGAAACCAGTTGTCTTTGATTTTTGTCAGAGGAACTAGAGGGAGATCTGGCCAGAGTTCTGTATTAGACTGCCAGTAAATTCAGAAGGCATTTTGAAAAACCGGGCAATCATTACTGATCTCACTAGAAGTACTGGAGAGGGGTGTCTTAACTTATTCCCAAGGTAAGTTGGAAATTAAATTATTAAAATGTATTATCAATTTGCATCTTTCAGACATAGTAATTCATTTCTATGGCAGATGCTGTGGTGATAAGCCAAGAGACATTTTCACAGCCAACACACCTGAGTGATTTCTTCTTCTAATCACTTGATTTAATTCAGACAGTAGGTTGAAGGTACAGAATTATGCCAGGAACTCTTAAAAATGAATGGAAAAATGCAGTGAATGTGCATCATTAGTTGTTTAAAAAATATTTCTGTTAATTGTTTTGTATTGGTGCCAAACTCAGTTTACTGAAGTGGTGGTTTTGATGCTGTGTTGACACTCTTTTCAACTGAAACATACATTTTTTTCAACTATTTTACTTCCTTGATAAAGACACTGTTTCCTTACCTCTCCCACTGAATTAGACAATGCTTGTACTATCTTCTCATGGGCAGTAGCCACGACACTCTGCCCGTTGATCTCGATAATCCGATGTCCCACTCTTACCCCTCCCCTCTCTGCTATTCCTCCTCGCATCAAGCTGCAAATCTGCCAAGAGAAAGCAATGTTCAGTCAAGTTTACAAATGCCACAATGCAGCACTTACTGGGACTGAATGGGTAATAATGAGTGGTGACACTGTGAGGATTCCGGAAGATGCTTGCTGAAGGTATTAATCAGTGAGTTCTTAAATGTTGCTTTAGTGGTTTGTTAAAGGGAGATTTTTTCTGAGATTTTTGCCTATTATAATTTTCATTTTCAGTCTCTGACTGGGAACATAAAAACACCTTTCACAGTGGTACAAGTGGTAGCCATGCCAAAGTGGAGTTGGGGAAGAGCGTTTTATCCAGTGCTGGGACACAGCTTCCAGTGCCCCTGCAGAAGGGGAGAGGGCTCTGCTCTCCAGGGTCACAGCTTCCCTCCACCCTGTTCAGTGCTGCTGGCACAGAGAGCTTGGCATGAAGAAGGCAAGTGAGGCCACTGGTCTTTAACTGGCAGCTGAGGTTCCAGTAAAGAGCTAGGCACAGGTTTTGAATGTTTACCCCTACAACAGGGTAATAATTCCACAAGAGGAAGTACATTCAGCAGACACAGTCCCAGCCCACTTTGCTACCTGAAGTATCCTGAGGTTGCAACATCCTTAGTGTTCAGGCAGAAAGAGAGATCTCAATCCAGTGTGGGTTGAGAATGTTTCCTCCTTAGCAACAGTATCTGTGCTGCAAGGGGATCCTCCCTGGCAGACTAGACTGCTGTGCATTAGATAGAAATTGCTGGTCAATTATTTCAAAAGCCCGTGAATTGCACAAGGCAGATAATGTACAGCTCGAATCTCTGGAACTAAGCAGACTTCAGCAGCGTTGGGATTTACCTTTTGTTTACTGAGAAAAATCAATTCTTGGAGGGAAAGAAATGAGTGCTGGAGCATCAGCTAATGCCTGTTTCGGCAGGTACTGTCAATGGTTAGAATGATGCACCAAGAATCACTATTTGCTGCGATCTGGTCATTTGCTCAGAGCTAAAAACAAGTATGATGAGATGTGGCTTGTGCCCCAGTGAGTTTGTTACCTAATTCAGAAGCACAGTATGTGGGGAGATGGCCAGTCTGGAACACGTTGAAGGTAAAACACTCTCTGTGGTTGACTGGAATCTTTTCCTGTATGGCACTAGCAGCTTCCTTTAAACTCCTCTCCACAAGTAACAATGCTATAAAAAAAGAACTCCCTTCTCACTTGAAATACAGACTGTTTGATATGAGGAGTAAGAATATTCTGTTATTCTTTGTTTATAAAAGGCCTTTCTCAGCCTTCAGGGAAAAAAAAATCAACACATTCCTCCTGCAGTGAGGTTTTTCTTCCACCATGCTCTCTCCAGTGGCTGAGTGTTACCTCCTGTGGTCCTTAAAGTATTTCTGATGGGCTTCAATGGAAAGCAGCACTATCACTTCACAGAGTTGTGTCTTGAATTTCAGCCACATATAATATATTGTTTTGGAGATACTCCACCTTCTAATCATACATCTCACATGATAAGCTGTACTACACAGATCTTTTACAGGAAGCTTCTCATTTCAACTCACTGTTAGAATAAGTTTGCTCCTTGCTGTTGGGGAGCAGTAATCAGAAAGGAAAAAAACCAGCATGTACTAAAAGAAACCCTGTGAATATATTTTTCGTGCTGTAAAGGAAAATAGAGAGACAGCACAGCTGAAATAAAAGCTTTTGGAGCAAATGGAAACGTGATCCCTCACCCCACTGGCATAAAGGAAACGATAATGGCTTGCACATCATCCAGAGCCCTTTTCACTGTGGCTCTCAAAGCACTTTTAGCACTTTTAATACCATCAGTGAGTTCCTCTATTCTCAGAGCCCCAGACACTGAAAGTGTTCTCTTCATTCCGGAGTCCCTCTCCAGGGAAGGCAGGCAGCTTCCTTTTGTGAGCATTAGGTGTTTTAATGAGGTAGAAAGAGAAGCAGACACAGAGGCTGAGTGGCTCTGCCTAGGCTCCCACTCCCTGCTAAGCCAGAGACAGAACACACAGAGAAAAAAATATTCTGCATTTACAGCAAACATTTAGTGACTCCTGTATTTGCAAGGGCTGACTCAAAGCAGCCTTAAGAGTTTGTCTCCAGCCAGTGGAGCTGTGACAGCTGAAGCTGGTGAGTTTGAACTGAGCAGTATCTCTAAGTAAATATAATTTTATTCAGCCAGCACTGTTTAACCTGTTGTATTTGTTGAACATGGCAACAGCTACAATATTAGATAAAGCAAGACAGATCTGCTTCTTCTAAGCAAGAGTCTATATTCTATTGACTCTGTAAACTGAAGGGGAAAAAAAAGAAAAAAAAAAGGTGTAAACCACACTGGTTCAATCCACACAGCCGTGACAGGTTTGCAATGCCTTAGACAAGCACATCAGATGTGAAACTTCAGTAGCTTCACAGTTTTATTGCAACTGTCCATAGAGGAGCAAAGCATTAAGGATAAAACAGTGCCAGTTTATTCTGTGTAAATGCCTTAATCATTACCTATTAAAACCAGATTTCTCCTCATCTAACTTTTATATTACACTGTTGAAACCCTGTAAATTTTTTGCCACTTTAAATGACAGTAAACAAAGGCAGGGAGAAAGAATAACATGTTCTGTAAAGTTTTACTGTGTTTTTAGATAGCTTGTGCTAGGCTAGGGACAGGGTAGAGTTCTCAGAGAAAGTGAGATCTAGACTGCAAAGTGGTGTTTTATCAGCAGTAAAAATATAATACAGTTTTTTTCATAATCTAGAAAAAATAACATGATACACAAGGACCAAATCTAGAAAACAATAATGTGATACATAAGGACCACTTGTATTTAAGTAACATCATTTTAAAAGAACTGTAGCATAATTACTTTCAGAAGGTGGCTGATAGACCACCCAATGCTCACCTCCCCATCACACAACATCCCCATTGTTACATTTGTATGCACAACATCCTTTATGTCAGGTGCAGCAGTGCAGTGTCTGCATCTGCCCCCGTGCAGGCAAACCCAGCTCAGAGGTGCTTCTGTGTGGCCAGAAGCTGCTCTGTGCTTCTGGGCTACTCCCCCTGTCATGGTTCTGCATCCTGCACTGATGAGAGGTGAAAAGGAGCCACTGCAAAGCTGCTGTCAGAGGATGCACAGAAATAAGTCCCAGCTGCAAGGGAGGTAATGAGGTAATGGCCTACCAGAAAGAGACATTTAATTATATCCCTTCTGACAAGCCATTTATTTCTTTGCTGTGCTAATGCTGAGCCAACAAAGCATAACAATATTACTTCTGGATCCTATCATAATTTGTAACAATTGCTGGCAATTACAAAACTACTTTTAAAGAGTACAATGTCAAACTACCAGAGAGATATATTTTGCAGTCATATTTTCAAACCTTGAGAGAGTTTTTCAGAGGAAAGGATTTTACAGGCCCAGAGGTTTGTCTCCATAGCAGCCTAACAAAAGATGTTAATCTCATCTTTTGTTCACTGGGTTTCATATTCGAACAGACTTTTCATAAATGAAATGCATTGCGAGGCTCTTTTTTTTTTCTATATGAAAAGGATTTTTTTGCTGAATTTGGTGAACTTTATATTTGCTGTCATGTGAATGTTGTTCATTTAACTGGAAGGAATGATGATCTGCCAGCGTGGTGACAAATGGCCAGTAGATGGAGGGAGCACACTGTGACAGAAAACAAGCAGAGCCCACAGAATTGACTAAACTGAGGCTCCAATCATGCAGGAGATGATTAGCAGGGACAAGATGGATAGATTGTCACACAGACCCCCTGTCCATGTGAGGGCAGGGGATGCTCCTAATCCACCTCGGCCTGATTCTTTTCCCCAGCCCTGACCCCACCCTCACCAAAGCTGTGAATGGGCTCCTGAAAACTTGATAATCACAGTGATGCTTACAGGTCCTCAAATATGTTCCTTCTTTTGATCATAGCACCAGTGGAACATACAAGACTTAATAAGGTGAGTAATTAGGAAAGTGAGCAGTACCTCAGATGGGGCACCCTCTGTGAGAGGAGGTGAAACCAGATCCTGGGGTAGGAATCACTTCAGAGTGCATCCAGCTGGAGCAGGGCATGCAGCAGTGTCCTTTATATGTGATCTTAGGTAGGAACACTTCAAACTTGAGTAGAGTAGTAACTGAGAGATGGCCAGGAGAGCTCCTGAGCCATCTGTTTGCTGAAGGCCCAGGAAGCACATCCTCCAGTCACCTGCTACTCCTCCAACTCTTCAAAAGGTGGCAAACAGAGATCTGACAACTTCAATCCATGCATTTCACAGAGCAGGGGACAGAGCCCACAGCCTTTGTCATGTGGTTTTCTGTGTGAGCAGCCTGATTGTTTTTTTTCCTAGACTGGAGCAAGAGGAAATGGTGATGGTCCTGCACTACAGCCAGTGTCTAATGCTAGTGTCAGCCCCCAGAAAGGCCAGTGACCACCTGAGCTAGTTGTGTGGGGAGTTTGCTTTGGAAAGGTGTCAGAGAATGGCTTGGGAAGGACAAACTGCAAGAGGAACACCCTGAGCTGCCTGGGTAAGTGTTTCCTGCCACATTTGTTCTCCTCTTTGCTGCTGTTATTTCAGGGAAGCTGCAGCACACAGAGAAGGCGTACCTGGGCCACAACCTATACAATTACTTTGTAATGAGAGGTTTAGTTTTTGTAAGAGTTTAGTTTTAATAAGAGGAGGTCACAATTCTATTTCCTTGCCTACTACCATGTGATCCACATAAATTATGCACAGCAAAAGAAAAATTTTAAGTCTTAGTGAGTGTGTAATGAAATTTTAGAAGGAGAAACAGAATCAGATCTAAGATTAAAGTGCTGTAATTGTAAAAACCTTTTTCAGCATCACTTTTCCATGCAACTCTGGCACTAATGACAGTTTTACATGATCAGGCTATTGCACCAAATAACCTGGGCTATAAACCTTTTTGCTGTATTATGTAGGAAAATCCCTCAAGAATTTCTGCCAGTGTCATCCATTTGCATTATATTACTCAGAGACTATAAGGTTTTAATAAACAGTAGAAAAAGTGAGGTCATGCAAGATTCTTTCAGTACTTCCATATGTTTTTTGAAAAATAAAAACCAAAAAGTAAAGGGAAAAACCCCAAAACAGAACACAGAACCCCCAAATCAAAGAACACAGAAACTTACAATTCCATTCTGTACACTGAAGCCCAGCTGGTATTTTAAGTCTGGCCGTTTTATGAGGACAGTGGTAACAGGAGGACAGCTGACAATGTTCAGTTTGACTTGTGTCTGATTCTTGAGTCCCTGTAAGATATTCCCAAAGTCAGTATTTCTGAAATGAATCTTACTGTGCCCTCATCTGTGATTTCCTAATTGCAAGAGCATTAAGCAGCTGATCTGAGAAAGAACAGTGAGGGTTAACAGAAATTGGTTAACTTAGAGATACATTTCTCTCTCTTATTTATTTCCCAAGATATTTGGGTCAACAAAACATTCAAGTTTTGCCTTTAATTACTACAGAAATTGAAACAAGTCTTTCAATAAAACCCAAAACTGACTACTGCTTGCCCTTTTCCAGCATCTGGCTAATTAATCTCCTGCTTCTGCTGCTCTTGGTAAATCTGCAGAGACATCAGATTTAGTCTCCGTGGCTAAAGATAATGCATTCTGAGATTCCATCGTGTCTGCAGATTCTTCATCTGCTCACTTGATCTGTCCTGCAGTCTACCAGCCTCCAGCCATTTTATCTGCATGGAGCCCAAAATGCATAGGAGATTTTGATCCTCATATTTTATTCTGGAGGCTGTGAGGAATCTTAAAACTTTGAGGACACCTGAGTAACTTAATTTAAGCAAGTTTTACAGATCTAGCCTCATTTGTTATAGCCCAGTAACAAAACTGCAGTCATGTTCTCCTGCCCTCCACTTCTGTGCATTACCACTCCTGAATCTGTAATTCTGCTTTTTGTTAATGACAGATTACTGGGTTTTTTTTGCAGTGATATGAAAAATTGTATCTTCTGGAAATCTACAGGATCACTTGTCAGAAGATTACACCTCTGTTGGCTTATAATCTACAGCATAGAGTTGTAAGTTTGGGGTACCTTTATGATCCCTTGGCATGTTGCAAGAGGTAGACCAACTAAACTGGTACCATTAATGGACATAATTTGGTCTCCAATGCTCAGTTTTCCTGAACGTGCTGCAGGGCCTCCATTCATCATGTTGGCCAGGATAACGGTGGGTAGAATGGATCCCCATCCAGATTCCACAATCACTACCCCAAGAATTTCTCCCTTCTGTTTTTCTAGCTGGAGCTGCAATTAAAAAGGAAAAACATTTTTTTGCTTTGATTCGTCTGACTTTGAGCATGGGTATCACACTTGTTCCCAAATAACATCTACGAATCACAAACCAAATTCTGTTCTTGCCGTTAGCATGACTTCAGTGTTAACTGTGGAACACACAGCTGTTGGTTTCCAGGGGCATCCTCCACTTGCTTGTTGAAGGTCATCGAGGTTTAATAAGCCAAACACTAACACATGGTTACCTCTGTAGGAAGTGGTGGAACTGGATGCCAAGGGAATTAGTGCTAAGGAGGTTTCTGTCCATGGAACCTGGCAGCCACAGGGGGAGGCTCTAACATTTTGTGGCTAAGGCACTGCCTGCAAACCAGGTTTTGTTCAGCTCCACTCCTGCCAGTACTGCACAGGTTGTCTCTTGTTCTCAGGGCTTGGCTGTCCTTTTCAGACAAGGCTCTCCTAATGATTATTAACATTATTATTATTGATGTTAGTTATTGAATATACTCGTGCCTAGCATGTTCATGTGAGATCCCTGATGCCTTCTCCTGAACTGCCAGTAACCACAGCACAGCTAACACCTGTGGAGCAAGAGTTTAAGTAGAGAATATGCTCTTGAAGCAAATACAGGGAATTATTTTCTCTCAAATGTGGAAGGACAGGGAATGCTGATGGCCAGCTGACTTCTGCTAAGGTTATCTATTGCAGAAAGCCACAACTCTGTCAGCTCTTTCTGGGTCAGTACTTAGGTGAAATCACCTTACAGTGTGTACTGTGAGTAGCACAGAGCTTATCTAGCTCAGATGTAAATGTACTTTATTAGTGTTCTGATCAATGGAATCAGAAAGACCCTAAACATGAGAACAAGAAATCCTAATAACCATAAAGCTGGTTTTAGTACCCAGGACTGATGAAAGACATTTTGAAATTGTAACATCATCCTTATAAATGCCAGAAGTTATTTCTGGGAACTAGATCTGAAAAAAATGGATCAATCTGAAATGAAAATCCAAAACTAGTTTACCTCTTTGCAGTTTTCTGAATTGGAGAAGTGTATGAGATCATCATTGTACATCTCTTGGGTATTGATGATGTCACTGTATTCTTTCTGACTGAGATCCTCTGGGTTAATTCCATTGGCTCTTAAAAACTCTTGGTAAGCCACACTGAAAGCCTGACCAATTGACTGAGCTATGAGCTGTGCCTAGAATGTAGAAAAAAACACCTCAGAGAAGGGACAGATTAACAGTTTACCAATGAAACCGCAAGAAACCAGGAGAGAGATTGGATTTTAAGACAGAATCAAAGTAAGGATCCTGCAGAGTTTCTGCATTAGCGTGGATATAAAGTCACTTTAAGGTCTGTTGGACAGAGAGAACCCATTACATCCAAAATCCAATTGCAAACTCCATTAAAATCCCCTTCTGCTCTCCCCTCTGTAGGTTTCAGTAGCAAGCAGCCATATGCTGCTCATGCACCCGTTCCAATGAACACTGGAGGGTCCTGGCTTCAGCCCAGCGTGGAGCAGAGCTGCTGGAAGAGTGCCACAAGCCCTGCCTCTGAACACAGTCTGTGTGCAGGGCCAGGAGAGGAGGGATGCTCTGCTTGCACATGCCTGCACAGACGTGTGTGCACTGATGATTCTGGTGGTGGTGTCACCTGCTGCTTCTCCACCCTGGTTTTCCAGGACTGAAAACACTGTTTCAACACAGCCATCTGCTCCCCTATTGCTGCCATGATACCTGTCCCACATTCCCAGCAAACCCCTGCTTACTGCACATCTAGGACAGCTATTCCCATTAACATCTCGAGTAGCAATGTCAGGGATCATTTCAGGAATGCAGCCAGAGCCACAATTAAAGCTTGCTAATGTTGAGAACACCTATTCAAAACCCCCTGTCTTTCTTAAATTTTGGAGCACTTATCTGCACATTCCACTAGATGGCAAGGGAACACAGAGAAACAGAGATCAGTAAAAGGAATGTGTAGTCCACTTTTTCTACATTTGAATTATTTTTTTCCTACTCTGAGTTTACTGCAGCTCAAAGGAGAATGCTATGTTGAGTTTTGTATAATTGTGGGTCATCATTTATGGGGTCTTTGGGGCATATGAGTAACTCCTGATGATATGAAACGTTAATTGCACCTTATACTCCCTCAAAATATTACTAATCTAACCTGTATTCTGGAAATGCAACTTCCTAGACAGTCAGTATATTTTAAATGCATTTTGAATGCACAGGGTCTTCTGAACATTATAAATCTGTATCTTCTTACAATCAAGTGTTTTCTTTGATGCTAAAAGGTTGTTTCCTTATTTCATTTGTGCTGCTGTACACAAACCACCAATCAGCTTGACTAGGAAATGACTTTAGAAAATCAAGGACATAGGTGGCCTAGCCAGTCACAAATTCTTATTATATGTTTCTTCGTATCTTAAAGCATATTTTCAAGCCTTTGCTCTGCACCAAGAGGTTTGTACAGAATCACAGAATATGCTGAGTTGGAAGGGATCCATCAGGATCATTAAGTCCAACTCCTGGCTCTGCACAGGACATCCCCAAAATTTCACCGTGCACCTCAGAGTGTTGTCCAAATGCTTCTTGAGCTGGGTCAGGCTTGGTGCTGTGACCACTGCCCTGGGAAATATGGTGGTACAGAAGTCACGCAGGACATTTTCATATCATTCCATTATTAAAGTTCATCACCAGTCCTTACTGAGTCCTTCTGATCTCCAATGCCACAGCTCTCTCTGTAGTTCATCCTCTGCTTTTGCCTTCATTCTACATTCCCAAAACCAATATCTCCAGATGTCACACTCTATTCTACAGCTGCCAGTTCTCAAATCTTAATTTCATCTCTATCTCTGAGGTCTTTTGAATGTTTATGAAAGTCTTTAGCATTATGCAAAACTTAGAGATAATGTAATTAAGTTGCTTGAAAAGGTCACCCAAGCAAGGCTGTGACAGAGCTGAGCTAACTGGGTCCCAGAACAACTCCAGTCTAGCACTCTAACCTTTAGACAATGCCATTTCTCCTTCACAGGCTTAATTGCTTTAAAATAATGAAAACGGATTGCTTATCTCAAAATATATGCAACCTCTGAGTTATGACCGTCTGACCCAAAGAACTCCATTATTTTTAACTGATATTATATCTAAATATATATCTAGAAATTACATCTATAGCTGTTTCCTATAATAACAATGATGAGAAATATATAGTACTGCCTCTTGCTGTTAAGTTAGAAACAGACAAATTTTGCTTTTTCTGTTTTACTGGCATGGTATATTTTTTCATAAATGTTTTAGGTTGAAGTCCCTTGCTCTGCCCCTTCAGACACAAGTGCCTAATTCACTACAAACCTAAACTTGGATATACAACAGCAGTAAAGCAAGGTTATCTTCTTTTGTCACAAGAGGTACGGGATGGTACATCAGCACTTTTCACAACAGTGAAAAAGGATGTACAGCAGAGATGGACAGAACTCTTAAGATTCTGTATAAAAATTCTAATTTGTGATCTTTGCTAGGGATAAATAAGAGAATTGAAAAATAAACAGCTGAATGTGTTCCTAAACACCAAAGGATCAAGTGGCATGCTTGAAGAGTACATACAACCACAGGTCAGTAGCCACAGGGAACCAGGACTGGGTAGCAGGCAGCCTTGTGCAGCCCTGCCAGGGCAGTGGAAGCAACTTGGCTTCAGTTCAAAAGAAGTCCAGAATGGTTGCACCTCATTCCAAGTGCCTGGAGGCACATGTGTCCTTTTGTGCCAACCCACAGGACTAAAGGATATAATCCAGGACAAACGATCAATGTGATATCCCACAGGTTAATTCTGCCCACGAATGGCCATTGACTTCAGAGATCTCTCCATGACACGTTCCAATACATCGATCCCATTTACTTACATCCTCTGACTCGAAGACGTGGCAGATCATTTTGTACTGCTTCTTGCCCTCCTGGGCACCAGGAGTGGTTTCGATGCAGTCCTGGGAGGCGGATCTGGGCATGCGGCGCCGCGCCATCAGCACCACGATGTTGCCGATGTCGGCGATGTAGGAGATGGTGCGCAGCGCGTGGTCCATCATGGTTTCCTGCACAAAGCAAGGATGGACAAACAGTTCTCCACGCCTGCTGCTCTCCTCCAAATACTGCACTGCCCTCTCCCTGACAGCCTGCTGCTTGAAGCACTTCCGAGGGCCCAGACACCACTCCATGGTCAATGGGCCCCAATTCTCAAGGGAACCACAGCAGCTTTTCAAGACATTAGCTCCAATGGAAGTGTTGCCTGAGCAAATTCACCATGGTAGCTACTGTAGAGCAAGAATGAAGAGCTATGCTATTGTTTTACATTTATTTTCATGCTGTTGGAAAATTATGTTACTTCTTTGCGTGTTTTGCTGTTGTTAGGATGAACTGTTCTTAAAGAAATAGAAGGGGCACATCTGAAAACTGCATCTGGCTGGGGCCACTGGTCAGTTTGGAGAGTTTTTCCAGACTTTTATCTATTGCTCAAACTAGAAACAACCAGAAGAGGAGTAGCTGTACTGATCAAACTAGTTGAGGATGTGTCCTGACCATCCCTGCCCTCACCTTGAACAGCTAAAAGCATCCACCAAATTCCATCTTAACTGGAACAAAAAAATGTGGTACAAGGTATTTCACAATTTTAATAATTTATATAAGCAGCAGCATTCTTTATGTAAACAGCTTGGCACTAGTTTAGCATTAGCTGAATAATTTTCTAAGGCTTAAGGAAAAGAATTGTTCTTCAAGTCAACAAAAGTAATTGTTTTAAGAATTTCAGTACAATTTAACTTGACAGACAAAATATAAATTATCACTGTTTCTTAGAACCACTTGTCTTGCTGAAGATAATCACTACCCATAAAATTATTGTAATGATTCTTCTCAGGCTTGAAATAATGCTTATCCCTAACCCATGAAAAGTAATGATGGTTAAGAGGTGGTTTGGGGAGTGTCTCTAAGGGCTGTGGGGCCTCAGGAGGATTTACAGCACTTCTGTCAGAATGGAGAAATGTTTTATAATGGACATCTCTCAGCAGGATGTTGGGAGATCTGCAGAGATAATTGCTTTTCAGCAGTGTGCACCAAGTATTGTGTAAGGGTGTAATCATACATGCAGTGAGCACAAGAGTGAATGCATTGGGAAAATGAAGGCATTTCATCTCACCTGCCAAGAAAGGCTTTCTGCTCATATTGTCACACAGAGGTTACTCAAAGAGTTTGAGTTTTATTTTCCCCTTGTAGGGATGAAAGCAATCATTTTCCCTATCCCTCCCACATTTTTCCTGTTAAGAATAAGGCAAGTACTATCTAGTGACTGTAAACATGAGTTTACTTTTGACTTACTTCTGTCTTGACTTTTTCCTTTCTCTCTCCATATTGCATTGTACTCAATTTTCCATTATCAGTATCTCTTTTTCACCCCTCTCCCTTATTACTTTCCCATTAATCCCTCCATCTCTGCTCATTTTTCTCTCTGTTCTTTCCCCTATCCCTTTTCTAGTCCCATCCATTCCACCCTTGTTATCCTTATATTTGTCCTTAGAAATTCAGCCTGTTTCAGGCTTTTCTGAAACCATTGTTTTCTTCTCCTGTCTAGTCTGCCCTTTCTCAGATTCTCCCTTCTTTTCCATGGAATTCTTTTAGAAACTTGTTTGTTGTTTCTCTTGAAACCCAAAGAACAGCTGAAGGGAAAAAACCTAAGCATTCCTCCAAGCTTTAAAGTGCTGTAGTCCTGTGGGAGTGCGAATAGTGAGTCAGGCAATTTTATGGCACCGATCATGCACCAGAGATCTGCACATACACATTTGTGAGCTCCACATCATTACTTTTCTTTCCTCATTTTCTCAGTTGCTTCACCCCCAGCTTCTCTTCACTGACAGAGCAAGAAGTTAGGTGAAACTGCTGTGGCTTCTGCTGGTTTGGGGCACTGAGTGCACCCCACAAAGCTGTGGCACAGGGAAGAATTCCTCTCCTATCAACAAGGCATGTGGCCAAACATAAGGCTGCTCCTACTTCATCCCTAAACAGGTGCTCGACTTGGGCTGAATGTATTCAGCAACTAAATGCAAAAGCAATCAGAAAGTGGCAGGGCTGCCATCTCCAAGGGCTGTTCAGGGCAACAGAAACACCACTGCTGGCTCTCTTCCAGCCTGGGAATGCACCTGACTGGTGCTGCTCAGCATTTTGAACCTTGCTGCATGTCATTTTCTGAATGGGAACTTTACATTTTCACTCAGCTGTTACCTCACGTGAGCTGTACAACACTACAGATTAAAACACATGGCATACTGCAGAAATAGGGTTTATGGAATTGATAAAGCCATGAAAGTACAGATTGTCTCTGCCAGCTGCCACCCCAGATGAAATAGACCCATGGTAATTACACCAGCCAGGAACTTCACTAGCACTGAAAAGTATTACCAAGCCACTCATGAATCTCACTCATGATTTACTTCTGACAAAACATTGCTAAAATCACCCTTTTCAATATCTCCCATAAAAATGAAAATTTGAAGACTTCCTGTAAGTATGATCAAAGTTAAGAGATCATGTGAAATTACTAATATTGGGATCCATGTATAAATTATTTGTATTTAGTTGTCAATTCCTCCAAAACTCCTTTTTATGAACATCGCCTCTTTTTGAATATACAAGCATTCCTAGAAAATGAGGCTGATTATTGCTGTGGTCTCCAGATGCTGCTTTTATCTGAATGATTAATAATTTACCTTAGGCAAGAGGATGGTGTCTCAATTGTGATTTATGGAAAATAACTGAGATTAAATGTTAAAAATGGCACGATATGAATGGCTTAGTCAAAGCAGCAAATGACTTCCCTGTTGGACTGTAAATCTGGGTTCTGAAGCTATTCCAGAGGAGTGGTGTACATGCATTCTGAAAGGCTTTTGAATCTTTTTTTTATTGCATTGAATTATAGCTCAATTATAGCAACATATCTTCCAGTATATCAAATAAGCAAAACAGGTGTCAGTCTTACTGTATTGGCAAGTGTTAGAACAATAGGAGCTCTTTCTGAATACTCTGAATACCCTAATTTATGCAATAAAGTGTCCCATTAATTGTATAAGAGCACAGTCTAACTCAACATTAGTCTCCAAGAGTTTAAATCCAACTTACCTGTGTGTCTGCATTTAGAACTTTGATTCTCTGTGTGGAGATGAACAGATCCACTTCAGTCAAGGCCTGGGAATCTCCCTCTGAGGTCTAAAAGACAGATGCCTTGTTACAAGGGGATTTTTAATTTTCAGAATGACAAATTCACTGACTGCTTCAAGCATAATGTGATGAGAGGCAACTGCACTTTAAACCATTACAGAGCTGGCTATTCAAAGGTGTTCCTAAAGACATGCAAAGAGTACATTTATTCCATAGACAGAGTGAAGCCTACTCTGATCTTCAGGGTAAGAGGGAATTTTTGCAGCCTGTGGGATTGACAGCTCAAGTATCAAAATTCTCTATTTATAGCCAAAACAGGAGAAAAAGTATGGCTGTTTTTTCCTCACTTTCTCACTGATGCACTTCAGTACTTTAGGCACCAGACTTGATAAAGCAGGAGAACTGAGAAGGTGACTTTAGCCCTTGCCACCTTCAGTGGGCTCACTAAAAGAAGTGCAAACTGATGCTCAGCACTGTGGTGGGGTTTAGGACTTTTTTTTTAGCTTTTTGCTTTTTTTCTAGAAAATAAAAAAAAAACGAGCACTGAACTAATGTTTCTCTCGTATCACAGAAGGCCTTCAGGGGACTTTTAGACCACAATTTCTTCTGAGCACTGCTCACTGGGGAAACACTTCCACACCCCATCAGGGGGCATGGTCACAGAACAAGAGGGATTACAGTGTGATGCCACACTCCAATGTGAGTCCTGGCTCTGTTCACTTGAGAAAACAGAAGAAGTGGCAAAGCCTCTCACTGAAGTATTGCCCAAGACCTTCCCTAATTCTCTAGTCCAGCAGGAACATATGGATTCCTCCAAGCTACTTGGCCACAGGGCACCACTGCAGCTGGCACTGAGCAGCACCTGTGGCAGCAGCCTCAGAATAAAGTGGCCACAGTTTGTCTCAGCCTGGGCTAAAGGCAGTCACCAGTCTCCAGGTTAGACACTGGCTCATGATGAGAATGATGTATATGCTAATCTTTTTTGGAGTTATAAAGGCTTGGCTATGCCTATAATTCATTTAGATTAATTTTATTCAAATTATCTTCCAGCAAAATACAAAGCAAGCACATACTTTGGCAGAGGCTGCTTGTATTGCTTCCATCCTTATGGTGATATTTTTGTCAACTGTATTTAGTTATTTCAAGTATTGTTCTTAACTGAGTGCAATGTTTCCTGTATGAATTTTTCCAGCTACTATGTGGTGAATTTATTTTGGTTAAATATCAACAATAATTTAATAAATATATAGTAAGTCACACGCAGAGGAAGTACGTCTTACTGCTTTGGTTAGCAAAATCAAAATAAGCATTACATTCAACAACATCTCCCAGATAACAATGGTTGTACATCTGGAGTAAACAAATCACAGGTATTCAACAGGAGAAGGGCAGCAGACAGGCACTCCAGCAAATGAACAATGAAGCAAATGAGTTCATTTTACTCCATTCACTATGCTACTGCAGACCAAAGAAGAAACCAAAACGACAACTTTATGAAGATCTGTAATGAAAGACATGACACTCCATGGAAAACAAGGACAACAAAAATGTAAGTAAACATTAGCATTCAAGAAAAACAGTTTACACACCGCTTTTTTCTTGATTTTAGCCGCCTTTTGCATCCTCTGAGGAGTAGCATAAAAAAAAGAATGCAGACAGATGTACACACAGGGAAAGAGAAAAGACAGTGTGGGAAGTCAGGGAAACTTTGACTGTGAATCCAGACTGCTGAAAATTAAAAAACTGGGAGCAGTAGGGGAAGGATGTGCAAGAAAGATTTGTTTATACCTTATGCAGTTCTCAAGCATAATTGGATTTCATGGCATGATCATTTTCAATCAATTACCAAAGAATTGGTACCGAAGTGTTGTCTGTTATCAGCTGCTCCCAACACTTATCCTGCCAAATTTACAGCAGTCAAAAAGGGCAGCACACTCATCTTAAACCCAAGGTTTTGTCTCCATGCTCATCACACATCTACATGTAACTGTTGAACAAAATACAGCTCAAGCTCCCTGCTATGACTGTCGAGAGTACTCAAGTCCCCCTGACATATTTGGGTTGCTATTAATACATAAAACAGTTTTTAGGGAGTCAACTACAATCAACAATTACTTACTGTAGCTTGAGATATCACAACATGCTAAATAGAAACTGAAAGGTTTGGAAAGTTTAAAGAATGGACCTTTCTTGCATTCCATTTCTTTCTAAATGCTAAATCAACCATCAGTCATGACCATCTTTTGTGAGTGGCCTTTCTAAACTTGTTTCCTTCAAAACCATGCAAATTTTAGCAATTAAATATTTCACTGACTATGCACATACTTTTTCTCCTAGCATTTAAATCTGCCTCTAACAGTGTGTTTATTCAGATGAGGTATTTACAGCAGAGATAAAATAACTACTAAAATAAAAATCTCCTCCTTAGATTCTTAACCAAAATACTATTTTCTTTACACTGCTGTATGAAGCAGTCTGTGACAGATTATTTACAAAGAAATTGTTCACTGTAAGTAACACCAAATCCAAACACAATAGCAATTAATATGCTTGTGCTTTGAAGTCATAATATAAGTAATAATATTGAGACATTTTCTCAATTTGTAGTAAGTTAAAGGAAGAGAAAAACCACAGTCAAACAAATATCCCAGTGCTTTGCCACTGGAATATTTTCTAATTGCAATCTGCAATTTGTCTCTCATACCTGAATTCGTTAAACAGCTCCCAAAGAATTTTGAATAGACTCCAGAATAATTTATATTTTGCTACGTCTTTTTGCAGCAAGCACTGTGAACTAATGGTATGTACAATAGTGATCTATACTTACCTAACTGCACCTCAGGAGAGGTGTGAGGCTGCAGATCCTGCACAGTCAGGGATCAGCTGTTAAAGGATCAGAGAGTTCTAAGCCCATAAAGATCCCCTACCTTGACACGACTCACTGCCTCCTGGGCCTGCATCATTCGGATGTTTTTGGAAGGGTTGCGCTCAGACAGCAGCTGGGTGGAGCCCAGGTAATTGGCTGCAAAGATGATTCCATCAATGAGGTCCTCAGGTTCACAAGGTCCTGGAACTGACAGGAGGCATTTACAGTTACTGCCTTTCTAAGGAGTGGGGAGATGAGAAATGGAATAAAGGATACTGAGACTTGAACAACCTTTCTAATACTGGGACTATGCTCTCCATCCTCTTTAGTCAGCTGTTAAGGTTTACATCTAACTCGATTAGACTGACAATAAAAAACAGTCATTCCAGAGCTTGGCTGGATCACTTGATAGTGAACGTTTTTTTATTCCTCAACAGTTTTATAAAACAAATGTGCTTTGAGCTAGATCCACTTGATGACCTTCTAAAGCATTTTTTAAAAGTATAAAAAATCTTGTGTGAGGAGAAAAACGACACTGAAGGGGAATGTGAATTTTAAAAAAAGGTTAATTGTTCAGTGTTCAATTTATTCATAATCAAGTAAATGTGGAAGATTATTATGTGGAAAAGAAAAAAATATATGGCATGCTGTGCTGATTAAATGTACTGAAATAATGGTTTACACATACATTTTTAGTGAGCTTTCCTATCCTTTGTGCTCCCCTTCTAATTTAGCAAAAGTCTTCCAACAGAATATAAACATGATTAAAAGGAGTAACTTTCCTCTTTAGGCAATGTTGCTGACACTGATTCATCCCTGCAGATCTCAAATCCACCTGCCAGAAATCTCAACCCCCTGAAAAACCCAGTCTTTGTAATTCAGTACTCAAGGTATATAAACACATAGATGTGTATTTATACCAGTCCTGTACTTTTCAGAGACCTGAGATTAACTACAATGCTCACACAAATTGGGGTTACTTGGTTTGCTATTGAACACCAGTTTTGATCTTCAAAAGGATAATTACATACAACAGAACACATTTGATTTAGCTCACATCTGTACAAATCCAGTAATGGTTTAGATCTTCACTATAACTCAGAATAAAATTCTGCGGAATTTAAAATTTTTGAAGTATTGGGAAAGCATAAAAAAAATCTTGACAATCTCCACTAGAAGTATGAAAACCCTCAAAGAAATCCTTGAGAAGCCAGTAATTTAGAAGTCACTGAAACTCTTTGTAAAGGCCAAGTCTTTCAATATCTCAAAAAACAATCCTTTTTCTTGCAGCCTTAATTCACTAAAAGAAATCAAAGAAAATGAAAATTCCACAAGAACTCCATTCCTGTATCACTGCTTCTCTTTGCTTACATCTCTGTACCATCATGTTTTTCAGCAGATGGATGGTGAATTTTGTATAGTGCCTCTTCTGATGGTGTTATTCATTTGTCTTTTCAAGCCTAAAACTCAGTCTCATACATCTGTACTTCCAGCATGCAACAAAATACTAATGTTGCATATTGACATCTTGTTTCAAGGGCAGCAGAGAAGGAAATTAATTAACAACGTGAATTTAATGTTAAGGTAGCAAAACTTCATTAGATACATGCATCAACAGGCTCACTCAAAATTAAAGTAGCTTTAATTTTGTTTTCTTTCATTCACTTCAGGCTAAGTAAATGAGGCTAAATTGAATCAAGATTGCTTTAACTCTGGAATAGGCTTACCCACATGTTTAAATCAGTTTAAGTAAACTCCCTTAGTAGGTAATTTAGATTAATTTTCTTGAAATGTTTGTGTCTGAAGACAAATAAAACTGCAATTCTTTGTGCAAATTCTCGTACAATCATCACTACCTCGAGCAAAATGCCCAGGGTATCTTTGGGGTCTGTGCAACCTATGGATGCTACAAAGGAAACAACCACTTCTTGTCATGTCTCAGCTGTTTGTGACAGCAATGGTGTTTTTAACTAATCTGTATCACAAAATTCCTGAGCATGGAAATAACCTAGGGTGTTAAGCAATTTTATAATCCTAATGTTATTTATTTGGATTCTTTGAAGACTGGGGCTTTTTTGGTTGGATGTCATTGCATTGTCTTTTCATAGCTTTAAAAAATGATGTTTTGCAGAATCATTGTACTAGCAACAAAGTCAGCTACATCATGTATAAATCAACAGCATGCAGAAAATGCTTACAGGAGTAGATAATACAGAAAAAAAAGACAAAAAAAAAGGACATGTTGGGCAGAAAACATTTCCAACATACACTTCCCATCACGAAGGCAATGTAAGCAACTGGCAGGTAAAACAAGACATCTACTGAAAGGATGGAATGGCGCTGAAAATTGCCAGGGTCAGATTGGGTCACCTGGGTGTTTTCTTCCCTTATCTCTGTCTGCTTTAAATAATGCAAAAATGCAGACTTGGCTGAGGTCCCAGCTCATCAGAGCACTTAAGCATGCCCTTGACTGCAAGCATGTGTAAAGGCTTACTGATGAGGAAGAGAAGAAGGAACAGGTTTCAAATGTGAAGGTTAGTATGATGTGAGCAAAGATTGGAGTTTTATGTTGAATATTGGTGCTTAAACATTAGATAACTATTTCTGAAAAATCTAACTGCAAATTTCTGCACTTGCCAAGGCAATAGAGATTACTTGGTTTTCTGCTGATCTACTAATGTAACAAGTATAAAGATATTTCTAGACTAAGTAGACTAGGTCCAAACATTTTTTAATTAACGTTTGTATTCATAAAATAAGAAAAAAAGAAAACTGAGCAACAACAAAAAATCAATAATTTAACATAACTGAATTCATTAATCTGTTAGGAATGCATTTTTACACCCACTTATCAGATGTGAGCCAAGGATTCAGACAGCATTTAGAGACTGCACTCTGAGCACAGAAGTTCAGTTTCCTGCTGAACTATCCATGAAGTCACTGAGACCTTGGAACATGTGGCACTCCAGCAGATTTTTCATAAGGAGTAAATGGACACAGGGCATAAGTCACCTTCCAGAATGTCTATCTACAACTCCCATTTTCTGACTGACTTCTTTACTTCATCATGCTTGTTACTGTGTAAAGGAATAAGATCTTTTGCCAGAAAAGGCAAAACCACTGAACACAGAACTAATTACTCCTACAAGCATGTAGGGGTACTACTACTGAAACAAGTCTAACAGCAAAGGACATTTAGATATGACAGATTAAAAGATATTTTTTATGTTCACATGGCATAGGAAAAATATTATGTATCAATAGAAACACAGATATAGCTACTGTATTTAAGGAGTCATGCTGTAAGGGCTTTAAAAGTGAATAGGAATATAACCTGAACATGGTGTGGTATTGCTGTCAAAGCTCAGGGAACAATAGCAGAGTTAGCTTGAACAATCTTTTCTCATGTGCAGAAGGGTCCTGTATTTTTGGGACTCTACATACAAATTAATAATAAAAACTGTGTTTTTCTCTGGGTTCAGAGAGCAGTCATGGAAGCTATCATAAGCTCCTAGTGAGCCATGTATTTATTTGTATTAGACAATGCCACATAATACCTGCAATAGAAAAAGCCTAATAGACAGCTTATCCTCACATACTGTGCCACTACAGAAAAAATCAGAGCAAGCAAAATGATTGAACTAAAAAAAGGTATTCTATTATGTAAAGGGTATCCTGACCCCTTTCCAGCAGAGTAGTGAGCTGACTGGTATGTAAAGAAAAAGACATAACCTTTTTATCCCAGTAAAATTAAAATGTGCAGTTGTATCTGCAGCACCGTGAGGGGGAATTGTCTTGCCTGCTTTAAAGTTCTGCACATGCTGGCCTTGCTTTATGCTTGTCCACTATACAATCAGCAGATGCCTAGTACAGAGCACCAGCTTGCTTTCTTGTCTCTGCCACCCTGGGGGAATGCATTTAAATGTACCTCTATTTAGGGCCTGTTAGCCAGTACGTGCCAAGTGTTCCATGTAATGTCCCTCAGATGTCAACCTGAAGGGATAGTCTTTGAACTTTCCATTTGTTCTAGTTCTTTAAGTAAATTACTGAAACAGAAAATACTTGTCAAGATGGTGAGATCAGAGAATAATAGAAAAATGTGTTGGACATCCTAACATTATTCTAAATTGCATTAAGTTTTCCCTGAGTTGAGAATGTTATTAGAAATTAAGTTTTTCACATTCTTTTAAGGCTTCTATTGTGTGTATTCATGGCAGATCTAAGGTATCAGATTCTTCAAAGTGTCCTACTGTCTCTTCTCACTTTCCAGTGTAGTCATTTTCTTTGCAGGAAGAGCTGTGTGCATTTTCCCTATTAAAAGTTCTTCAGCTGTCTGTGAATCAGAGGATGATAATGTTTTTCAGCACAATCCTGTTTTATTTCTGTCCACCTGTTTGCACTAATAAATTGACTTGTTTTTCTTCTAACAGAATACATGTAATAGCACTGCAGAAGAGACTGAAGAAACGTGAAAGCTTTGCTCTCCTGAACAGAGGATTGGACTACCACTGTTTGGTCAGTTCAGGAGAACCTTTGCATTTGTGCTGACAATTGAGCTTCCCAGAGTGCAACAATGGGCTCTGAAGACCACAGTGCTCTGACACCTTCACAAACCTCCTGCCAGGGCCACTGTTACACCCTTTTTAACCCCTTCCAGATTTGTAGCTGTTCTTCCTTTTCACCTGAATCCTTCTGGGAGCTCTACCTGCTCCTCTTTTTTATAACCACTAGGCTTCCATTGCCATAAGGAGAGTGAAAATGTTAAATACGTCCATACTTCTCAGCTGTGTTCTCTTGGGTTTGACTGGTTTTAAGAATTGTGATCTTTTATATGTATTAAAGTATTTGCTTCCACTTTTTCCTACTTCAACTGCGGATGATGTCAAACTTACCATCAACAAAACTTGGAAAGGAAGACACTTTCTTTGTCTGTTGAGAAATAAAAATGGTATAGCTGTAAAAAAGTAACTTTCACACAATTAAATGAACTGTTATTATATTTAAACTGCTGACCACTGTGACACAGGCACTAACACACTGAACACATTACATTACAGTCATTAACCCAACCTAATTGTTACACAGTGCTCTGTACTTGGGAGTCTCAAAGTATTGTAAGGTCCCACCAAACAAAAAGATAAGGGAGGCATGGAGAAGACCATGAAAATGGCCTAGGAAGTCAGATGTCACATGAACAATACAAACCAAGAATTCCCAATACAATCAGTTGCCTACTAGATCACATTGCCTATTAGTGGTATCCCAAATTTCCAATAAAGAACATTTAACAATGTTTTACAAAGCAAGATTCTGGGTCAGTGAATGAAAAGAACTGTCCCTGACTGCTCAGTACATGGAATCTTAGCAGGGGCCATAACAGTGCTCTCCTTAGGCTACTGTCCCTAATCTCAGTGAACAGATACAGTCCTTCCATTCCTTGTATTTTGCCAGCCTCCTCAGTCATTCCCATTTCCAGGAGAGAGGCTGATTTCTCCATTATGGGAAAAGGCTTTAGAAAGTGCCTCTTCGTTAATATAACAGGCTACAGGCTAAATATGTTATGGTTTTGAGATAAGAGACTTCAGCTTTTAAGTCTCAATTTCATTTCATTGTGTCTAGCCCCAAGCATAAGTCATTCTGCATTCTCAATGTCTTCTTTGCTGCAGTCTTCAGTGACAAGAGCAGGTCTGTCTATCACTGTGTCTCTTCACAGCTGACTAAGCCAGGACTGACTTTGGGAGGGGGCGGGGGAGGAATGGAAGCAGAACACAATTTCTTTTGGATGCCACTTTTGCACTCCAATAATCCAAAAAGAGAACTTCTGGAGTGTTCTCCCTACTCTGCATGTCATCAGAAAATTTTAGGCTTGAATACACGCCATAGACATTTACATAAAATGAATGAGGCAGCAAAAATTCATGGGTATAGTTCAAAGCCTTTTCAGAGTAGGCAGATACGGTATTTATTGTCAGTTCAGGAAAAGAAAGGGAGCCAAGGTCTGTGTGTGTGAGAGGGGAAGGCTGACAGTGTGAGGGCTGCCTCCCCTGCTGGAAGCCTGGCTGCAGGAAGCCAGGCAGGACAACTGGCAGCCCCAGGTACCTACCTCGGGGGGGTTGTTATTGTCAACTGGGCCATTGAGGTCTGAACGCTGCTGCTTCCGGGGCTGCTCTAAACCATTGCACATCTGCAAGGGAAAAAAAAGGGATTTCAGATCCTTTTGTTTTCTGGAAAGCTTCAAAACAAAGGAGAGATTTCAGTGGAAGTCAATGATGCAAAGATGATCAGAAAATTTTGACCAGATTAAATAGAATAAAAATTCACAAAACATTAACTCTATTTATCGTGTTCTCCATTACTTATCTGAAGTTATTCATGTACAATCAATATTCATTACTGGTGTGACACAGGCACAATGTGATATATTATAATGTGATATGGCAGCTGGGATTTCCTACTGTAATTTAGCAAATATCAGTTTCACATAGAAATGTTAAGCTGTTTAATTATAATAAAATACCTACTTTGATGTAAATAATAGGACATATCAATTATCATTACGTAGCAGTTACAGTACCGATTTAAATAATTTTACATAAATGTAAGTTTTTATACGAAATTAAGTCAAATGCTATCATGTTCCAATAAATCAGAAAGCAAAGTCAGAATTTTTAAATGTGTTTAATCTCATTATTGTACAAAATCAAAACAGCCCTAAAGGCCATCTCTGAGCTGAAAAACAGAATTCTAGCACTGAATGTAGGATCCTGTGTTTGTAGGAGATACTTCATGGCATCTCCTTCCTCGTGGGCCAAGCAAATCTACAGGATGCTGGCAGTACAGCCTCAGGCTTCAGAAGAAATGTGAAAGAGAAAATATAGAATCATAGACAAAGAGAACACAAAACTAACACTATTTTAAACTACAGAACACTCCTTTTTTCCTGTTCCAGTAGTCTTAGGGGCAGAATTTCTTTTCCAGACCTGACCCAAGTCACACAACACCAGTAGCCAACATGGAGAAGTGCCCATGTCCAGTAAGTCCCGACACAATGAAGTTTTCATGGCTCAGATTTTCAGTGTTACAAATCTGGAAAACCAAGGTGATTTCTGGAACAAATTTTTATGGTTTAGGATATTTCATTTTCCCTTTTTTCTTAGTTTCCCTATAAGGTAGAAATATGAGGGCCAAAATGCTACTGCCATTGTAAAGCTTCAGAAATAAAAACTTGTATTGACAAGTATGCAAATGGAAACCACCAAGGATTATTTGAAAGGGTCAGCCTGAATGTTAAATGGGAATATTACTCCTTGGCTTCTGACCTTCAAATGCAGTATGCAGCTGTAGGCAAAGCAAGCCTTTATGTTCACCTCCAGACAAATTATTCTCTATGACTAATATTAGTCAGCAGAACAAAATATGCTAACGAAGCAGGCACATTAGAGCTCAGAAATTACAATTTTCAGGTAAGACAACATACACAAAGCAAAGATTCACCCAAGTAGTAAGCAGGACTTTAAGAAAAAAAAAGACTATATGAGATATACTGAGCTATAACCAGACTTGGGAAACTCACCACATCCTTGCTTATAAGCACTATTCTGTTTGAGACAAGACAAATCTAATTATATTGCATGGCTAAACTAATAGGGAGCAATCTGTATTGATGTGCAGGGAAATATATTAATGAGGTAAGCAAATCTCTAGAGGACTTTAATAAAACAAGCATAATAATGACACATTATTCCCTGAAGTAGCAGGATTTCGGTCAAGCATCCTTTAAGCAGGGATTATGACATGGCCACAATGAAGAGACATTAAACTGTAAACACTGACAGCAAATACATTAACTCTAATATGTACAACAAAATGTCAGTATTTTTAAAACTCTGTCAGTTCAGATTACCACACACTTGACTGAACTGAAAATGCACCTGCATGTACAGAAAGAATTGTCTGCTTTTGTAAGCATCACCTGGGTGCTGTAACATTGAAACAGGTCTCTGTCTCAAATCTGCCATCTCAGTGGATTCAGTCAGCCCTGGGGATTGTAATATCAATCATGCTCTGTGGTAATTGTTGCAGATGTAATTCCACACAGTCCTAAAAAAAATCTGGCTAAAGATTTGTATAGCTTCTCAATTTTGATTTATCCAGAGGTGTGATTTACTGGAACTCCTATTTTCAGGATTTCAGGACCATGAACAAAGCTCACTTGTTCCCAGTCATATATGTCCTCTGTATGTCATATTGTGTACTTCCTGGTTCCAAAGAGAAGCCAAAGCAGAATTCACAAGGAGTTGGGATCAACCACACCACCTCCACAAGGAACATAACCATGTTTTTGCTTATTATTTGGTGTCTGAAAATGAAGGCCATTATTTTTGCCCCAGAGTTTTGTCTATGTGTTTAGCAGCCCCAGAGTAATTAGGCAGAATCTCAGGTACAAAGAACTCATCCATTCCTTTTAGGCACATCTGTCCAAACAATATGTTCTGCCTCTGGCTGATCTATTAACACTTTGCTATTTAAAAAGGTAGTGATGGAGAGAGAAGGGTGTCACTGTGAACATTTCCTGCAAACAAAACTGACTGTAACATCACATCACTGAAATCTTCCCAGCTTTGGAGGTAGCACAGCCTCCAGCAGCAGCCCAGGTAAGGGGAGCTGTGCCTCTCAGACTTTCTGTGCCCAACAACTGCCTGCAGAAGGAAGTACAGGGAGAAGGGCCTTGTTAGTATGTTTAAATATGTAAATAATGAGCCTTATGTTCCACACCTGCCCATCTCTTTAGCAGCAATGCTGTTTGACATTAGCAAATAATGTCAGAGACCAGCGTACTGTCTTATATATTTTGAAACTCATCTTGAAGATGGCTAAGCTTTTTGGAAAATAGATGTTTTGTGGTGGGTTCCAGCTGAAAAAGGTTCCTTGTGGTAGGCTTTAAGGAGCAAAATACCAACCTTCTTGGAAAACAGATGTTTTGTGGTAAACTGACAGAATTGTTGTTACTTGTTGAACAAGTAAAGCCATAGACCTGACTGGCCTTTCAGCCAGGTTTGTTGTCTCTCTAGAACAAAAGCAAAGCAGATGGATCTTACTTCTGGCACTTAAGGACAAAACTCCCATTACTACTTTCTGTGATGTGTCATTTTCTGCTGACAGTTTATCATTGGGTGATGCATCCTCACCTCAAGGTACATCTAAAACATCCTTTAAAAGAAGAGGTGGTAGCCTAGTCTCAAGTCTGTTATGGCACTCCTATTCCTATTAAATTGCACAAGTGAAAAAACCTCCCTGCTGAAGGCTGCTGATGTGTAATGCAATGGCCTAAAGTACCTCCCTGAGCACTGCATTAATCCTCAGCACTGCTAACACTGCCAGGAGGAGCAGTTTGGCCCAGCAGGATACTTACTCCCACCAAGACAGACTCTGAATGAGGCAGCTCTTGACTCGATGAAGGTTTTCTGATCCGTGATCACAGGAAAAAAGGTCAGACTTCACACTCTTGCCTCACAAAGATTCCATTACTTAGGTGTTAATTTAGTGATGGTGTTAATACATGTCAGAAGTGAAGAGAAAAATTTCTGACAAGTAATTCTAAGTAAGCAAGTCAAATTTAGGAAAAAAGGAGTCACAGTAAGTTGAGAGATCTAAGCATTTCACAAAATGATTTCAATACTCTATCAAATTTCAATAGACATTAAAATAATTGACAATTTATTTTTACCACCTCAAAGAACCATTTTTTTTCTTTTGTCCTTGCATATATTTAAAATTGAGACCCAGCCATGATGAGTTTCAGAGAAACAGCTCTGCTGAATTCTTAGGGAGATGTAATTAGGAGCACGTGCTGCCTTCTGATTCAAACTTCCTGAGAAGACTTTGTTGCTAATGCATCCTTAGGCAACAGATATTGATTTTGCTGTCAACTGCTGTCAGGAGCTGACTGCTAAAAGTCTGTGGCTTGGCCAATTAGCACAGAAAAACTGGTTTTGTTTGAGACCCTTTGGACTGTTAGCGCTTTTCAGTAAGTACTTGGCAAGTTTGGGAACTGGCACTTGGTAACAGATATTTATTAGTTCTGCCCCACAGCTGCCTAGAACACACAGGGGAATGCAGAAACCTTCTTTAATGTTCTTCATTTACACCCATTTGTGTTTTCTACAAACTGGTCTCAAATGCATCCCATAATATTCAGACTGACCTCCAGCAAGACATTCCTAAGATACACATTTTCTAAACTATCATCTTAGTTTCTTCACACTGTTCTAAAGGCAAAATCTTTTACAAAAAATAAATATTTGTGTCAATACTGAGCTCTACCAGCACAAGCAAGGGAAACACAGAGGCAGCACTGATGTGTGCAAAGCTGGTGGAGGGGCAAAAAGAGAATGGCTGCTTTAAATTTTCCTTCACAAATTTTTGTAGGGATTTTTTGTCTGTCTCTGGATGCCCATGTTGAAGAAGTATAAGGACACAGCCTATATGAAAGTTGTGAAAGCAAACTGACACTGCAGGAGCTCAGGGCGTCCCTACTAGGGTACTTTGTAAAAGCATATTTGGTTAGGTTCTCAAAGGTATGCCAGTGTTATGAAAGAATGATTGAGAAATTAGAAGTAGTACGGTTCAATGTCACAGGCAGCATCACTGAAAATCAGACTTCCCTCTGGGGTCCTCATTTTTTAAAGGAGGCAAATGTCATGGCAAATTCCTGTTTCTTCAAAACAGTAGAGGTGGGGTAAAGTGGTGGTGCTGTCAAAAACATTCTTTTATAGGTAGTAAATAACATTTGTTTGAATAAGGTAGGAGAGGACACATTCTCAGGAGTCTGAAATCTGCCTAGACATTAGGAACAAGGGCTGATCAAACTGTCAGTGCTCAAGTATTGAGTCCCACTATCACCTTCAGCCCATACCCAGCAGAAATAGCTCTCAGCCGTGCCCACACCAGTGTTTCAGGGGCAGGATCCTAGCTGGGATGAACAGAGGAAGCTCTGCCACACAGGAGGTTCCAGAGGAGCAGTTACTTAATTGAGTTGATTAGTGCAAAAGACATCTTCCATTGTTTATTATCTCAGCTGCTGTCCAATGTTTTGCTTTTTTCTTCACTGCTTCTACAGTTCTTTAATGATGCTAATTCTGCAGGTGCAACAGGAGAAACTGAAGTTCCAAACGCAGTCAGGGGATGGCAGGATGGGGCTGGGACTGCCCCGCGCCATCCTGCTGTGGGGGAAGGAAGGACAGGGTGCATTGCAGGGAACTGGAGAGAAGCTTTTTTGTGATTTCAGCTTTGGTTTAGACCAGGCCATTGCTCATATTTTGTGCAGTACAAGCACATCTTTGTAACACGAGATTACTCTCATTTTTCACCGGGTAAAGCCATTCCTGTGTTAAATATTGTTAGTGTGCCAAACCAACAGTATTGTAGCTAACTACTACTATTGTAGGAATATTTGTATTGAAGCAAATCTAACAGCATTCCAAAAAGCAACTAATTTTTCACAGGAATACCACATACATTTAAAACTTCTGGTTGTACTGTATGCTGCTGTCAGTTGAAGGAGTCATTTGGTTCATTTTCTCCCATCCAAAGATACACCTGTCAGTTAATTCATGTTTGTTACATTAAAAACTATGGTAATTCAGGAGAATTAAGTCAGTAGTGTGTCCAACGATATTCATTTTCTCTGGTAAAGGTATAAAACACATCAAATGAAATTAGAAACAGAAAATTTCTTCATGTGATACTTTAACAATTAGCTGAGAGATGACCAAGATGTCAAACAGGTGTGCAGAAAACTCCTAGCTTGAGGGAGTTGTTTAATCTGAGTTGCTATAAAATACCCAAAATTGTCAGTTTAACTTCATAGATGTGATGCCTTTCTTAAACAACATAAGCATGGAAAACCTGCAAGGAGTAAGAGTTGTGCTAAGCAGTGAATTAGAGCAAATATACATCCTAAGTGCATTCTAGGTTTCCCTCAGACTTGTCTAGTGCTAATCATCCCCTTCAGTGCTTCCCTAGAAGTATTTACAGATAAAGGCTAATCAAGTCAAGCTCATATATCCCTGAAGTTTTCAAGCCTGAGCATGTGTATTTAAGACAGGAGACTGGCCCACACTGAAAGTCAAAGAAGATTCTTACCTTGTTTTTCCTTCTGTGTAAATTGGTCTTTTTTTAAAAGTGACTGTTTTCTGGGGCAAACCTAGCAACAAGTACCTTTAAAATCACATTTGTTTATTTGTTATTTAGCAAATGTCTTGCAAACAGAATGTTAGCACCTATTATGAGCTAAGAATTAATAGCTGTGTATTTTAAAGGAATGTAAATGTTATAATAGCCAGTAATTCTACCCATGTTAGGCAGGAAAGGAGAGGAGCAGAAACATGAAAAAGCTAAGGACAGCAAACTATGTGCATAAAACAACAAATGCACCTTCCTGCTTGCTCACTGTTTACAAAAACTGACATACACGTAGTATATCTTGATTTAACCTAGAAGCATTCAAATCTACATTTATTTAAAGACAACTGAGGCAAAAAAGTGTTCTGTATGCAATATGCATGCCTCTGTCATCCCTTTCAGCATGATATTTTGTACTGTGAGATGTACACTTATAATAACAGATCTTTTAGCAAGGTAACAAAACCAAGGCTCTTCTAAGCAGTTTCTCTGCAAACAGGAAGTTTAGCATGCAAATGTACTGACAACAGCCTTGGGTTTTTTCCCCTTCTCTGTGGAAGAAATTGAATTATTGTAGTTGGTTTAAATATTGTAATTAAAATTATGGCCGTCTTGGTTTCACAAATGAGACACAGGTTCATTTAGGCAGTACTTTAATTCCATCCATCCCTTTAACATTTCATAGTAAATATTAAAGGAATTGAATGCCTCAAAAGAAAAACAAAATCCTCTGCACTTTATCTAAATTCTTCGAGGTCCAGTATTAATGCTAAACATCCAACCAAACCTTGTGCTAAGGACTTTTAAGGAGCTATTAAGAAAAAAACTAAATTGGGCAGAAATGGGTACTGAACTCTCATCCTAATGCCCTCACCATGAGCCTGATTTGTAAATCAGGGTAAAACTGGGAATGATTACCTGCAGTAGGTGAGAAGAACACAGCAAGGTAAGACCAATCTTGTCATGACACACACATTCAAGCAATGCTTGCAAAAGGTTATCAAACTTGTTTTTTACTATTTCTTTTACATCCCTGAAGGCTTGAGGTGGGTAGAGGGAGAATTACCTCATGTCAGCAATTGTGAGCCTCTGTACCTCTGTATGAAATACCACTTCACAGCTTTTTGCCTTGGAGCTCTGTGCTCTCCTCTTCAGTGAAGTGCCCACAGCAGCTGTGCCTTGTCTTATAAATGAAATGCTTGCCTTGTCACCCAGTTTGTTTAGCCTGATCTGGAGCAGATACCTGTACTGCTGTATCTCTAATTTCCTGTCTCCACGTTTGAAGGAATGAAACACTGTGTGCTGCCCAGTGCTCTCTATTCATTAAGACAGGAGTTTGTGGTTGCTATTAAAAGCGATGGTCTAAGCTCAGGCTTCATCCAGCCTGAGGTTACCTATCACAGCAGTGCTTCCCTCATTATTAAATAAGATGAAGGCACTGGTCCAAGACTGACAGGAAATAGCACGGAAAGCCTCAGACATGCAGTTCACAAATACTTATAAGGTGCTTGTGGGTTATTTCACACTGGGGCAGTTATATCAATACCCAGGTGTTACAGAACCCTCAGCTGTTAGGAGTCTATTGAGAATGAGAAATGCAGTTCAGCTCTGCTTCTGATAAATAAACTTCAAAACAACAAAAAGTTGTCAAAATGAAAGTCTATTTCAAATATTGTTTTCAATGGGCAATCATTCAGTGCAGGGGCAGGGGGGAACCCAACAATTACTTAGTCAAGCATTGAGGTATTTCTTATTCAGGAAATTGTCTTGTCTTTTGTTCTGCAAATATTTTGAGAACTTGCAAAGAAGAACATTCCCAGCAGTAGCTGCTGGGAGAAAGACCATCACTAAGCCTAAAATCTGCTACCTCAACCTCTGTGCTTCCAGCCAACACCTGGTAGCTGTTCAAACCATTCAACATCAGCAAGCTTATTCATTAGGGACTTTTATGCTGGCAGTAGGGCACTGAATATACGAAGTTGCACAATTTGGTTATAATTATATTTCTGGAAATAGAATGTAGTAATGAATATTAAAAAACTGCTGCAGATATGGGAAATCTGAAAATATCCCCCTAAGATTTTTCTTTTGTTCACAATTATAATGAAGGTCGACCTGTTTCATCAGCATATACTTAAACATTTGATTTCCTTTTACTGTTTTTCAGAGGAATGAATGTATTTTAACGGAATCACCTAGACTAAATTGTTTAACTGTGGGGCACTTAATTATAGAAAATCCTATTTACATAGTTGATAAAGCTGAAATAGGAAACTTATGCATGCAAAGATTAACAAAGCATTTTAATTAAAGATAAGGCAAAATAATTCATTTATCCTTATGAGTTTGTTATCCAAGGACATGTTATAATACTTTTAGGTAAATCTGTTCATTGCAGAGGATAACTAGTATTACATATTAATACATTTAAAAATATTGCTAATTTTGTTTGAAATAAGTAACATAACACTTGCATAATGCCTCTGACAGTCTGGTTTAAAAAAAGCACCTCATACCTGCTCCTGTGGCCACTTCTGTCTGTCCTCTGGGGATCTTGACTTTGCTTTAAAACCTCGATGCACATCTCCACTGTGCTTAGAGGCAGATGGGATATTCAGTGATTTTGGCCTTCCCTCATGCCTGTTAGCACTGTGAACAGCTTCTCCCTTTGAACAAGTCTCTTTGTAGTCATGAGCCATGTTTTCAGTCCCAGTGTGCTCTGGACTCATTTCTGTTGTACTGTTAATACTGCTCATGCTCATACTCATTTTGATTTCTGCTACAATCTGGTCAATGTCCTCTTCCTGCTCTTCCAGCTCTGCATCCTCTTTTCTAGAATGGTATGGTGATATTCCCTGTGAATTTCCATTCGCCTCTGCTGGGTAATAGTCCGGATAGTCACCTTCACTTTGACAGTACTGTATGTTTTCATCTTGGTCTTGGATCTCCAAAGATGATGCTTCATCCTCCAAAATCTGAATGCCATTATCCTGACCTTCCTGCCACTCTTGCCTGTCCATCACCTCATTTTCATCTTGGTGCTGAATTTTACCTTCAGCCCATTCTTCTACAGCTTCCTGACATTCATCTGTTTCAACACGGTGTTCCTCATGGGGAGCATACTCCTCCCCATTGCAGTCCATTCCTTCCAGGTAGCTGTCATCCTCTGGACAGTATCTGATGTAGTAGGTGATCCCCTCCTCTTCTTCTGGCAAGCCTTCATCGTAGTCCTCCTCCTCAGAAGTGTTGTTTACATAGTCAGAGCTGGAGTCGCCATCTCCACTGTGGTCATTGCACTCATGTTCCACGGGGGTAGGACTACCTGGTCTGACAGCTGCTAGTTCTGCCTCCTTTGCTGCATAATCTTCAATGGGAAGGTCACTTTCCTCGTTTTCAGGCTCCCTGTTGTGAGATGAAGTCAGGCAAGCTCTGGCTCTGTGATCCAGCATGCTGGCTGTAGTGCTTTGATGTTTCCTGTTTGCCATAGCCAGCTCCTTACATGGCAATCATTTCCAGCAATTACTGCAGGGAAGATGGAAAAACACACATTCAGGAAAAGGTCATCAGCAGAGAACAGCAATGTTAATAGGAAGCAAACTGATAGATTCATTTGGTAAAAAGCCTGTGTTTGTAGATATGTGACCAAATTCAGACAGCTAACTTTTAAAATGCTTATGCTATGGAACCATGAAATCAAAGTAATAAGTTGCACTCTGAAAGGAACAGATAAAGAGAAGGTTCTACATTTATGCTGAATGTATTCTAGTGTAGGCTCTCTTCTGTCAATTTGACAGAGAATTAATCCTGAACCTTGAAATTAGTTTTCAATTTCTCTTTCTTGCCAGTAAGGGGTCATGCTTTGATCGCTATGCAGTAAACGGGACCTCTTTTCAATTTTCAGCTTAGGCATTTCTTTAACGTGTACTGAAAGCAAACATTCAGAATCTGACCTGCTCTTACCAAAACTAAAGGAAAATAATTCTATTAATTTGGCAGTTGCGTAGTGCACTAAAAGATAATGTATTGGTATTAAAACTGTTATTTTTTAAAAAGCACTTGCTGGTTTATTAGCCCTTTCTAGCTGGATGCCATGAAGTATCTCCCACTGTTGAACCAAATATTGCTTTTAGGATAGATAATTTCAGTTGGAAGGGACCTACAACTATCACCCAGTGCTGACCACGTTAAAGCACGCTTTAAGGGCCTGGTCCAAATGCCACTGACAGGCTTGGGCATTGACTGCCACTGGAAGCTTGTTCCAGCATCTGACCATGCTCTTGGTAAAGAAATGCTTCCTAATGTCCAGTCTGAACCCATTGTGATACAGCTTTGAACCATTCCCAGGCATCTTATCACTAGATACCTCCTCTGGGGAGAAGTTCAGCACCTCCCTGCCCACTTCCCCTCTGGAGGATGCTGTACAGGAAAATGAGGTCACCTCAGCCTCCTTTCTACAAACCAGACAAGCCCAAAGCCCTTTGCCACCCCTCAGAGGACACCTCCTTCCAGGCCTTTCACCAGCTCTGCTGCCTTTCTGTGCACACATACAAGAACCTTCACATCTTTCTTAAATTGTGGGGTCCAGAAGTGTACACAGCACCCAGGTGAGGCTGCATCAGTGCTGAATGCAGCAGGATAATCCTCTCTTCTGACCAGCTGGTCACAGCATTTGACAGAGCCCAGGACGTGCTTTGCTCTCTGGGCTGCCAGAGCACATTGCTGAGACCTGGACTGCTGTCAGCCAGCACCCGGAGCAGAACCTGGCATCCAGACTTGTTAAATTAATCATGGCACAATGCTCCAGTCTATCCAGATCCCTCTGCAACAGATCCCTCTGTTTTTCAAAGTCTAATCTATATTCCAGGTAAAAGACATATTTACAGTAAAAGCTCACTAATTCTTAATGCTAAACACTTGTGGTACTTTAATTTATGTATTTATTTTTTTAATCCAAATACTGGATTCTAAATAAGCAGGGGTTATATGAACTTTATAAAAAAATAAAGAAAAGAGTTAATTCTAGACAGGCTTGACAAGTGTGATCTGCTGCATTTGGAAGGGATAAAAAATATACTTTTAGTATTTGTGCTTCTCTGTATTTCATTGTTGTATCCTTATGATAAACTTTACCTGAGCAGTTACTTCATTGGCTTGAAGTGACCTCAGGCTGCTCACCTGCACCACACAACTACAAGAACATTTTGACTTAACCAGTTTCCCAAGGCTTGAGCAACAACACTGCCACGGAGCTAGAGGATTAGAGAAGCTATATAGCAAGTAATTTCTTAGGCATTATGAACTTAGAAAAAAATCCTACAAGGTAATCTAAGTCACAACACTGCAATGCCCTGCACAGGCTGCAAAAAACTGCCCACAAGCCAGACAAATTGCTTGTATGACCATTTCAGGTATGAGTACACTACACAAGCACACCCAAATGGGTTAAGACAGAGTGCTATAATAATTCTGAATGGCACTGTGAGAAAACTAGAGAGATACCATATAGTTTAACAATTTTTTTATTTTTTTTTTTGGTCAAGAACAGAACAAATTAAGTGTCTCCCGTTGAAAGAAAAGTTCTCATCTGAAATGGCCTCAATCTTCTAGTGGAAATATTATCCATATTAATCAATACTTAAATATTTACAGTACAGTTGACCCTGTGCATAAGTCACTACAGTGTAGCTGAAGATACAGAAGCACAGAGCCTGTAACAAGCACAGTTTGAAACCCATGACTCAGATCTTCCTAAAGCATATGGAGATGAGAACCCTTTTTTTAGCCACTGTAATAGAGTTTTTCCACCCACATCTAAGACTCTTCATTTAGTATCCAGGCCCTAAAACTGCCATAAGTGGTACCTCTGCAGTGATATCCTTTTATAAATTCCAGTAGTGAATGCTCAAAGATGTTACTTACCTGCAGGAAAATCCACTGCAATCTAGATATTCCAGAAAGCCACCTGAATGTGATCTGAGAGCCAAAGGGCAGGGAGGGAGGGGTGGCTGATGAGTGGGGCTCCATCAGCTGTAGGGAAGTGCCAGGTGAGGGTTCTCAGCTGGGCACTGCAGTCCTGCCCCTCCAGGGGCCTGTTATTGTGCAGCATCTGCACATGTGCTGGGAAGAGCTTCAAAAAAAATAGTGGCAGACTGGAAATTTTTTAGAGCATAGGTGGTAAGAAATAGAGAAAATAATTCCTCTCAAGCATGTCTAGCACTGATATACTGGACATGGGAAATGGGTTTTCAGTAAATTCAGCCTGAGCAATGATTGAGGACAGTGCTTTGCCCCTGTATGCTGGAACTGAGGCAAAATAAGCTGAAGTTTTTGGTGAGAGGCAATGCTGATCTTAATGCTATGGAAACTGAAGTTACAAAGCAATCTCTGCACAATTACAATTCTAGCTGGCCTCCATTGCAATCTTCTCAGGCACTACTCTTAAGGTAGCAAAGTACTGAAATAAAAAGGCAGAATTTATTATTTTCAGCCCATGAACTGCAGACTGAATGTGCACTGATTACAGCATCTTCAAGTACAAAATGTAACTTCTCCAGCTGTACCAACATATCAGAATTACTGAGCTGAGTTTTCAAACACCAGTCTGAGAACTGCTCTTTATGGAGCTGCACATATATTGCTGTCAAGGAAACACACAGCTGTATTTTAACTCAAATATTAGAACAGCCAGGGCAACCTTCCCCTGTTTCAAAATCTCTCTCAAGCTTCCTAGCAAAATGCTTTAGTTAGTGATCAGGTTTAGCATGCCCTGAATATTTTAAGCTGTTTCATGTCAGACAGCCACGTTCCCGAGGGTCACAGGTCTGAACTCTTCTGTCTGTTCACCTAGAGAGACATTAATCTTCCAGGCTTTAAAAGTAAAAAACAGAATTTTGACCTTTTTTTAGAAATGCAACAGAGACCAATTTTTTACCATGTGTTCTGCTATTCAGACTACTGCACAAAGCCTTCTGAGTCCCTGACTGCTTGGATTAGTACTTTAGCTAATATTCACATCAGTTACTGTAACTTTCTAACATCATAGGTATCTTGAGAAAATTAGAAATTAGAGAAAATCCTGGATTTCTATCTAATATTACTAGATGTTGAAGTGAAGAGAGGAGTAATGATTTGCTGGATCCAGAGGCACTTTATCAATAAAGGCTCCAATTGAGCTTACAGATAATTTCCTCTGCTTGGTGTAAGACTCCCTCCTAATTCCTATATCTCACCTCCCTCCTTGATAGCAGAGTTAAGTCAAACTTCTGCATCACTCCAAGCACATGTTCCCACTTCTGGCTGCAGCTGGGATGAAGTGCTGCTGGGAACATGGATCAGTGTTGGACCCCTGTTTACCTTCCTTGGGATTCAGTAATTTTATCTTGCTGAGACAATCAAACTCTGACTTCAGTTGTACAGTGTATCACTAAATCTCCATCAGTGTTGTCAGGATCAGTGAATAAGGGACCAATTACACAAGGTTCTCAGTACAAATGCTTTTCTTTCAATAATGGTTTTACTTTATTTTTCTTAATTTTCCTTGGCTCAGCTCAATGTTGAATGGAAAAATCAATCTCCAGGGAACACATGGTACATTTCCAAGTGAGAGTAAAAAGGAATATGCATAGGGGAACCAATTTCTTCTGCTCCCAGGACTACTGGCTTACAGCTGGAATTTATTCTAATCAGTGCTCATTATACTCATTAGTTTTCTCCTGAGTTTGCTGCACCTAATCCCAGACAGCTGTAGTGAGAGGTTTATCAACCTTAACACCTCTACATCTTTTCACCTGTGTAGAAAGATCTCTCTACTGTCTTCCCAGTAAAAGAGACCAATTATATTAGCATTAAAAATGGGAAATGGTACACAGTTATAAACATGGCGAAATACCTGGTATCATACTGCTGGCTGTGGTTAAAGAACTGCATTGCACCTATACTTGATTCACAACCTGAATAGCATTTTAGTGGGAGCAAAACAAGTTATTTACATTTAACACACACAGTGATCTGAGGGGGCAGGGGAGCACTGTTAGGTTCTTTTGGCCACAAATATACTGTTGTATGCTTATCTACAGCCAAATGATTTTTGAACCCTGCTGTTCCAATTTACAGGTGAACCTAAGAATTTTACTTGCCTGAGTTTGATATACTCAGTTTATTTTGCAAGGCCCCTTTCCTGTGCCTTCTCCTCCCCAGGTTTGTTTTTCCATCTAGTCCTCAGTCTTCAGATACACGCACCCTTTGTCAGTTGTGACAAAATTGACACTCAAGTTTTGCTTCCCTGGAACTGTCCAATACCTCCTATTTTCTGCAGATATCCTCTGCAATCTCGCTGCTATTAAACTGGTTCTACTCTTTGTAAGTCATCTTCAGATATAAGTTATAAGCACTGCCACACAACTTACTGCCAGGAGGGCCCATAGCACATACAGCCCACAGCCCTGCTTCCCTCTGCCGAGCTGTGCCGTGGATGCACTGCTGACTGGAGCTATTCCATATGTTAGCCCTGTACATTCATATCCCAGAAATGCTGCAAAAACGAAAAAACAACACCCAACCCTCTCAACACAGACATATGTTTAGATCTGCTACATTCATCTGCTTGCTGGGTACATCTGTAACTGAGATAACAGTATTTTTCAACAGAACTGCATCAGAAAATTCATGATTGCAGGGCTTTATGCTAATTATACCAGTGTCTTCTTCAATAAAGAGATAAGTTAAAGTGGAAAAGAATCCAACTTCAATTCATTCAAAACAATTTTTAATATTAAACTAATAGTACTTCTCAGTAGGCTTTCATTACAGAAGACTTAATAGGCTCCCATCTGCTAAGTTGGTCCAGAGGAATTATGACTGATCCTAGACTGGGAACTGGAATTTTTAATAAGCTGATAACAGAGCATGAGCCTGCTGTGACTATGTCAGAGTCTGTAGCCATTTGATTCCCCAAGGCCAAACTGCATTACCTTCATTTTTCAGTGGTGCTGACTCTCCAGACCATGAGAATTGATTATGCAGAGCTCCAGAAGCAGAGTGCAGTGTGACTGTCAGCTCCTCTAAAAGCAGGTGGAACTGGGACCCTGACTCTCACTGGAGCCCTAATCTGGCAGTGTCAGTGACAGCAGACCGTGACATGGGATTTTGGAAGGAGCACAGTCTCTAACAAAGGCAAGGGAGGAGGGGACACAGCACAGGAGAAAGGGACATGCTGGTCCCCCTTGCACAGAGTGAGCCTGGGTAACACTGACATTCCAGGGCTGGGGATGGAAAGAGTCTCCCAGAATGAGTACTAGCACAACATAATTAAATTAGGGTCATGTCATGACACTCCCAAGTGCCATCTCAGTGTAACTCAAGTTCTCTCACCCAGGCTGGCACAGACTGACATAGGACTTATTAGCCAGGCCTGTTAAAAATGTCTATTCCTTTTCTCTGAGGCTTTTGAATTTAAAACAAAAACACTCTGTAAAACACCAACACATTGTTTCAGAGAGGGGAAAGGCCATTATTAGGACATAATCAAACTGGTCCTTTTATGTCCAGGATGTTAGATGTGCATGGCAGTAAATATGCATGCATCTTTTCCTCCATGCAAGCTCAGCAGGTCCAGCATAGCCCCAAACACCTGTTTCTTTGGGATTTCTGTGGCCATATACAATTCAAGGGTGCTGTTTGAACTGCAGGTCTCAGAGATGGCCAATTTCCTCAGTTCACTCCAAAAATCCTTTAGGGAGAAGGGGGAAAAAATTGGCAAAGACACCTGGGAAATCTAGACAATGGTAGGGCTAAACTCCAGTCTTTGTGATTTGATGCTTCACTTGGAGATGCTTTGATAGTTATAAAATCATAAAATTGTTTTATTCACCTATTCATAAAAATATACCATAAAGAATACTTTGAAGTAAGTGCCCGTGTAGAAAAGTTATTAATTTTTGGCAGCTGAGATCTGATTTTTTTACTGTGAAACTTGAGCCTGCAAACTGGGCTGAGGTCTACATTTTCCTTGTGTACAGCAGACAGCAGTGGAGTTGGTCCTGGGAATGCCCCTTCTGCCTTTTATAGCATATGTGAGTTATCTTTGCTCAGAAAGCATCCTGCATGCTTTACTAAAACCTGCATGGATACAACAAGCATTCAGGTAAGCCACACTAAAGCAGCTTTGCACATATATGACACTTCAATGGTGCTACTGACACTCAAAAAAAAAAACCCAAGCAGGCAAACTCAAAGAGAATTAGAGAGGACACTGAATTTATGGGGAGTATGTTTCTTTCTATAAGTTTTTGTGCATAAACAATACATTTGATGAAGAGTTTTTAAATTACTAAGTTTAATTTTTGCATGAAATGACTGAAAATAGTCAGAAGCCATTTAGAAAATTAGCTTTGACAAATAGATATTATATATGAAATAAACCTGAAGTGTTCTGTCCGTGTTGCTGACAACTCAGGACATTTCCAGGAAGTTTAAAGCTTAACTTTAGGAACTTCCTAGTTTCTCTTGGTTCTTGCAAAATGACCTAAATAATGCTTTCATTTCTTCCTGCATCCAAGAGAATTTTCTTCTCAACCCACAACAAGAATTAGAGGGCTGAGAGAAGACAAGTCTTAAATGAGCTCTTTTGCTATTTATTTTAAGGTATTTCTACTCTCACATGCTTGACCTCTTCTAGATAGTGTTATAAAAATAAGATTAGCAAACATAAAACATGGATAGAAATAACAGCAACTTGCTATCTAGGATTTCCATATTTATCTTTCATTTTTCCTTCACATTTCCGTCCTTAAAATCCAACAAAATGTAAGTAAGGAAATACATTTTCAAACACTGTTGTCTGCACCAGGCAGAAACCTCCTGGGATTCAGAAATGCATTTTCTTTTGTCCTGTGAAATTCCATTCAAAATTAGCCTGTTTTAATGACTTTTTCTTTTCTATGAGTGCCTTTAGAAAATGATGACAATTTGTCTAAAAACTTTATAAAATCGAGACTGTAGTTAGATGTCTTTCAATATTTCTTTATTTTCTTACTGTCTTTTATCAACCCAGTTTGCCATCTCCCTGCTTGGCTGGTGTCAGGCTGGGGCTGCCTCAGGTCCAAAAGAAAACGCAGCACTTTACACACTCTGAATAGACAAGCCAGAAAAACACCAAACACACTTTCTGTGATTTGAGGAGGGCAGAAGGAGATGGTCTGTGCTGTCCCAGTGCCTCTGGCTCACACAGGAGGTGCTGTGAGTTTTGCAGCTCACCTGCAGAGCCTGAGAGCAGCTGGGGTTCATCTAACTCCGACCCTGTGTGTGTACACAGTCCCTTGATTTCAGTAAGGGCAAAAATAAAGCCAGAAGTTACACATTAAAAATATCAACAGAAATTATTTAGATTTGTTAATTGTAGCAACAACATGGTAAGGTCCAGATTAAAGATCTTCCTTTCTAAACTCCCCATCCTCACACAGTGTACATCTGTGTTACAATTTTATGATTACACATTATTTTATACCACCTGCCTCTGATTTTTTAAAAACACAGTTAAGACAGGCCAGGAGAAAAAAATGTCTGAAGACAACTCTAGATTTGATGCTACTCAGAGTTTCAGAGCTTCAATTAATCATCTAAATATTATTTCAATGTGCTTAACATAATTGAAATAGAGACTAAGAAAACAGCAAGAGATCTGCATGGGAAGCAGAGCAAGAATGATTCTTAAAGAAGAGAGGGAAATGTGTGGGGGAGGTGAAAATGAGCAGCATCTAAAAATAGATGGCATTAAAATACATGACTTGCCAGTTATCTCAAGAGTAGCCACTAGGGTCTTCCTGTGTAGCTAAGACCAAAAAAAATTTCATCATTCTCAGCTTCCTCTAATGTGTCCACTGTGAGTCTGAGGTAGTCACAAAAAAAAAAAAAAAATCACTGAATAGGCAAACAAAGAAAATATTACATCCATTATTAATCATCACTATGCTTATTTTATTAGTTTAACAACTGACAGCAGACTGAGAGAGTTGTGAGATAACAAATGCTCACTTCTGTGTATCAGGATTGTTTCATTTACAGTTTTGCAGAAATTCTGCCTCAAGCCACAATGGCTGCAGTGAATTAGACACTGCAAATACACATCCTTGTATCCACAGGCAATGCTCTTAAAATGGAGCAGCCTGTCCTGAGTCACCAGTGAGCTATAACAAAATGCTGTCAGTGTGCAGGCTGCATTCTCAGTAGAATATGAACTGTGAATGCACTGAAGACATGAACAGCATCTACTGACCAGCTATACCTAACATACCTTTCCTCACCCTGAAACCAGCACCAAGAGATGATGTACCATGAAATGTCTGTTAAACCACGTCAACATGAGCAAGTACATTTGAGATGTTTGATTACCTCATCTGAGAGTGAAATCTTTAAAATTACTTTTCTGTGGGTTTGAAAATCTTTTTTGTGCTCTTCACCAGGTGATATTGAGGGGTTTTTCAGATGATTTAACTATTTTTCCTATTTTTAAAGATTTTTACATTCTGAATTGTGTTCTTGTATTTCTTTTCATGCTATATAGTATTTGCTCTCTTTGGTTTAATAAATTTTTAAAATTCAACAATTACCTTGTAAAAGCCATTCTAAAAATGCTCTATAACTGGCACACACTGATAGAAATTAGAAGTAGAACAGATAAAGAAATGCTAAAGACAGTGCAAAATTCAATGGCACTGCAGAGATGGTATTCTTGACCCTATATCCCAGCTGAGTGTAGCTTTTATAGTTAAAAAGATTAGCTATTTCCTGCAGCAGCAATAAAACTGTGTGATCACATATTTAATTATCATTTATTGTTGATGTGGCTTAATCATTCTTTAGGGTTTAATTCCCCAGCTCAAAGAGCTGCATCCATACAGTTGTGAGAGTTAGGACAAATATCAGTTTTGTGGTGTTCAGCCTGCTAGACAGAAAAAGCCATCAAAAAGAGAACCTTATTTAAGGCCCTTTAAATGGGGGAAGCACAGAAGCAGAATATTTGTATTCAACAGAATAAGATGAGACTCTGAAATTAAGGCAATGAGATTTTATGGCTTATTCTTGTGACTGCTGTGCTCCCAGAGATCAGTTTCAAATAATGAAAAAGTACCCCTCAAGCACACAGAGTTCCAGTGATAGCTATGCAGAGGCATCAACTTTGAATTTTATTCCATAATAAATACAAATTTTAGTATCTTCTTATGATTATTGTATCTCCTAATTTACTGGGAATGAGGGAAAAGTATAGGATGTGTAGGCATAAGGGAAGGAGATACAGGAGTAAGGGAAAAGTATGTTATATTTATATATAACATTATCATGCATAAATAATATATGCCATTCAATTAAAACGCATTCAGCCATTCTGAGACAACCTGCAATCCATCCAGAGCTCTGGTAGAATTTTCAGTCTGTTTTAGGAGGCATTATACGCAGTTTGCAGAGTAAGTTTCTGCTGACTGTGGAGGCTGCTCTGAAGTTTGGTGATCTTTTTATCTCTTGCTAATTTGAATGCTTCCTGTCATCTTGCAACTTCTTGGTAACACTTTTATCTCAATAACAAGGTTGGTTTCTATCCTGACTTGCACTAAATGGTAACAGATCCCTCTAAGCATAACATGAGGCAGTGCTGGTGTGACAATGGGGAGCCATGTGGCTGGAATTCAACAGTGGCACAGACACTGAAGCTGGAGGCAGCTGTGTGAAACCTCCTGAGGTCACAGTTGTATCAGCACAATCTGTACCGGCACAACCTGGCCTTGCACCACTGACACGCAAAACCATCACCTACTGCAAGTTCTCCAAGTCTAACACAGCATTTTTTTAGTCAAAATGTTCATAAACACCAGCCAACTGAAATAAATCTCTTTATCTCTGTTTACTGGTATACTTTGGAAAAGATAATTCACTGGAAAACCACTGAAGAAAAATTTATGCATTTGGCCCCTAATGTCAATTTCAATAATACTTTAGGAATAAAACTGATTCTACCTAAAATGTCAATATATGGAATTATTCCTTTTTGTCTACAATAATTCAGTGTTTTGAATTTTGACTGTTGTGCAATCAGAAATGTTCTATAAGGATCTGACAAAATCTACCTTGTCTAGAATATGGAAAAAAATAATAGTCTGCCATGCAAAATTCCTAGAAGAGCCTTTTAAGCCACAAATCTATACAGTGATGAGTGACTTGGGGATAGAGGTGAAAGGTGAGGCAGGATTTGAGGACTTCATCCAAGGTGAGGGATAGGTACTTTTGACAAATGTGTAAATTCCAAATTTCAACGCTATTAGAGGAAAAAATGAAACTGCAATTAGAAGATCTTCACAGTAAGAAGAAATATAACATCTCTTGGTTCCTTGAGATTCTCTTCCACAAGAATACAAGTCTAAACTGTAAATTTGACCTTCAGCAGAAGAGTCCCTGTTGCTGTGGTGCAGCCACACTGACTGCAGAGAGCCTTGGCAATCCAAGGCTGGACCTGAGATTACTGCTGGCTACAATGAAAACAGGTTTTATTGAACCTGACATGCAGTTAGAAGGGAAAGGAAATTGGTTAAATTTAAGCTGTTTGAGCAAGCTTTGCACTCTGTTGCTATCACACAGCTATGAAAACACCCTGTGGGTGCTGGTGAAATAGGGTTACACACACGCAAGAATAATTTTAGCTCATCACGAATTTGAAACCTTTAATTTTTGGAACTGTGTGTCAGACACTCCCACTTGCTGCAGATGGAACTAAGGCTTCTCTAGCAGGTCATGCATGTTACACAACAAATACACAAGCAAGTATATCTCTTATAGACGTTTATAAAATATTAATAACTACATAGGTATAAGTAAATCTGTAACCTCATCTCCTTCAGTCCCTTTCCCACTAGAAAAAAAACCAGGAATCTCTCTAGAAAAGTTATGGGGCTATTCTAATATTAAAATAAGTCAAAGTTGAGTTAGCTTACCAAATAATATTTGAGGAATGCCAAGACAATCATATGGGTTGGGACAGTACTTCAAAAAATGTGATCTTCCCATTTAAATATCATCATTTAAGTACTTTGAGGATTTATAAAATGGGATAAATTTAACCATTAACAGTATCAGATAACTATAAGGCAGAGTTATTTAATTCAACATCACCATTAAACAGACATAATGAAAATGCTGCATTTTGGTCACATCCAGTTCCACCTGAAACACAGCGACCACATATATTCCTGTTATTTGTGACTTTGAAATCAGTTTTCTCTTGACAGTTTTCAGAAAGCTATGGCTGTTTAAAATTTAGCTCTTCAGGGTGGATGCAAATATCCCAAAAGCATTTGTGGCAACACCTTTTATCATCTTTTTATCTTTTGAAAGCCAGGCACGTGGCTTTTAAGATCTCTTATTTGTTGCAGATATATTTCACCCACACAAGGAAACCACACAGACTTGGTGCACTTGAACTCCACAAAACATGACTCTCACCAATACAGCTCTACTCCACTCCCTTTATTCTTTGTTGTGGTTTCACAGAAATACTGCCAACTCTCATCCTGGCTCAATTTAATTTACAGAGAGGCTGCTTTATTATTTTAATACTATAGAATTATGCCTTTAATATGTTTTAACTGTTTTGCTTTTACTGCCATCAAATTTCTTCATTGAAACAAATGTCTTCAGCAAAGTCCGTATTTTAAAGCATCCCTTCATGCAAGGATGTGATGTCATATCAAAGTAAAACAAAATGGCATTGGAAAAAGGGGACATTTTAGAATGTCATTATTTTAAAATTCTGTCATTTTTCCATTCAAAATGAGAAGAAATTCTTAAACGTAATACTTACTTAAAAAACCATGGTGTACAAGCAGTTAATGTTTCAAAAGTTACTTATTTTATACTTCGGTTTATCGTTTACCAATAAAAGATCCTTTGATTTTTTTTGTCTTCATGCATCTGTTCACATTTTTAACATAATAAAATCGGAAATGCTTACCACAGGCAATTAATTAACCATCGTGAAATGATTTCATGTATGTGCTTCTCCAGAATTGTGAGGGGAAAAAAAAAAGATGCTTTCCTTCAATAAATACTAATTTCAGGTTAGGTAGAGGTAAATGATGTATACCATTTGAATAATAATGTGGAAGGGAATAATGAAGAATAGGTCACCTTAAATAAAGCCTGGAGATTCAACAAAACAGTTCAAACTGTACCATTTAAGGCATAAATTTTCAACTCTACCCCAAGAGCATCCATTGAGTGACTGGCAAGAGGGCTGGAGGAGGGTGGTTGGAATACTGAGACTGGCACTTTAGAAGAGCTGTGGAGGGAGGTCACTGGAAAGGCCTCATTTGTAGCAGAAAATGGAGATGTTTAACTTTCCCATAACTCAGGGTTTAAGTGCTGGGTTAGAGGTTCACACCCAACCATTTACACTCAAATTTTACAGCTTCTTGATCCTGAGTGCAATAACTCCTCAGAAAGGTTTCTCCTTATCACTATTGACCTTGAAGTCGTGTGAATGGTTTCACAGACTCACGTAACATAACCATAGGGAAAAAATGAATTTTTCTTTAAAATGTTACAGGAAAAGAACTGACAGCATCATTTTAATGAGTCAAATTAGATTTTTCAGGCATTGACAGTTGACACATTCCTCATTAACACTCCTCCCATTTAATTAGTATAAGAGGATTAGGTTGCATTTTTCTCCTTAATAGAACATTGTAGTTTTTAAACTAATACAAATATTTCGTAGATTTAGTAAATAAATAAATGAATCTTTTTAAAGAATGAAACAAGGGTAAAGACTATTATGTTAGGTCTTTTCAAGATAGCCTGCCTTTGTTCAGCAGAATTAGCAAATTCCAGAGTTAATTTTTGAGACCTCTTACAAGATAAAGATTTAACAAGAGTAGTAGATAATGAAGATAATCAGAGACTTTAACTGTGCATTATATTGTGGGATTTTGCATTTTCCACCTTTGAAAAAATATCCATAGCTTGCAGCTGGTTGTGTTTCAGGCACACTGCTTCTTAGCAGATGATCACCTCATTTGAAAAGCAAGAGTAGAAAGATTTTTCCTCTCAGTTTCTAAGGCACAAATTGCACATCAGTAAAATCCTCTCCAATTTATAAAAACTGGGTAGAAGATAAAGACTCTGTCAATCACTGGAGCAGATCCTCAGGATGGCTTGAAACCTTACACCCACCAGCTTTGATTTGTATATATACACCTTATGGAAATGAGACCTTTCCTTCTAAATAAGAATTTTGAATGCAAAGTTACTTAACAGTGCTCTGAATGACACAGTTACAGCTCAGCAGGTTTGCATGTAAATAGTCACTGAAAACAAAGCACTAACCACAATGCCTTAAACTCTTATTTGGTATTAGAGACACGCAGAGACCTGACTGGAGAATGCTGTGCTCGATGCCATGTGAGCAGTGAAAGATGCGCTCTGAACTAAGTCTGCAATTTAAATGGGTATTGACAAATGGATTATTGGTCCTTCCTGTTGTCTGCTGTTCCCTATGGCTATGAGGACTAGGACATGCTGCAAAAAGGAAAAACAAATGGTGCTTTGGCATCTGTACTTGAATTGATTTTCACTAAGTCACTACAGGTCCAGCAGGCCCACCTATCAGGCCAATATTAAATCAAATCCCACACTCATTGCTTTGAAGCCTGCCCAAGAAACAGCATGCACAGGCACACCGTGGATCTGGCAGAACTAAGCCTTGTAGGGCACAGCTGACCTGAAAGGCTGTTTCAGATGCTAGACAGCAAAGAAGGTGCAGAATCATTCAGCTTTGAGCGTGGGAGCAGCCATGCATCCCTCTAATACAGAGCCACGTGTCTGATTTCATACAGGCATATTTACCACCCACTGAGGACCCAGACTAAAGTAGCCAAACTATGAGAACTGCTCCTTTATTTCCTGGTTCCCAAATCAGCACTTTAGCCACAAACATCTTCTTTCTACTAGGTTAGTAAATAACATCTAAAAATGCAGACCAGACTTGACCCTAAGGGAGGCAGAGCCTACTCGGTGAGCAACACCTGGCTTCAAATGTCTCTTGGGCAAAACAGAATAAACTTGTACCTTTCTTCTTACAAGAAGTCTCATTTACTTCTGAGGCTCACCTAAAGTCTTTTAAAAGTGAAGAATTTGATAGCAGTGCCTCTTTTCTCAGGGAAAAGAAAAAGTCCTAGGCAAAACAGATTCAAAAAGACTCCTGACCTCAGAAATTGGTGGACAGGTCTGGGAAAGTCTTATTAGCTATTACTCTGTTTTCATCTTCCCACAACATCAGCTTTTGGCCACACTGAGAGATGGGATACTGGACCTGATGACTGTTTTTCCTCTAAGCCAGCACAGCATTTCACCTAACTCAAATTCTGCCAGTGAATAGCTCTAAGATAGTTCCTACCCTTCCAGGTAAGCTGATACATGTGGAGGCAGGTATTAAGTCTAACTTTCTATTTTTATTCACAAAAATTCAAGAACTATTACTAGGACTATTTTTAATAATCATTTGTATAAATTTGAATTTTAATTGATATAAAATTAATGTGCACCAGTTTTCTAAACATTTAGGTCAAAAATCACCCTTTTAATCAACACTGCAGACAGTCTATTCTCTTATCTGCAAACATAAGCAATTTAGACTAATGAGAATTTTGCCCACAGAGAATAGTTAATTATCACTCAAAATATTTGTTAAAATTTAAAAAAGGCAAATACAAAAACTTTCAGTGCTATCATTAGGGCATACCAGACAAACTCACTGCAGAAAATCACCTCATCTATCAGGAGGTCAAATTATTGGGATGAAAATTAGTAATCGAAGACAAAATTCTTAACCTGAGGCAGTTCTGGCTTAAGAAGCATTCCACAAAATTCTGGTATCTCTAAAGAGCTATGTAATAGGTGCTTGCAGAGCCAAGCTACTGAAAGCAATCTTTCTGAAATGCAATTTATTTTTTTAAAACAGGTTAGAGTAGTGCGCTCTTTACATTAGTACCTGAGGAAAAAACACTGAATGCAGTGTTGCACTGCAATTGCAAAGTACTGTGGGATTTGGTTACCAAATACTAAGGCCCCACAGAAGTTGTTAAGGTCAGCTACAGCAACTCTTTGTTATTGCTCAGTAAAGCACAACACAGGACAGATCTTAATACTGATCTGGGATCTCATGTCCTTCTTCACAAGAGGTATTTCATTAACATGCCTTCTCTCCAAGAAACATTTACCAAGGACAAATTAAATGCTTCTCAGGGAAAAGTCCTCCATCTACTACCATAGTTACAGCTAAACTATCTTCTCCTTTCTAACTAGGATTGACTACATAACCAGAAAAATAAGCAGAAGTAATTTTTGAAAAAAAAAACAAACTTACTTTTCAAGAGTTTCCCAGAAGTACCATTTGCCAGCTTACAGAGACCTAATTTCATGTCAGCAGTAATTTCACTGGTATGTAGGAGTGATTAGCAACCCTTAAATAAAGGTTCTGCAGAAAACCTAGAGACTGTTAGATTGCCACAAAATGGCCATACAGTTGTCTTGCACCTTAAAACAATTATCTCTGATAAAGGCGTATTTCAAGTCCTTGTACTAAATTTGTTGTGGATATCTGAGTATTTCAGTCTCCAGGTGCTGTACCAGGAGCCTTCCAAAAGTTCTGCAATTCCATTCCATCAGTTACCAGAATCTAATCAAGCTCAATGCCAATCCTTTCTCATATTCACAAGTTCTACTCTGAATTAGTGACTGAAAAAGAGAGTATTTTGATTTCACATTGTAAAGATAAAACGAGTGCCACATCTATACAGGTTTTTTTTTTGGTTTTTTTACTAGCATGTTTGAATCTTTTTCCATCCTTCATTCCATCCCTCTCAATGTCAAATTCATTACCATGCCCTGTGAGCGGGTCTTACTGTAAAATAATTGAACTCTGAATTGCATTGAATTGTGAATGTTTGCATTAGGAATATTGTATCACACTTTTCTTGCACAAGAGTACTTGCTGATAATCTAAGTTATGGACTACATGGTTTTCACTTTCAGATTTTAGATTTTCACATCAATTCTATCATATTTTCCTTTTCTCTACTTCTGTTTTTTATGATTTCAAGTTGTTTAGTTATGTCTCTGTCTCCAAATGTAATTCTTGAAAGCAAGGACCATTTTTTTTTTACTTTTCACATGATTAAGCTATTCAAAACAGTCCTCAAGGCAGTGATTTAACATTTGGTAACACAAAGATAATGAGATTTTCTGGGTCAAAGTAAATCATAGCTGTTGCATATCTTGACAATTTTGTGCCTGGATACTTAACTTAGGGATCAAAACCATTAATCTAGAATGCATCTATAAATTTATACAATGTTGTACTAATGGATAAAACTTCTTCCTGACTCACTTAAAAAATGTGTTTATTAATTCATGTATATTAAGTGGCAAAGCAGCAAATGTGTTCAGGGTATGCTGTCTTCTGCTGAGAGACAGGGATGTCTGAAAGAGATGTTACAATTCACCTTCTACCAAAGAGCTGTTTTTATTTTATTTGCTCTATTTTTATGTTATTTAAAAGGATTTCAGTTAAATAAAACCCCATAAGTCTGTGGCTATTACAAGTACCACCCTGTAAGAATATTGTAACCAAAACAACTGACAAAAATTACTTCTCCAGTGTGTTTGGTTTATCTTTGCAGCCTTGGGTCTATTCAATTTCATTATTTTCAAAGCATATGCAATTTCTGCTTGGCCTTTCCTCGAGTTGCTAAGAGGAGAGTATCACTGGAGGTGGTGGGGAGGCAGCTGCGTGTTCAAAACTAAGAGGTTGACAGAGGAAAGTAACGATCAACTTGGTAGCTTTCAGGTTATTTTAATTTTTTTAATTAGCTATCAAACTTTTTCCTTTTATTGTTTTTTAAAATAGTTTTCAAACATGTATCCAAAATTTTCTAAATCTACTTTCAGTAGTAACCTTGTTCAGAATATCAGTCCTGCTCAGTCAAACACTACCCTAAACATCTGCCGAGGAAAGATTAAAATTTCACTAGCTAAACACAAAACATGGAAATACTCTCAAAGCAGGTACTGCTGAATGAAATTCACATATGCATCTAAAAAAGTGGACTAAAAAGAAATTAGAAATACATAAAAAATTAGAAATAGTTATGATTCAATCAAATTTCCAGTTTAAAATTTTTGCCACAGAAGCAAATTTCCAAGGTTTTGGATAAATAAGATATCCATAAGCACAGACTACTACTGTGACCCTACTTGAATAATCAGTGAAAGGGCTGGTGAAAATTAATTCAGCCATATCCAAAGCATGGACATTTTATTATTTTAAGATCATGCATAAGGTCTTTAAAAGTTTTGGTAGTATTTGCAATTAGTAAGTGGCTTCATTGAGTCTTAATTCTGCAATGCCAAGCAAGAGACAACACTAACCAGTAGGAAGGAGGCACTTTACTAATCCATATGTTCTAATAGAAGATTCTGCCATTCTTCCTGGCCAGTTTTAACCACCTCTAGTCATGCCCTTGGTCTTGCACCTGTTGGCTAGCAGCCACAATTATTTCTGAGAGTAGCATTTGTTTTTTCATTTTTAAAATTTTAATTATTTGCAACAGCTTCTTGAAAAGAACATGTGTGTCCCAGGGTGACAATGTGCAAGGAGAATTGGAGATGTATGTTCCCACTGTAGGAGGTAGGAGAAAGGACTCATTCTAATGTAGTTCATGAAGTTGTATCTGTGAGGCTGGTTAATACAAACTACAGAAATGCATGCTGACAATCCAGAACTTGTTAAAAGAGAATCTTTGTATTTAAAAAAAAGTGAATTTGTTTCTTTTATTCTATTTAATGCAGTAATCTATAAATAGTGTATAGTCCTACTGAGAAAATATTCTTTGCAGGAGAAAAGGAAAGATATTTTCTGCCATTTGTAGGCTGGCATGGTATCACTTTAATGTTGCAATCACAAATGGAGCTAAGCACACACTGAATGCCTTCTATCTCTATTTCTCCACATCAAAAGAATTTTTTCCTGCTGACACAGCAAAACTGACAACATGCTACAGTAATCAATGCTGTCTGTGTCTCAGACAAACCCAAGTAATGTGGGCTTTGAATGCCTGCAGATTTGCTGTCAGTAACAAGCTGTCCTCAATAACCTGAGGATCAGCAAACAGAGCATCTCCACATCCCCTGCTGCCTGAGAACCTCTGCCATGTCTTTAGGTGGCACAATAGAATGTGCTATCATTGACTTCAGACAAGCATCATAAAAACATACCAAGGAAAAACATGTCCTTATTGGTTATTCCAAGATAATGAAAGCACAAAAGGCCTCCTTCTCAGAGTAACATTTTTATCTTCACAACAATCTGCATCACACAACTGCACCCTTAGGAGGGACACAAGCACACAAAGTGGATCAGGTTATGTGTGATTAGTATCAGGTGCCTGCCAGGGTGACCTGCTAACACAGAACAGCAGCATCGCTTTACCTCTGCTGGCTGCTGTAATTAAAGGAGTCTGTACAAGAAAGGATACTGCACAGGGACTCCTAGAGTATTAAGGAGCTCCAGAGGTAAATTAAAAGCTGGAAATTAAAGATGCTCCAAGTATTGTCTTGCATGAGAAGGGATTTTGCTTCATAGTTGTACTGGATATACTTAAATATGTATTTTGTCCAAGCTTTTATATTACAAGTCTCACAGAGTTTCCTAATTGCCAGTGTAAATTGCAAGATACTTTAGAAAAGTCAATACAATTCCTTTTCTCAGCATTCCTATAATTTTGTATCAATGGCTTAAGGACATATTTCCACGTGTACTCACATAAATGAACAAACATAGTCTCTATTTAAAAACTTCAGTCCATGCACAAAATTTAACCTTTAAATTTCTTATTCAACTTTTCATCTACCAATCTCTTTTCCCCATTTTATAAGAGATGGATAATTTAATGGAAATAAGAGATGGATAGAATTTAATGTAATTAATACCTAGTAACTCTAAGGATAAAATGAAACCTTTTCTTTTGAAACCAGGATATTTTAAATGGTGCTGTCAGAAAATGCCTTCAATTGACACTGGATTTCTTTGCCATCACACTTTTTACTGTCAGATGTCCTCACATACATAGGAGCCCTTTTGGATAGTTTCCTGTTATGTCCACAGAGACAAAGTCCCCATACACATATATCCATGCACAAGCACAAACGAAAGTGAAAAATGAATGCATTATCCTTTCTTTTTCGATAGTGAGCATACGTTCATTGTCGACAGCTACGGGACATGAAGTTTCAACTTCTGAATAGCTCAGGATTCAATAAAAAGATAAAAAAATTACATTCAACCAGCTTAAAGACCACAATTTAAAAAAACCTGAGTCTGCAAAATGGAATTCTAGAATGAAAGTCCTTCTAAACTTCACCATGTTAAGATGTCATGTCAGATTGTAGAAGAACTAAATTCTAACCATTTGCAGAGCCAAATAGGTTGCATTTATTTTAAATCAGAATTATTTTTAAGGACATTTCCTGACATCGTCTGTCAAGCTGATGTTTCTACAGGATATTGGGGCATTTTATTTTTATGCCTGTGCAGATAAAGGGAGAATTCTCCCCCAGGTTAGAATAACAAAGGATTTCTGTTCCCTTTCTGATTCTGTAAAAAATAATCTACATCCTGGCATCTCCTACCTTCTTGCATTTAGAAAATTCTCTAGAATGCTGGCAATCCCTTTGATTCCCCCTGTCTCTAGGCAGCACTTCATAACCTGCATATCTTGATTAGTTTGTCCTATAAATTTTATACTGTTACAAAGAATTAGTGGTTGCTAGTACAGGGTCAATCTCTACAGAGTTGCATTTTAAAAAGTCTGTATCCAGTTGACTTGTTGCAAAAGAACCAAGTGAAAATGGTGATCCCTTCCACCCTTTACAGGAAAATAAACTGTATTCCAGCAGAAAATTCAGATCCTTCTCTGTAAGACTCCAGTGCTCTGCCGAGTTTGTTTCTTGTTGTTCAGCCTCAGCAAACCATATAATATCAATTACATTTTTTCCACTCCATTTTACTGTTTTCTGTACTAAAATATATTTCTGCCTTTCTGTACTAAAATAATTTACTGTGCTAAAAACATCCTGTACTTTGCAGACTATGTGGATGATAGCTGTGCTCCTTGGACACAAGTCTAATACTCTGATGATTCCCCCTCTTTTCCACTAAGATTATTCCGCATCACACAACAACCACACTTACCACTTCCAAGGCCAAGCAAATCTCAAGGGCTAAATTGCTAAAGCAAAATAAGACAGGGTGTATGAGGACTAAAAGAGAGTATTTATCTACTTTTTTCCTTAAGGGCAGGATAAAGGATGGTACAGACTGCACCACTAAATGTCAGGTGGTACCATGGCAGTTAATGCTAACACTCATCTTGTGTGTTGGACACAGCTCCAGCTGGCACAGCCTTGCAGCTGACCAAGGAAGGAACAGAGATGTCTCATGCAGGGAGAAGAATTCAGGGTTTTTCTTGTACTGTACATTCAAGATATCCTTTGCTTCTCCCACATAAACACTAATAAAGGTCACTTGTAGCATTTTTTGTTGTTTTATGTGATCTGTGACTTGATTATGTGAGCATTACAAATTACTCCATTTTTCTTTCTCAAAAATAGCTGCTCTCTTTTACCTTCTCCAGTGAGGATACACTGCTTGGAACAGCAGTTGCAGCAGGCACTGTACACACATACAGCATGCACAGTATCTACACAGACAAGGGGAATAAAATGCAAGAAAGCAGAGAAAAAGATACTTGTCCAGTCTTGATTTTTAGCAAGTCATTACCAAAACAAAAGGCTTTAATTCTCCCAATTATTCTTAAAAAATATGTTTTACACTAAGTACTCTCCCACTGAAACAGTGATTGAAAAATACTTTTAACCAAGAAATTCAATTTCAGATGTGAGCAGCTTGCTCTGAATTGCGTAGGCAGCACGAGAACACTGCAGAAGTGTTAGTGTAGAAGTAACATATAACTGCATGAATAACATCTTACTGATTTAACTGTGAAATATGTTCTTTTGGCATTCATAATTAGGGGCAGAACAGATGGTGAAAGCTTAATATGTCCATTAAAATAAATTATGTTGCCAGTGTTTCCTTAGTCTATAAAACTTTGATTGGGTTGGCTATTTCAGATTGGTGTTTTTTGTTCTCCTTGGAATGGTTCCTGTGCATATGCTGGAGAGTATTTTGTATTGTAACTGCAGCAGAAAGGGGGGGGGGG